>CM030851.1:890468-992968 GCA_018105865.1 Metaphire vulgaris | reverse complement strand
AGGTCACAGAAAGTCGAATATCTTCAGAAATTTTATGACATTCTTGAAATAGATTTTCATATCGGAAATTAATACTTGGGTCCCAGAGTCAAAAACATAATTTCATCGTTTGCTTAGTCTCCCACAAATCTGCAATAATTCCTGGCTGCTATCGAGACATGGCACCCACAATAACCCCTAAAGAATCCGTATACACACTGACATAAACCTCTCCAGAAGTTGATGTCCCTCAGGAGTTGTCCCTTTATAGGCTAATTCTATGCCTCTCCACTTGGATCAATACTTCCTCAGTTTTTCCTTTTAATCTAGATAAAGCGCTCTCGACTTTGCTTTGGGCATAGCGCTATATAAATTGTCAAAGATAATAAAGGGCAACATTTTAATGTTTTCGACGATGAAGAATAGTTTCAACCTGTACACCTTATCTGCAGCGATGGAAACCAGCTTTGGAATACGATGCTTTAAAGTACTGTATTTAATTACAGATGAAAATGGGAATTTTCCGGTTACTTCTTGGTATACATAATTCCTTTATGTATAATCTCATAACTCAAAGCCGATTCTACTACTACTACTACTACTACTACTACTACTACTACTACTACTACTACTACTACTACTACTACTGCTACTACTACTACTACTACTACTACTACTACTACTACTACTACTACTACTACAATCTGTCATTCATGAACAGTGAATCATATCTGTTCTGTGCACCGTTCATGAAGCTCTGTAGGTCGTTGCGAGATCTCTTGAACAATCATTTGTCCAACTCTACTCAAACTCAAATCCAGAATTTCCATATACATCATCTTCGCGACACTGTTGATACACGCCTGCTTGTGTGTTTCCTTGCATTTGCCTGTCTGTCTGCCGGTATGTCTGCCTGTATGTGTGTCAGTCAGTCAGTCAGTCAATCAGTCAATCAGTCAGTCAATCAGTCAGTCAGTCTGCCTGTCTGTCTGTCTGCCTGTCTGTCTGCCTGTCTGTCTGCCTGTCTCGGTTTTCTTGCTTTCTTTTTGGCTTCAATTGATTGCCTAGAATTTCCGCGGTTGCTAGCTGAGAGCCTATATGGACCACGTGAATTATTCAGATGCAGACATACTTTTCGATGTGCTATCCTACTTCACTCCATCGATTTTATCGATTGAGTGCGGATGAGTGTTTTACGAACAGAACCTTGTAACCAACACCGTGAGACACTTTGCACCAACACCCTCCTATCTTCATTCTCTCATTCATCAACTGCTGTGTCGTCATTCGCCCTATCTATCTATCTATCTATCTATCTATCTATCTATCTATCTATCTATCTATCTATCTATCTATCTATCTATCTATCTATCTATCTATCTATCTATCTATCTATCTATCTATCTATCCATCTATCCATCTATCCATCCTTCCATCCATCCATCCATCCATCTATCTGTCATTGCATTCAGTGCAATGTCAAGGACAAAACCACCAAACAGTGGTTAAAATCAAGATAATCAATTAATCGATAATTATCAAACGGCGAATGTTTTGGTCGCCATTTTTAGCCTCAAATCGAATCATCCTTGTACGCTGCTTCAAAGTCTTAACTCGACGCGAAGACAATTAACGCAGTCAGGATCCGGTGACCTTCTCTAGTCGAGCGACCGGCGGCGGCGGCGGCGGCCGTATGCAGGGCGCGTGGGTCGCGGGTGGCTTGCCTTCGATGCCTCTGTTAACCGACCGATCATTCGTCGACGTGCCCACGTGACACCCATCTTAGCCAAGACTTCAGCAATTAAACGACTTCTCGTGAACATCATTCGACTGCAAAAACATCCACAGAATCAACAATTGACAACAGTTGGTGATAGTTGCAACCACTGGCAGTGAATTGATTGCAGTGAGTGCATTCCACTTCACTCTTTTGCATTCGCATTTTTTTCCAGCGAAAGACTTGAATGGCAGAATAACGAAGACGCTTTGTAATATGGTAGCAAAATATGTCTCTTGTCTGAATAATAATAATAATAATAATAATAATAATAATAATAATAATAATAATAATTGTCATGATATGAATAGATCAATAATTAGTCAATATAATATGGCCATGCACGGCAAAGCTAAATAAGCGAAAAATCTGACAAGCAATCCATGTTGTTATTATTTTTACTACTACTACTACTACTACTACTACTACTACTACTACTACTACTACTACTACTACTACTACTACTACTACTACTACTACTAATAATAATAATAATAATAATAATAATAATAATAATAATAATAATCAGTAATACTAATCATCATCAGTAATAATAATAATAATAATAATAATAATAATAATAATAATCATCATCATCAAACAATTACAATTGTGTTCATTTCTATAAAGCAAAGTTGATTCATAATAGTTCAGAGAGTCGATTCGGTGAAACAATAAATCGATAATCGATTGCCGCAGATCAATAATAACAATCCTGGCGAACAACGCTCTGAAGATAAGATAGCAAAAGGTCAAAATGATTGGCGATCGGCCAAAGGGACCCTGGCGCTAGAAGACTCTTGAGCGGGTCACAGCGGTCAACGTCGAACAAGGCACAGACCAATAAATAGGCGAACGACTGTTTACATAATCAAAGCCAACGGGCAATCAGCCGCGTTGCACGGACGATAACTTACATTGTACAACGGCTACCAATCGCGGTAACAAAAGAAGCCACGTGAACAATAGAAGACCGAACGAGGGACCTTGAAACATCTTTTCGTGAACGCCTCTACCCCACCCCAACTCCTCACCCCGCCCCAAAGGTCTCCTGAGAGTATCCTACAATAATTCTTATGTGTTGCGAAAGGTTTCTAGATGATCTCTATAGCAACTGCGGTAGATCGTTTTTCTATATCTTGTCTTATCGTCTGATGTTTAGGCTCATTCGAAGAATTCTACTCGATGTCTTTTTCAATACCTTCTACTGAATTCGAAGCTGATATTTCTGTAGGTTTTTTCAAATCAACCTGTTTCTAAGAAACTGAGTTTTTGAAGAAATCGTCTGTTGGTTGGTCACTTAAAGACAAAGTATTCAGTAACGATGTTTGTTATTTCAGAGGTGCATCCATTTTTAGAACCCAACCCAACCAATCAATTCTCCAACCCAACTTAACCCACCCCACGCCTTCAATATGGTTACTTGACCAACCCACCGTAATACTGTACATTGCAATTATTAAATCATGGCTTATTTTCAAATCAAACTCAACCAGGGGCGTAGCGACGGGGGTTATATCGGTTTATATACCTTCAAAAATCAGACTACCTTAAAAACTTTAAAGTGTTTTTTAAGATTTTCACATTTTTTGAAGATTTATACCCCCTAAATCACATTATCCCCCAAATCAAATTCCTGGCTACGCCTCTGAACTCAACCCACCATAGATATGAAAAGGTCTGACCCAACCCATGGGTTAACCAAATCCGTGGTCATCTCTGTATGATTTAACTGACTATTTTCGAAATATGCTTTTGTTCGAAAATGTCGTTAAAGGTCTTACAATGATAGCTGCTCAGAAGAGATTTTCTCAAGAGCACCGCATTTGCGCAAATGGCTCGAACTGAGCACCGGAACTACTTCTGCGATGACGTCACTCTTAAGGACATCGCTGCACGTCCGTGGCACGCAGCGTCGAAGAGCCAATTAGCGCACACGCTTGACCTTAAAACAGGTGAGCAAAGGTGAGCCAATCAAGGTGTACTGAAACCGTCAACAGAGAACGCCTATTTAAGAACCGATTCGCAGAGGGTCGTCAGAGGCGAAAGACCGTATCGACGCCAAGACGCCCCCCAGTGCGGCGAAAGATCAACAGCGTTAGCTGATCGGTCGCCGCAGTGTTGCCGCCGGACAGAGAGAAAAAAGTATAATCAGAGGAGAAGACGCCTCCTTTCCTACTTCGTCGTCAACATCATCTGCCTCTCCGCCTCCTCCTCCTTCTACTCCTCCTTTCCTCCTCCTCCTCCTTGCCGTTCTTCCTGTATAGTGATGGCTTCCAGTTTCATAGTGGACGATTTGGTCCTGAAGACGGCGCTACCTCTTCGCATTCCCATCCTTTCCTTCCCTCTTTCTCCTTGTCCGGCTGCTGCAGCTGCGACGTCACCGACCATGTCGCTGACGTCATCGACGATGTCGCTGACGTCACAGCGACGTCCGGTTAATCAGAACCAATTGTCGCACGTCGATCATCGTCATCGCGATCACTTTAATCACCATAGCAACCGACTGCAGGTAAGTAAGTGTTCGGAAACTTTTCGGTAGAATGAACGGCTTGAGATTTATGCGTTTCAGTGAAACAAGACCTGTGCTGTTTCAATACTGGGATATCCTTTTAAATCACTCAAGATCCAGTAATTATTATCATATTAGGCGTACTACTACTACTACTACTACTACTACTACTACTACTACTACTACTACTACTACTACTACTACTACTACTACTACTACTACTGCTGCTGCTGCTGCTGCTGCTGCTGCTACTACTACTACTACTATTAATTATTATTGTTATTATTATTATATATTATTATTATTATTTGAAGATAAGATTTTTCAGGAAGACTGTATGGAGTCGGATTACTCCTGCTCCAAAATTTCCCGGGTGCGACAAAATGAAGGTGGAATAAATTTCTTCCAACTCCCAGAAATTTGAATTTTTTGATGAAGTCAGTAGCAAAAGCAAACAAACCGCTAACCGCGTTTAATATTAGACGCTCTTCAAATAGCCTATTCAATTACTCGAATTCTAAACTTAATATGAGAATAATATCTTTAAAGGCTTTTTGTGAATTAAAATGCAACTATTTTGACGATTTTTTTGTCTATTCTAAGCAGGGGCGAACCGAAGGTATCTGGTGCCCATGGCAAGGGGGTCAGAAAATTAAATTAGCAAGTTAACAAACCTCTAATTAACAAATCGTGACATTAAGTTAACACAAGATTACAACTACAGTGGCACTTTTCTTGTTTTTACTGATACAAACTGGTCTATGATCACGTGATCAAAGTCAGTTGTCTCAATTTCTTCTCTTTCTAAGCTGAGTAGAGCAAGATCATAGAATTTTGGCACAAGGGGCGTCCAGGGCATCTAAACCGCCTGCCATGCCCTTGGTACGACAATGACTTCAAGAACTTTTACTATGCTAATCAATTAGCTACTGAAGCTTGGAACAATCTTAGGGCAAATACGCAGGAGGCCATTTCGTAAAATATTGATAAAACTCTTGAAATATTGATCGCAGCAGACGTCAATTTTTAGCAGTTGCGGTGTTGAATCCATTTAAATTAAATTGCAACTAGGATCTTTAGCTTTAGAAACTACTGTAGGATAACTCTCTTTTATAATAATAATAATAATAATAATAATAATAATAATAATAATAATAATAATAATAACAATAATAATAATAACTGGGTTTTAAATGTTTTAGTAGGATTTCTCCTGTGTTGAAAACCAATATCTCTCTTGTATTCCTCTATCCCAGCTTCTGTCTGTCCGCTGCAGCTGTTATCTTTATTTCTACACAAAACCAAACACAATTCGCGGTTTTCAAATGCCAAAACAGCAATGCCGGGCAGTAGTTAACTACAAGTAGGTAACTACTTGTAGTTTAACTACACTTTAGTAGTTACAGAGTAGTTAGTAACTACATGTGAAAAAGTAGTTAACTACAAGTAGTTTAACTACTTTCTGCAGTAGTTATCAAGTAAAGTAGTTAACTACTGTGGTCAACTACTTTTGTTAAAACATTATTTGCCACTTAAACCCGCTTTTGCCAACAACGCTGACGCCAGGCTTCTCGGTGAGCTCTTCGATGAGACTCTGTCGTGTAGCGGGCACATCGTCGATGTAACCCATGCCTGCCCTTGTTGCCCTTGTGCATACAAGCTTACTTACCTTACCTACCAGTAATATAATATTCTATTCCTGATTTCCGGTCTCATACTTACACAACTTTTAGTAGTACCAAAAATACAGGTTCGTGTTGTTTACTGAGGAGATATAATTAATAATAGTAATAAAAGTTAACAGAATTAACAGATTAATTCTTAATAACTCATAGATATCATTAAATATGAATAGCCAATTAGTCAAAAGCTGTTTCGTGAACCCACGCAAAAAGAGTGAACGCAGTGATGATAAAAACTTCATTGCCGACTGTGGTACATGCAAGAACTGAGTAATCATTCATTACATTGATCACATAAGCAGAACTGCTGCAGAAGCAGCTTATATTGATAGAATTGATGTTCGTGTTGACAGTGTTTGTGTGGTGTTTAAAAAATGAAGACATTGAACAATGGATATTTTTATTTGAGCGTTGCAGGGTCAAAAGTAGTTGCAAAGTAGTTAACTACTCAGGAAGTAGTTACCAATTAGTTAATAACTACTTTGTAGAAAAAGTAGTTAACTAGTAGTTACAACTACATTTTTATCAAGTAGTTCACTACAGTAGTTGAACTACTTTCACAGTAGTTGGTGCCCAGCATTGCAAAACAGCATACATAGTAAATGTCACTTCTTCACAATTTGTACTATAATCACTTTGTATAAATCATACTAGCGTATAAATGTCCAATATCCCATTGTACTTAAGTTACTTTTAGGACCAATAAACAGGATGTCCCTGTAAACCCTTATATAGGCCTAACGTATCGTTCGCTTAGGCTACGTATATACATCAACGGATACGTGTGGATTAATGGCCATGCTCTTGCAGTATTATTCATTCGCTTTCTCTATACGCCTCAGTATTCGACTGGACAATGAATGATGAAGGGAAAGGGCTATCACTTATAGTCTTTTTCTGTACGGCGCTATAAAAATACGAACCGAAGCTGTCGAAAGCAACAGATTACGATCCTCGTTATTCATGTTCGTAACAATTATTTGTCTTCGGAAGGTCTTCTGCTTCGGAGCCAAGGGGGAGGGGAGGGGGAGGAGAAGGGGGCGGCGATATTTCTAGCGACATCTCAGGAATTTCCTATTTAAAATCCCCCGGCGAATGAATCTCGGCCAAAGCATAACAGCTGGTGCAACAGAGAGTGGTGATGCATGGATGGCAGGAACTTCCATTCCCCCAATTCGACGGCCAATCGTAGTCATACGACAAGGACAAGAACAATATTTCGTGCTCTATGGGAGTGGCGCAACTAGGGTTTCGGAATAGGGGGTGAGCATATTGAAATGTTCAGGTCTAGAAGAGTCTTCGACGAGCTAGAAAAGAGCTCGTCAAGGAGTTCTTCTCACAGTCACGTACTCTCTTCGATCATGCTACCTATCCTCCCTCCTCCCCCCAAAAAAAGGAAAGAAATCTTAACGGTTTTGCGCAAATCTCATGGCCTGCCCCAGTCAGAATAGATTTAATGATTCATTTATTCATTTATCTATTGGTTTATTAATTGATTAATTTCTTTATCTGTTGGTTAATTAATTAATTTATTTATTTATTTATTGGTCTATTAATTTATTAATTGATTGATTGATTTATCTATTGGTTTATTAATTAATCAATTGATCGGTCGGTCGGCCTATTTGATTGATTGATTCTATTTAATTGATCGACTGGCTGGCTGGCTGACTGATTGATTGATTGACTGATTGATTGATTGATTTACTGGATGGCTGACTGACTGAGATTGATTGATTGATTGATTTTCTGATTGATTTATTGATTGAAGCCTTCCTTTGGGATCTGTTTTGACGTCGATGGAGTCCTGGCCAGAGGACCCGTGGCCATCCCAGAGGCGCCGAGGGCGATGAGGAAGCTGCTGGACGAAGGGGGCCAACTGAGGGTCCCCATCAGCTTCGTCACCAATTCACTCAACCGACCAATCGACAGAGCCAATCAACTGTCGGAGATACTGGGAATCCATGTTAGCATCAAAACAATTACAACAAAATGCGCTAAATAAGAGCTCTTTAGAACTTTTTGTAGCCTGTCACAGATGTGAATTCTACAGGAAGAGGGTGGAACCAAGAAAATACAGCTGTTTTAGCGGATTTGTGAAATAGTTTGGGCGATAAGGTAGTAACAGTTGAAACAATAACTGAACTCAGAAGTCATCAAGGAAAACTGGGTTATTAAATTTTGGGAGTAATTATAGGGGGTTTCTCACAGGCTAATTCCCCTAAACCACTCATTATTGTTGTCATTATCATTACTATTATATTGTTATTGTTATTATTACCATTACTATTATGTTGTTATTATTATTATTATTATTATTATTATTATTATTATTATTATTATTATTATTATTATTATTATTATTATCATCATCATCATCATCATCATTACTATTATATTGTCATTATTATCGTTACTATTATTATTATTATTAAAATAATTTCTACAAAACAAAATTCCACGTAGGGCCTAATATAATAAGAACAGTAAATGGTGTAAAAACTGAGTTACGACCAAATTTTGGACTGCAATTCACAGTAGAGGTTGCGAATAGCTAAAGAGATAAATATTCCAGCCCCCACCATTTTCTAACCCCCAGCCCACTCTCACCTCCACACACCATTTTCTAACTCTCCAGGGAAAGGTCCAATTGTGGAGAAAAAGAGAACCATGTCTGTATTCAGTACATCTGTTTGAATTTCTCTGTTATCTATTTGACTAAACGTTTGTCGAATTGCTACTAAGGCATCCCAATGCTATACGCTATTTATAACGTCGGTCAAGCATTATAATTATTCATACCCTATGACCAACGCGTCCATTTAATTTCTGTAACACGATGGGTTTTCTTGATTGATTGATAAATGAAAGAAGAGATCACGTGTTCTGACCTTGTCCTACTATTTAAGACCACCTGAATCGGGATGCGCTGAACGCATTTGCAAAGCAATCGATCTGTCATGGCTTTGGAAGCATTTCGTTATTTGTATTTGTCAACGGCAGGTGGCCAAGGAGCAGGTCATACAGGCACCGTGTCCGCTCAGCTTATTCAAAGGAATTCAGGAGAAATTCTGCCTCGTCGTAGGACAGGGAACCATCCTAGAGATAGCCTCCGAGTATCCTTTATACGAAGCAATTCAAACAATAGGTCAGGGGCGTAGCGACGGGGAGGGTATATCGGTGTGCATATATAACCCCATTACCCCACCAAAAAATCAGGGTACCATAAAGTTTGTAGTGTTTTTTTAAAGATTTTCAAAGGTTTTAAAGATTTATACCTCCCCAAATCGCATTATGCCTCCAATCAAATTCCTGGCTACGCCTCTGCAATAGGTGTTTTTGATTGAATAATTGATTGATCGACTGATTGACTGATAGATTCATTGTTGATTGGCACACTATAGCAGCACAAGAGGCCACAAATGCAAATTGTTTAAGCAGAGGGTTGGACTAAGAAAGAAAAACTTTTTTAGTTCAAGGGTTGTGGACAAATGGAACAATTTGTACGAGGTGGGAGTGACAGTTGAAACAGTAAACGGATTCAAAGGCTATCTCGATAAACTAGGTTATTGAATGCAGATGGTTACATCAGTGGTTATCACACAGGCTTACTTAGCCTCCTAAACCACTTTAAATCACATTATTATACTATCGACTGATTGATAGATAGATTGATTGAATGAATGAGCGATTGCCTGATTGATCGGTTGATTGTTATACTCCCTAACTCCCTGCCTCCAGTCTTGGCTTTAAGAGGCTGTGTACCGTTGAGGACGTTGTAGCTGCCTATCCTCTGCTGGACATGGTCGACCACGACAACAGACGCAGAATAGTAAGTATGATGATCATCGTCGTCTGCGCATATTCACACCGCCGCCACAAAGACGCACGCACGCACGCACACACATACACACACACACACGCAGCTACGACAGGTGATGACGACGATTATGGAATATGAAGAGAATGATACTCTGTTGCTGTGGATGATGATGATGATGATGATGATGATGATAATGATGACGAAGATGGTGATGACGATGATGATGAAGATGGTGATGATGATTATGATTATGACGACGATGACGAAGGTGCGAAAGTCTTACTCTTAGTTGATTTTGCTGCCGTTTTAAAAATGTATTGCCGTTTAAAATTCTAACCATACTTCCCACCTCAACCCCATCCTCACCCCTTCCACTCACAACAGGAAAATTCGAATAGAGCCTACGATAGCGGATAGAATGATTACGGTTTGTTTTCCAAAGTACAACCAGTACCTTAACCCTTGTTAGTCGAAATCTGTGTAGCATCAGCGGTCGGCTCTGCATGGTCTGTTAACTGTCCCAGCATCGTTATTAGTGAACTTCTATAGCGCCATCCTGTCAATGCGCTTGGCATCAGCCGTTTGGCTGCGATAGAGAGCACGTTTTTTTTTGGGGGGAGATGTTGGGGAGGTTCCGAGAAGAAAACTGTATTCTACGAGGAACTGCAGGGCTTGGAGAGAACTCGTCCGAAGTCACGTAAGTGATGGATGCTTGAGAGTACAAGGGGGACTGTATGATGAAATGCCCCCTCTGTGTTCATTCCCCTACCTGATTACCTTCGGCCCCTTCTTCCCGTACTCCCCGCCATCCCCCTCTAGCCACGCCCCCAAGAAAGTCATCGATCAGAAAGTCAATTTCCTGGGAGATTCTACTCTAAATAAAGGGAGGACATTCGTCTGGAAGCGAACGTCTTTACCTTCGACATGTTCGAGAACCTCGCAGACAAGTTTCACGATTTCTTAAACAATATTTACTATTCGTCGTCCATTCCCATTGATTGGCAAAGGCTCCGTTGAGTTCCAGAAGATTTTGCATTTCTATTTTGTAATGATAACTATATAAATAATGGTGGTGGTGGTGATGGTGATGATGATGATGGTAATGATGATGATGATGATTATGATAATGACTATGATATCAACGAATTAATACGATAATTTAAGGTGTTGATCATATCTCATTGTAGTCTAACTTCGGTTACGAAGAAAAGCCTCTACAGAAAATCGAAGGTATCAGACTCTCAAAGCAAATTCCTTGCAGAAATGATTAATCTTAATGTAATGTAGCCGTGGTGTTTGGACATCAGTAAAAGCATGAAAAATGCCTTTGAAGTTTTAATCTGGCGTCAATAAAATGTCATGATTTGTTAATTAAAGATTTGTTAACTTGCTAATTTAATTTTCTGACCCCCTTGCCATGGGCACCAGATACCCTATGTACGACTGTACGTCCCGTATCTTGAAAAGTATTTAACGATTGGCTGCTGTAGGCAACATAAGAGAAGAGTGCGATTCTAATATTAATAATAATTCGAGTCGTTATACAACATGATCTCTGCCTTTGTACGTTGAAGCGATTGTTTTGATGGGAGAACCGAAGAGATGGGAGTCTGCGCTGCAGATCATCGTCGACCTGTTGAGAACAGGTGGCCAGCCAGGAGAAGAGGCGGAGGAAATGACGTCATCCGCAGACCAACTTCCGGTCATAGCTTGTAACATGGATCTGCAGTTCAAGGACAGAGCGAAAATTCCAAGGCAGTTCATTCATTCATTCATTCATTCATTCATTCATTCGTTCGTTCATTCTTTCCTTCATTCCTTCCTTCTTTAATTCTTTCGTTTTTCGTTCATTCTTTATTTCATTATATGTTTCTTTGTTTGTTTATTTCTTTAGTTAATCAATCACTCACTAATTCATTCGCTCTTTCGCTCATTCATTCATTCATTCGTTTCTTTCTTTCTTTCATGTTTCTTCGTTTCTTTTGTTTATTCACACATTCCTTAATTCTCCAAGTCTTTCATTTCTTAATTCGTTTCTTTCTCCTCATCCTCCTCCTCCTTCTCCTCCTCCTCCTCCTTCTACTACTCCTCATCGCCTTTTATCTTTTCTTTGTTGGTATTTCTTCCATAACTTTATTCCTTCATCGTCGTCTGAGACTTTTGGGGAGGCAATTTTTTAGGCTAAGCAAAGTTTTAAACAATGTGCCGATGGCTTCACGGAGAGGGAATAATCCGCAGATACTCTCCTATTAGCCATCTGTCATTTGGGTATTTCCATGCCCCTACTCCGTCCGCCCTCCTCACCCAACCCCTCCCCACTCACCTCCACTGCCATCAAATGCACCAGCGCTCAGATTAGCCAGATAATGCCATACGTCGCGCGATTTCATAAAGCCTGGAATTTACAGACAGCAGCTAGCCACACGACATTCATTTGCTATTGTCAATAGTGCAGCAACTTCTAAGCGCCAGTCAACAGTTATGCTGACATAAGTGATAAGTGAACGATTAATGTGCAAAAGATGCAGATATTTAAGCAGTCTTAGACAAATAAATCATCCATCGTTGCTTAAACTTGCCGTTAAATCTTCGCCTAAATAAAACAGTTCGTTTATCATCCGTAATCAGTGGCCCGAAGTCGTTCGGCTGTATCCGGATTCTTCCGGATGGGATCGGGAAAACAGCGCCATCTATGCTGCTTCGTATGCCTTAGTGTGCTTAGAAATTATTATTATTATTATTATTATTATTATTATTATTATTATTATTATTATTATTATTATTATTGTTGTTGTTGTTGTTGTTGTTGTTGTTGTAACGATGTTCCGGCTTTTGTCTGTTAGATTTGGTCACGGAGCATTCCTGATCTGCTTGGAAGCACTTTACAAAGTAAGATGATATTCAAGCACAATCGCCCTTACTTACTTACGGTACACGTCTGTCACTTATGCCGAAGCCCTTGCAGATGCTGTATTCGTACTCCACTAATACCATATGTGTTGATCTCAGAATCTCAAACATATGCTTCATTGGAAGGCAGACTTTTAATAGAGAGGTGATCCTCTTCTTCTGCCTCTCCTTTTAGTCTCCTTCTTAGGCCTATAGGCTCGAGCCCGGCCCCAACTGTTTGAGAGGCTACTATACTTTTTTCATCCAAGTTTACGCCAATATTAGTCTCCCACTGCCAATGTTAATCCATTGCTGTAGGCTATACACAGTAACTTATGTTTCTACGATAATAATCAACATTTGGATTTTATTATCTTTCGGTCCTTCTTTACTTTGTTATCTGATATTAATAAACGAAATTGATTGATTTACTGAACAACAATATCAAATGTGCTATTGATTTGAGTGGCAATAGGGTAACGGAGAAGTTGATCAGGGTGTGTGTGTGTGCCCGTGTGTGTAGAAGGTGACTGGAGAGGATCTCAGGTACGCGGCGCTGGTGGGAAAACCAAGCGAGATAACGTTTCGCTTTGCCGAAGACATTCTGACGAAGGAAAGTAGGCGGATGGGCTATACAGACCCCGTGAAAACCATGTACTTGGTGGGGTGAGTACATCTCTGTTTGCATATTTTAGAACATAGTCATCGTCGCCATCGTCTCCACCGCCATCTTCATCATTACATTATCAGTTGTAACTGTTGTTGACCTCCTGGTGTACTGTAAATATCTAGTGACACACCGGAAGTGGATATTGCCGGATGTAACCTCTACCAGAAGTACATCGACCGTCTTAGACAGAGACGTCACGACAAAACCGGTTCCGGTGAAGTTCCTCCGAAGGCAGACAATCCCCTGCCCGGTTGTCGCAACGTCCCTGAGGATGCCACCTTCCACCCGCAAACGGTGGACCGAGTCGTCCCTCTTCTCGTCTGCACCGGGGTCTACAGGCCAGAGCTGGAGCAGGACAATGGAAAGGAGGAACAGGACGGTAAATATCACCATGGTCACCGGGATTTCCCGAAATCCGCAGAACTGGACAAACCGGCGAAAATCTGCCTGGACGTAGAGGGAGCAATCGATTACATTCTTGAAATTGAAAACTTCTATTGCTAGATTAATTAATTATCGCCGAAATGTTCACCGATTTACTGCATTCGTTTGTACAATCCTTCTCTCTTATCAGTGGCGTAACCAGGATTTCCGGAAGGGGGTTGCTTTTTGGTTTTGACCGTGACCAACTTTGGAAAAATATTGACAAGCAAAAGAGGTTAAAAGGTTATCTCCTCTATTTGTTCCTGACAAGCAAAATAGTACTCACCTCTGTCTTAAACCGTTACCTTCTATAGCCAAGGGGGTTGACCCCCAAAGTCGCGTCAAAAAATTAAAAATGTATAGAAACTCATTAAACTATTTCGTTTTCGGCAGCCAAGGGGGGTTGTGACCCCAAGCCCCCCTTGGCTACGCCACTGTCTCTTATAGTCCATTTTTTAGAATAAATACAGCAAGGCCTCATTATAAAGGCATTCGCGCGAACGAAAATAAAGCAGGTCATCCCAGTGTCGTATAAAAGGGTCATATGCTTACATTGCAATATTCTGAGACCGCCATTGCTGTTTCGCTATAAGGAGGTTGTCGCTGCGACAGATGTCGCAATAATGAGGTTCTACTATGGGGCGTAAACGGCATGTTTTACAGTGGGAGAAAAATTATGTCCATATGCTGTTTAAGTCTTCCCTTCAAGAAGCCAATATCTCTTAAAGTAAAACAGTGCCTAGATGCTTAGCACGCTGTTTAATGTACTGTACAATTTTACACCGGTTAGCTCTAATCAGTTATACGCACGGCGAAGTCGTATAGTGGAACCAATTACCGGTAAGACATCACAAGATAGCCTGCTATGATAATGTACATGTATGCGACGGTGTCACGCAATAGTTTTGCAAGCTCAAATTACTGCAGACTTGTTGTATTTATCAGATATTTATATTTTATTTACTATAATAGCTTCACATTTGATAGTTGATAATTATTTATGATAATCGTTAATCTTTGTCGGTTGATTGCATAATTTAGAATAGAATTTCAGATGTGATGTTAACTGGACCTGTATTTTTGCTGCAAGTTATCTGATTTGTATCGTTCGGTAAGCACTCTAGTGGCTGTCACTGTCTTATGATCTGTTTAGTAATCTAAGAGTCTCGAAATAATAACTTGTTTAATGACACAAATGTAAATAAGAAGTAAACAATACGATTGCCAAAGTGTAAATAAATTGTTTTTCTATATCGAACGCAGTTGTCATTTGCTATGAGCTCGCTTTTGAGAAATTAACCCAAACCTTTTCATAGAGAGATCTTCTAATTCAAACCCAGAAAAATAGCTTATACACACATGCATATTTCAATCATCAATCAATCAATCAATCAATAATATGCTCTCTGTCAACGTCTGAGCGCAGTAGGCCGACAGCAGTTATGATTGTAACGACCACGAGAATGACAATGGTGCGTGACTACGGTGGAGTGGATGACGATGATTGACAATTAGACGATGCAATCAGCAAATGGAGTAGAAAATATACTGAAAAATTCTCAAGACTTTCGGCGAATTAAACAATGCCTACTAATAATAACCAATGAGATCACAGATAGCGCTAAGACAATGGCTGCTTTGACAACTTCATTGTCTTACTCGCAATAGCCAATGAGCAGAGAGATAGCGCGATGATAATGGTTGCTATGTCAACTTAATTGTTACTCGCAATAACCAATGAGCAGAGAAATGACGTTGACAATGGTTTCCATGGCAACGCACATTGTCTTGCTCGCAATAACCAATGAGCAGAGAGATGACTTGAAACAGTGATTGCTATGGCAACGTTCGACCTCTTGAGAGAGAATTCTTTGACGTTGAAGCTTTTAAAAGCAGTGAACGGCAAAGTATGTGTGGATGGAGTTTAGATTTGGGATGAGCGTTTGTGGTTATTGAAAGCAACGTTAAATGAATGGCGGATACATGTGCATGGAGATAGGAAGCTTGAGTGTCTACACCCCTTTGGTGAACGGGAATTTGACAGTTCTCTTCTTTCGGGGATCCAATGTGCTGTAGAACCAGCGAAGGCTCCTCACGTGGCCTGTAGATCGCTCTTTGACTGAGGCAACCAGTGCTGCATAGTTGATTGGCAATATAATCAGACATCTATCCGTCAGTGACTGGACAGGTCATTTAATATTCCTATGCTCTCTGTCTTTAACAAAGAACATGGATTTACAAATAGACGGTCGGTCATGACTGACCAACCTATCAGATTTTCTGTTATTATCATAAATAATTATCAACTATCAAAAGTGAAAATATTACAGTAAATAAAATATAAATTTCTGATAAATACAACAAGTCTGCAGTCACTACTACTACTACTACTACTGCTGCTACTACTACTACTACTACTACTACTGCTACTACTACTACTACTACTACTACTACTACTACTACTACTACTACTACTACTACTACTACTACTACTACTACTACTACTACTAACTACTAACTAACTACTAATAACTACTACTACATTCAATAATTCAATAACCTAGTTTTCCGAGATAGCCTTTGAATCAGTAGACAGTAGACATAATATATTTACTGTAGATTTTGCTAAAGCTTTTGATAAAGAATCAGAATCAGAAACCCAGAAAAATAGCCTATAAAGCCCCATAAAGTGCCCCATATTTCCTATATATTATATATATATATATATATATATATATATATATATATATATATATATTGTTGTCCAACTGGCGGCCCGCGGACCAGTTTCATCCGGCCCTCCACCGAGTTTGGGAAAATAACAATTTTTGCTATAGGACCGGTTATTACCGTTATTTTATAGGACTATACGTTAAATTTTATAAATCAAATCAACAGATTTCTTCTAAACAGAGATATGTTTACACCCCACTAACACCCCCCCCATTTGAGGTCGACACCCCCCAAAGGTAATGCGACAATGGTATGCATGCAAAATGCATACTAATTAGCCCTGAACACCCCTCATATGGAGAAGGACACCGCCTCCAATGTTTATCCTCGGATGACCTTTTTTGCTTGTCAGCCTTTTTCGGCAGAGACTTCCAAGTTCCGACACCCCCAAATTTTCCCCGACACCCTCCCAAATTCAATCCTACAATCCGAGAAGTAACCACTCCCCAGATTTTCCCGACACACACCCCCCCAATTCACAATCCTAGAAATAGCCCTGCTTCTAAACCGTTTACATATAATTCCTTTGACAATTGGTGGGATCTTCCTAGAAATTCATTGCATCCCCCCACCAAGAGTTCCGTCACTGCCTTTACCTTCTTTTACTGCACTTTCAAAGAACCGTTGAAAATACCACTCACCTGTTACGTTTATAGTTTTCAATGATTTAAGTAGGTACTATAGTTAAAGAGAAAGAAAACACTTGGTCTTAGAAACAACTTTGTTCTTCTAATAATAAGATGATTTCTATGACACAATGCAACAATCGAACCACGCAGGAAAACAATAAAATAGTCCTACACTGAAAGAAGAATATCCAGCAATAATGGCACTGCTCAATGACCTATTATGGTATTAGTAAACGACCTATAATAGGACTATTAAATGACCTATTATGGTATTAGTAAACAACATATAATAGTACTGTTAGATGACCTATTATGGTACTATTAAATGACCTATAATGGAACTATCATAGTGCTATCAAATGACCTATGCATGAGCTTGACAACAAATACATGTATAAGCAATCCATCACAAAATACCAAAAAAGAAAACAAAAGAAATTTTGGCACATATTTCTCAAATGACAAGTAGCTGTAGCCTTGGTGTTAGTGCAATAAATACCAAGTAAAACAAACAAAACCACTCAAATTACCTAATTAAGTGCCTCTGTCAAATATCAGTACATAACTGGATTTGTGTTGAACCAGCCTGTCAACCAGGGTTCAAATCTGAGAGTTGACAACCATGTCATTGCCATCAATATGAAAGGCTAAACACCTAATAAGCAGCTACAGTTGTACTACTTTCCAAAGCGCTACATAAATCCACGAGATTTTACTTACTTACTTACTTATACTCAATCCATTACGACACGAGTACAATGTACCAGTAAGCAAAATGTTACTATTTTTCATTGAAGCGAGTTTATCAGACGTGCCTTCAAAGCACAAAATATACAAATCATACTAGAATCTCAAATAGATGCTTCTATGCAATTGTGCCTACTTGAAACAATTCCAAATATTTACTAACACTTGATAGATGATTGTTCAAACTAATACTACTTAAGCTGCATATGACAGATCTGCTGCTGCAAAGCAAGTCTACACTGACATATGCACTAACCCATTAATAAAATGCAAAATAATAAAATGATGAACAAACCAAATTTATCCAACCTAGTTCAACAGTTCAACGCAGGTCATTGCCTATACAACATCCAACAATACGTGCACACTCTGGGTTTTAATGCCTGCAAAGGAGCACCAAAATTGCAGCTGGTTTTGCACAAAGGCAACTGGTTTTCTCATGTCCTGTTGATACGTTTTCGATTGCCACAGTAGCCTGGCCGTCCCGATTTTGACCCCACCAAGAGTTAAAAATTTCTTGGCAGGGAAGCAAATCCCGATAAGTGGTTATTGAACCTGTTTTTCTCCATCTACGGCCAACAAATCATAGGAATTGGAGCTATTTGCTCAACAGGAATTTTAAGACGAGTTGCACAAAGAATGCACATGTAGAATTTGTAGCTTTAAACTCTAACTGGGTTCAAATGATAACCACAGTCAACTGAAAAGATTTCTAGTCTAGACTGCTGAGATGAAAAGGAGCATCTAAACCATCGAGTCTCAAACTTTCTAGGATTTCTTGCGTGGCTGTCCCTTAGAAATTTATGTGACAACTTGTGGACCTTATAAACTTTAAATTAGCTGAAATTACCATATGGGCTATCAATTAACATGTACGATATCAATCAACATATGGGCTATCAATTAACATGTAGGATAACAATCAACATATGGGCTATCAATTAACATAGAGGATATCAATCAACATATGGGCTATCAATTAACATTCAGGATAACAATCAATATATGGGCTCCTAATTAACATATAGGATATCAATCAACATACAAGCTATCAATTAACATATAAGATATCAATCAACATATGGGCTATCAATTAACATATAGGATATCAATTAACATATAGGATATCAATCAACATATGGGCTATCAATTAACACATGAACTATAAATTAACATATAGGATATCAATTAACATATGAGTTATCAATTAACACATGGGCTATCAATCAACATAAAGGCTATCAATTAACATATGGGCTACTTGTTTTGACGATCAATTATCTAACCAGAAAATTGTAAATCTTAGTCATGAAATTTAATTCAAATGTAATCAGCACTCTTAGAGCCATCAGCGTATTTTGTGTTCTAAGGTGTTGACGAGATATCTTGAGAAAGTAATCCCTTTACGGTCCTCCTGAAAATGCTTGGCGGTCCCCTAGGAGACCGCGGACCCAAGTTTGAGAATCACTGATCCAAACCACTCATATCTTCTCAGTGACAAACCAACTTTACACCCATAATTAGCTTGAATTTCTTATGCAGGTAACTTTCCTATAACACTCATAATATGTGGATAAGAAAATGGCAGACCAGCAATGTTCCCTCTAAGCTGCGCGACTGCGCACATGACAAGAAAACGCCGCGCAGCAGTTTCCAGCCACCGCGCAGTGATTTTGAATTTCAAAAAACACTGATTTTGCTGTGTTTTGTCTTGGGTGACATCTGTGAAACAATTCAGGTGCTCAGGCATGAAAGTGTGCCGCTCAGGCACTATACTTTTCCGCGCACATTCAACAAAATTTAGATGGAACATTGCAGACCAGGACAACAATGCATACAGAACACAAAAGTCTTGAAAACTGTACGATGCATAAAAAGGATTGCAACCAAACAGTACAACTGCGAGCCAGACAAACAACCGCTCAAACAACACAAATGGCAGAATTTGAAATGACAGTACAACAGTACAATCATTCTCGACAAAGACCAAAGTAATGATCAATACATGTACAATTATGGCACAATTAAAGTTCAGCTCACATAAAACTACAACACAGATCACAAATAACTGTGGGTAATGTATTGTAACATAGCATTTGTATAGCACCTCTTATATTTCTACTCAGAGGTGCTCCTGGCATTGGAGTCACAAGACGAAATAGTGAGCAAGGTTAGCAAGAACATTCACTAAGGAAAGTCTGCAATACTACTGCCATTCAGTATACTTGCATATGCCAAAATACAGTCAAAACTATATAATTTCACTTATATAAATGTAATTATCATCAGCAACTACAATTAAGGGCATGTCGCACAATCTAAACAGATCATAGGGTGTGATTCGTGTAAGTATGACTGTATTTTGAGGCATGAACTTCACAGACAAGTAAATTGCTCACTGGGTAACCAATTAAATGCTGTAGAGCCATTCTGAAAACTGCCAAAAATAACATCCATTAAAATTCTTTCCATAACAAACAAAATGCTTACACCTCAATCCATATAACTTAAACAGTTGTGCTACCACACTGCTAATACATGCCTAAATCAAGATTACATTAGAAAATCCTAATAATTCACACAAACTTTGACTCTCACTGAGGTAACAGAAGCCCAGATCTGTTCCCAACATCACTGATTGGAAAAGACCAGAGGCCCAATATTGCCAAATTTTGGTTGCAAATGTCTTGCATTCAGGCAAAAGCTTCACTAACAAAAGCACGTTATATCATTAAGGAAAACGTATTTCTGCAGACATCCAGTTGTGGATTCATAGCTACAAGCCGGATTCAGCAGAAACCTTTTCGAATAAATGTTCAATGTCTAGGAGAAATTTAGACAAATTTCGTAACAGTTCAGCCTGGAGTTACATTAAACTTGTGATTTGATTCAGTGACACAATTTCACCCTTTGCTTCTATATTCGGTGTCTTTTGTCACAGGATAAGCCAAGATGGCGCTAAACCCGCCACTGAGGACACCTAAGCTAGTCAGAGATTGTGTCTCTGGATATCACATCGGAACAATCCAGTCAAAGGCTACAGCGCCACCGTTGTCGGACACTCTCTTAAGGCAATGCCTAAGTCAATCGCCTACGGGGGTTGAAGAGGACGCCGTCACGAGCGCGGGTGATGGCGAGCCCCCGAGTACGGCCCGCGATGACGCCCGTGGTGGTGAAAGCCAGACGGAGCGGACGCGAGCAGAGAGCGCGACGAGGCAGGCAACGGTGAGGCCGACGGATAGCCGGCGTGGTTGACGGCGATGCCGTTTCGACCGTGGGTGACGTACTCCGCGTAGCTGATCGTCACCTTTTCGCTCTGGTAACGGGTCAACTTTATCGACTGTCTGAGTTCGGGGGTGATGGGGCCGCGATGACCCCCCTTTTTCAGCAGAGAGTCAATCGTCTGGACCTGGTCCCAACCTGACAAAGCGAAAACAAAAAATCCGAGTCTTTCAATTTGATTCAAATTTAATTAATACTTAAAATTCTCCCACCTACAGGTAAGTAGCAAAGCTGTTACAAATGCTATCAAGAATAGATGGGAAAGTGCTTAAAGAGCAACAGACCTAACAACTTAGATTTAACACCCTAGACCTAACAACTTAGACTTAATAGCTAGACTTAACACTATACACCTAACATCCTAGATTTAAAATTTAGACCTAACACCCTAAACCTAACACCCTAGCATTGATATGAAAAAAAAATGCATACTCATTGACATAATATGTCTTTGCAACTATTCATTAGGTATTGAATTGTAACAGTGTTGATTTTTTGCTTTGCTGCTAATAAACCAATTGATTGATTGATTGGCTGACTGACTGGCTGACTGATTGGATTGATTGAATATCACCAAAGGGCATTCTCTATGATATACACCATTATATAATTTTAGTCATTGTGAATCCTTTGCCTGTCATCATTATCATCTTCAACAAACTAAAGATAAAAATTTACAATAAGGTTATAAAGCACATTGTTAGTCAATGAAATACAGAAATGATGAGCTCAGACCCTGCTCAGGAGCGACTTCTGGGAGGTAAGTGGCAGTCCTTCTATGCCCTCTCTCATTCACAAACTCAATTCGAATGCCGTGACGTCCAATCTAGTGAAAACAATACGTCAAAATCCTACAACAACTTGGAATTAACTGAAATTTTGCAAAATCACACGACCCATCAAAGAGATAAAGAATACAAAGAGATACAAGATAGAATTTACAAAAATAAAACACTTCAAAATACTTTACTCTGTTTCGCGGTAAAAAACATTTAATTTCATTTTGTACTTCTGTCCTGTGCAAATAATTAATGTAGGAATGTGTTCTACATGTTGAAAATAACAACAAAGTAAACACAAGACACTTATAGGTTATATTCCTTGACATTTTTTAAAATTATTATTTTTGAGTCCTGGTATCCAACCCATTTTAAACTCAACCAAATTTCTGAGGCTTTCCCAGATGTAAATGTAAGACTTTAACAACTACAAGGATTGTTTCAAAGTACTGCCTCCTAGTCCTTGATTTGTGCCTAAAGAAATTCCAGTACTTTTCAGGAAAAGTGAGACTCTTGGTTTCAAGTTCCAACATTTCTCAGATGAATAAGTATGTTGGAGCACTCTCCCAAAGTATCTAAGCCATGTGAATAAGTAGTATGTCCTGAACACTTCAAATTCAACATTCCTGTTTTACAAGTAGATAAGGCTGTGAATTTAATTGTAATTTATTGTGCTCCAGTACCTGCCAGTCCAAGTAGTCTTTTGCCTCTTCAAACTTAATGAGGATTGAAACGGAGCAGTGAAGCCGAGGAAATTCAGCCCTGGTGATCGGGCTGAAACGACTGTCGCGTGTGGCGCTTAAACACAACAACAACGCTTGTTTTCTAATCTAATCTTAAACTTCTATAGCACCACTTCATAAAGCCGATGGCACATAAAATCATAGCAACAGAAGAGCCAGGTAAAATCTAGGATAAATATTATATACACTTTCTACAGATCCTATATTACAATTTTTTTAAATCCAATTATTCTTCTTTCTTTCCATTCATAGTTCCCTATTGTGTGGGACGATGGGTCTCAATGAGTTCCTTCCACTTCTGTCTATCCCTTGCTGCCCTGGTCATTTGGATGAAGTTCATTTGCATTTCTTCTGCATCCTCTTTGAAGTTTTCTATCCATGTTTTTTTCTTGGTCAAGTTAAATCAAATAAATAGTACAAAAAGTAAGTAATAGCATTAAGAACAAAAATCAACCACAGTCATTGCTATGAGAGATGCAGCACATCAATTTTGATTTTGGTTTGAAAGTTGCAGACATTTTTTATATATCTGAAAATATCGGTACAGCTTCTAACTGCAGGTAATGTGCCTAAAGACAAGTCCAAGTTGTAAATATCTCTGGTTGCCTGGCACACACCTAGTAACTGCATATTCAGCGAGTCCACTATGCAGGTTGATGGCAGAAAATGTGCCAATGCATCCACGAAGATGGCGCTCTCTTCCGATCTTCCAAGTCACAAACAGCGGACTGAAAAAATCAATCAGTTAATCAATCGATAAACTTCTTTGGTGCCATTACCATAATGCTTAGGATGTCAGCCTTACATTTCAATATATCTCAAATTGCAAACATCATATTCACTCCCAAAAATTACTTTTTGACTTTTGACTATCTTTCACAAAATTAAATTTAGCTTCATGGCACAACTGAAATTCACCACAACCAGCAGTGTTTTATCCAGGCCTGCCCCTTCCCCACAAAAACCCCCTCAAAATTCCCACCCAAAAATTTCAGCACTGACAAATTTTTGCATTGAACTGTCTCCTTTCAGCCAATTTGCCCCCAAAGGCCTGGGGTCTGGATAAAACACGGTGATCACATAAAACATGGTGATCAGGATATGTGCTGTATCCTTAAAGTATTAGAACTGGTGCTAATAAAGAGCATAATTATTAACTTTAAATATCATCATCATCATCGCCATCATCATCATTGTGATATTTGCTCAGATTTTGTTCCTAATGTCTTTGAAGCCATTTCAAACTAGTACTGACATCCCACAAATTATCAACAGCACAGCTCTGATGAAACTCACAGAATTATCAGTTTGGAATATTTAATCTTTTAAATAATATTACTGTAAATGATGCTCTAAATCTTAGCTAAATACTTTCCCATTTCAGTGCTTAATAAAGCCTAAAGCCTATAAAGCCTATGAGCTTATATGAATGGCATTAGTGGCAGATTTTCAACTGCAGCAGGAGTCCGACTCATCTCCCCGCCCACCACCACTACCACAAAGGTTCTCCTTCAATGGGTTTTAACAAATAAGAGATCCCACTAAGCCACTTAAAATCCATTTATTATTGTTATTATTACTACTATTATTATTATTATTTTATTATTATTATCTATGGCAAGTTATTCAAATGGCGGTACTCGGGGAGATCCGGCCCGCCAGGGGCTGTGAAATGGCCCGCAAATATACTAAACACGATCAATAACCTTCTCGCATAAAAAATTTAAATGTCTTGTTTTCAACTTACTTGTTTTCTATTATTTATTAACTATATTTTGTAACTAATTTTTGTCCGCCTGACCTTCGAGCACCAATCATAAAAAATTCATGAAATTTAGTTGAAGACCCCGATTAATGGGGTCGGACAGTGAACGCCCAAAATTTTCGACTGCCTCCGGTGTTGGGACTCGATCAGTTTGGGGTCAAAACCCCCGGCAAATGGAGTTATTGAACTGAAAATTGACTGACTATGAGTCGTTGGATATGGTGGAGGGGCACTTCGGAGGATCGCAGTTGTTGATGTAGCAGTAGAGGACGTCAAAGCAGAAGTAGCACATTTCGTTCCTTACGACGACCGAATGATGAGGCCCAGGAGGGCCCATCGCCACCCCGCCGCCGGTCCCAAGGCCGCCGCCGCCCAGCAGGCCGCCGCCGCTCAGCTTCGTCTTCTTCGATGACCCACTATAGGCAGCTGCCGACGCCATCTTTGGCCACTTCCGCCTTCATCCGCTGTGTAACCTGTGTTGCCACTAGACCAGAGGCATACAAATGACCGCACGCGGGAAAGATCCGGCCCGCCAAGAGGTGTGAACTGGTCCGCGAAGGTATTGAAGAAACAAGGCATATGTTCAACTTAAACAATTGTAATTTGTATTCATTTAGTGATTGCAGTGTTTAAGTAAGGTTAGTTGTTCTTACTTCACAAAATGTAGGCTATAAGAGCCTTAAAATTTAATAACAATATGAAAAACAGTTTGAAATTCCTTTGAATACAAGAAAGCGGCAGGCAGAGAATAAATGCATTCAATCATGATATAGTGATTGAATACAACTACTGATTTTGAAAACGTCTGACCCAAGTGGCAAAATTCATCAGATAGTTTGGCACTTCGTAAAATTTAGCTGAACTTCTTTGCACTAGACAGTCGGTCAAACGCAATGTGGCTTAAGAATTTAAGTAAAATAAAGTATAGAATTTCCTCAATTTATATAGCGCGTTCGCTGTAGAACCGCAGTAGCTGTTTACAGTGGCGGCTCTAGGATTTGGCAAGTGGGGGCCATTAGGGGCAACTTCTAATCATGGGGGCCAACCATTTGTTGTTTAATGTATGTAGCATTAAGTATAGGGTCCCAACTGGGAGGGCCACTGGGGGCCAGGCTCTCAATAGGGGGGGCACGGGTCCCCTGGCCCCCCCGGTGGAGCCGCCACTGGTTGTTTATTCGCTTACCAAAAGACAGTGTTTCAGCTAATTTGTGAGCTCTTGAGCGAGTTTCTGTGACCAATCGGTCGTTGCATGTGTTTGGGTAGTTTGTGCAGCTGTTTTGTCCAGTGGCGGCTCTAGGATTTGGCAAGTGGGGGGCCGTTGGGGTGGCAACTTCTAATCATGGGGGCCAACCATTTGTTGGTTAAAATATGTAGCATTAAGTATAGGGTCCCAACTGGGGGGGCCACTGGGGGGCCAGGTTCTCAATAAGGGGCACGGGGCCCCCCTGACCCCCTTCCCCCCGGTGGAGCCGCCACTGGTTTTGTCAGGCATTATAACGAACCTTTTTCGTAGGCCGCAGCAACGGTTTCGCTGTTTCTCGTCTCTAGCAGATGACGCCACAGAGAACCTTCATGAATTGCAAAGGTCATTTTAACACCCACTCTCCCCTGCCACTTCAGGTAGAACTTTGATAACTGGTGATCGGTAAGTCAGGTTGTCAAGTGTTGTCATGTGACTGATAGGTGAACTCATATAGCCTAATAGGTGCTGACTTCACAGGGGCCATGACCACCGCCCTCTTGACATCGGCCACAGGGGCGTGACCTTCATGGCAGGTTAGCAAAATTGTTTAAGAAGGACAGCCTTCAAGTTTAGGGTTGCACTCTGCTCCATTAATCGCAAATTGTGCTTTAGGTCTAACTATAGTTTTCCAAATGTTAATATTATGCTCCGAATTCATATTAAGTTCTGCCTGTTCGAGTCAATTGAGGCAGGCCTATCATATTTTAAATTATATAATAAGATATTATGCCTCATTTAATAGGCATTATAAGTCAGATATGTCACTAGTAAGTCCAAGTTAAGTTTCGAAACGATCTGCTGTTAAATAACTGCAGATTAACATCTTCGCGAACTGATGATGATAAGGATGATGAATTGATGATGACAATGACGACGATAATGGTGATTGATTATGCTACTGCTGGTGGTGATGTGGTGCTGCTGCTGCTGATGATGATGACGTAATCAAGTGAATTGTAATTAAATTTACGTTTTATTGTAAATATCAATTTTAGGTGTCGCAAGTCAATCCAAGCATATGTAAGACGCTTTGACTTTCTAAATGTTTCGACTGTGTTTGGAAATAATGGAAATGCCATAAACTAGGATTGGGGTTGGAGGTTAATTAAGAAGAGGCTTTCATGAATGATGACTCCAGGCTTTCAGAACTAACTTCTAAGACAACGTTAATTAGGCTTAATTAAGTTGCCTATATCAGGAATCAACAAATCAGTCACTTAAGCCTCAGGCTAGAAGACCTAAGGACCAAGGGAATCTTTTGCCAATAAGTTCTCTCGGCTTTACAAAGCATAATTATGACGCGGTTAAGTACACGATTGATAAATTAGTCCAGCCGCATTCAATATCATGAAATCGAAAGCAGTGATAAATAAATTAACATTAATTTATGATCGAATTCATTGTTTGAAAATAATGCGGTTAGTTCTGATGGCGCGTCTGTCTTCAATTTTTCATCATCCAGTTTCTGAGTGAAATTTTGTCCTAGCGATTAAACGGGGCGCCATTGGCCATCTAGCGAATCGCTTTGGAACAATGTTATCGAATGGGAGGTTGTTTCCACGCCTAACAGGGATTCGCCGGAGCGGGTGCTAACCCGAACCTCGCCGATCCGCCGAGTCCAACGAACCCGTTCCCGAAGTACGATCCGAATCCGGAACAACCGCCCTGGAGTGGCGAGAAAGCGCCCGGGTATCCGGTGTTGACGGAATTCTGGGAAAAGGCGTGCGTCTGGACGGACAGGGACCCGACCGTGACACCCCCCGCCATGTAGGACGGGATTTGGTGGGAGGAGACGATGGACGGAGGAGGCGGAGGCGGAGGATGTCCCGGATAGGACCCGGTGTAGCCTGAGGAGGAGGAGGAGGAAGATGGGAAGACGTGATATGACGGTTTGTGGTCGAAGAGGAGGGAGGCGGTCGCCATCTGGCGAGGGTTTCCGTTCTCGCCGTTGCGTCGGTGACGTTTGGTCTTAGAAGACAACTTCCGGTTCCTCGTCTGTATTCCTTCCTTCTTCATCGTTATTGGCCGATTGATCTTTCGAAGAGAAACAACACGATTAATTTAAGCCATGAAATGAAAAATACTTCAAACTTCTGGACAGTGGAGTAGCCAATGAGGGTTTGGGGTTAACCCCCCCTCCGGGCGCCGACGACAATTTGTAATGTGTTTCCATGCATTTTTAATTTTCGGACGCGGTTTTGAGGGTCAAAACCCCCTGGGGGCTGCTGACCCAACTTTTTAAGCGCCATAGGCGTGACGACCTTTTTTGCTAGTCAGCACCTGAAAGGAAAATTTTTAGAAGGAAAGACGTAGGATAGATACATAAAATTACCTCTTTTTGCTTGTCAAGATTTTTCGAAAGTTGGTTACGGTCAAAAGTCAAAACCAACCCCCCTTCCGGAAATCCTAGCAACGCCACTGCTTCTGGATTGATCACATTAGAAAGAAGAGACAGACAGAGAGACAGAGAGTGAGAGAGATGAGTTGATAGAAACATACAAAATAATGACTGGGAAAGTAGCTGTGCCATACGATCGATTCTTTACATTGGCACACTATAACAGCACAAGAGACCACAAGTGCAAATTGTTCAAGCAGAGTGAGGGACGAATGAAGAAGATTTGTTTAGTGCAAGGGTTGTGGACAAATGGAACAGTTTGGACGAAGAGGCAGTAACAGTTAACACAATAAAAGGATTGAAAAGTTATCTGCGAAACTAGGTTAGTGAATGTAGAGTTATTACAGTGATTTTCACGCATGCCTATAGCCTACTTAGCTTCCTATAAACCACTTTAAACCACGTTAAATTAGGCGTGATTATAAATGCTGATGTTAAATGTTCGTTGGAATTAGATCGCTGAGTGCTGATGGCGTCCTGGGCTTTACAGAACGGGGTCCTGCATGTGCAGCGTTGATCTCGTCGTGAGGCTCATCGGTCATGCATGGCTGCAGATCAGCGCGCAAGTTGATCAACTACGTATTAAACTGTAGCCTTGAGTTTTGATTCATTTCATCAGACAAAGTAATATATTGTGACAGTTTACTAAAACAGCAATTACTAATTTACTATAATATTGGGCCTAGGCCTATGTGCGCGATTTAGGGAGTCCATGGCATCTATTTGCCCTCAAATGGAATCTGGAGCAGCAAGAGTATAGGCCTAAACCTAAACACAAAAGTCACAATATACAACACCATAGTAGTCCCGCAAATAATATACGGAGCAGAAACATGGAGCATGAAAGAAACAGAAGATGAAATGGAACATGAAATGGAGAGCCATTTCAAACGACATAAAACTTTTAAAAATCTTTTCTCTGCCAAATGACTAAAAAGTCGATCGAGAAAATTAATGAGCCTGCCAGTTTCAGTAGCGAGAGCTAGCCCTCAGGACCTCACAACTCAAAGATTTAGTTGACACCTTATAGAGATCAAAAGTTCTAGGCAAATAGAATTAGAGGCCTATAGGCAAAATACCCATTGACTTAGAAATTATGTCACTAATACGTATCAATTTCTGATTATTTCAGTAGCGGGTGTTTGCCCTCTGGACCACACAACTCAAAGATATAGTCGCTACATCCTGCAAATCAAAAGTTAGAATTTCTTGGAAACTTTTTTGTTTAGCTATTGACGCTAAAGAGTGGCAGAGAGCTAGATGATGATGATGATGATGATGATGATGATGATGATGATGATGATGATGACGACGACGACGACGACTGGAATTTCCCATGCCAAGTCATGGCCAGCTTCTCTTAGGCGACCCATGCACTTTTTGAGAGGCCTGGCTAAGGAAAAGGAAAGGCATAGACGTTGGACCCCAACAGCCCCCCTCCCCCCACACACAGGCCCCTTCTGAGGCTGAAGGAGACCCGGGCCAGTTGGAATTTTGAGACCTCCCCAGTGGCGATTCCAGGATTTCTTGGTGGGGAGATGAATTAATTCATAGAAAGTTGGTGGGGGGATGAAAATAGAAGGGGAAAAATCACTAAACTTTGCCGGAAAAGGCTGGAAAAGGGAATTTTATCACTCATTTTACTATATTTTTTATTTGTACAGAAAAATAGGTTTACAAGCAAAAAAGGTCACCCCGGTTAGTTTTACTAGACTTACCAAAAAGTAGGTTTCACAAGCAAAAATGTCCGAAAGTCCGGTGGGGGATGCATCCCCACTCATCCCCTCACGTGGAACCGCCACTGGGCCTCTGGGCCTCCCCTAGCCTTCCCAACAATTAAAATTTTGACAAGCAAAAAACGTAATCGCCAATTCTGAGGGTCGCAGGGTACCTTTCTTGCTGTTCCAAAATCCCCAAATTGTCGACAAGCAAAAAGGGTCATCACCAAATTTTGAGGCCCCTCCTAGTAGTAACTATCTAGCTTTAAGCTCTCCCAACATTCTAGACAAGGAAAAAAGAGGCTTCCAACAGAAGGAGGCCCGGGCCAAATGACCCTCCTGGCCCCCTCTGAATGGGCCTGCACACACACCCACACCCACATACACACATTTTCATCCAAGTTTACGCATTAGTTCCCCGAATGCAGACTGTTATAAATGCTATGGAACGCCGTAGAGGTCATTTTAACGACCGCGCCGTTTGCTTCTTCTACGACCCGACAGAGGACCCGGTCACAGCGGACGATTTTACCGCTCAATTGCCTTCCAATTACGGTACAGCGGCGCCGGCAAAACGCCGGGGGACTTCCCCCTACGGACCGGGGAGAGAAGCGATAGGCCGGGAAGGGTGTGGTGCAGGGCGGAGGGAGGGAGGGAGGGAGGGAGGGAGATGGTAGATGCATCATTCGGCTTTTCCAGTCCAAGTGCGTCATTTGCATATCGATTTAATCGGCGGAAAAGATCGGTCGGACGGACAGGGTTCTGCGGAGAAATTAAGCGGCCATCGGAGGACGCCCGGCGGGGGGAGGGAGGGGACGAAGTTCCCTAAATTACCGTTGGATTCTCTGTCAGAAGGCCGGGCGGTGTAGGGAAGAAGGAAGAAGATGGACGACTTTTCGTTTGATGGATATTTTAAAAATACCCAGCGTCCATGCGCTGCTCGAGAGATGCAGTGGCGTTGATAAGCGCCGTTGTCCAGAGACGACGGAGAGAGACAGCTCCTCCGCTCTTGATTATGCCACCAGAGGCACGTTCCGAGGTACGGGGCGTTTCGAGGTACCCCGTTCAATGCCAGATTAAACACACGCCATTTACACAAGGAATTACAGTGCAGCATATACGAAGCTTGTGTCTTTACAACAACAACAACAACAACAACAACAACAACAACAATAATAATAATAATAATAATAACAGTAGTAGTAGTAGTGGTAGTTGTATTATTATTATTATTAGTAGTAGTAGTAGTAGTAATAGTAGTAGTAGTAGTAGTAGTAGTAGTAGTAGTAGTAATAATAATAGTAGTAGTAGTAGTAGTAGTAGTAATAGTAGTAGTATTAGTAATAGTAGCAGTAGTAGTAGTAGCAGCAGTTGTGGCAATAACAATATGGATTTTGAGTGGCTTAAGTGGGATCTCTCCTGCTGTGTTAAAAACCACTGTCGCGCACACATCTCTCTATTCCAACTTCTGTTTGTCCGCTAAAATTGTTATCTTTGATTCTACAAAAGAATGCAAACACAATTAGCAGGATATACAATGCAAAATCAGCAAACATATAACTGTAAATGCCAGTTCCTCTCTATATCCTGTTACTGTATTCTGTCTATTCTGTATTCCTTTAATTCCTTCACTATATCTTCAAGCCTTTAGGTCTAAACTTAAAACCTTCCTATTCCAACAGTCATTTCCTCCATAGCTCTATAACAGTCCGACTCGCCAGTCGCCACCTCATGGACACACTGACCTTTGCCCGGCCGGCAACCCACCTTGCCTAATGCCTATAGCTATTTCAAGAAAGATTACCGGGTAAGCGCGAAAGAATAGAAAGCTACCGCTGTACTACTTTCAAAGCACAATATAAATTCTGCGAGACTCTACTTTTGCTTCTGCAGTCTGTGCGTCGTTGTTACTTACGCTGTGCAGTTTGAAGTAGAGACCGCAGGCGTTGCAGACGGCGTCTCCGTTTTGATTTCGTCGCCAAAGAGTCGTCATGCTCGTCCTGCAGTTGGCACACGTCGTCCCAGCTCTTCTCCCTGACGACTGCAAGCAATTCAGAAAAGCTCTCGTATAATAGTAGGGAGATGATCGTCTTAGTTCGTATTAACAATCGTTGCAAATGTCGCTTTGAAATATCGAACATTTTGTGGCGATTAAGGGGCTTTGGAGCATAGATCTATTCCCCCCGCCCCCAACCAGGAACGCACCGAGGGTATTTGGCGCCCATTGCAGGGCAGGGGTCAGAAAATGAAATGGACAAGTTAACAGGTCTTTAGCCTAATTAGCATATGGTGATATTTTACTGATATAAGATTAAAACTACGAATGCACTTTTCTTGCTTTTACTGATGCGAACTGGTCTATGATGTGCCTCCCTCTCAAAGTCAGTTTTCTCAGTTTCTTCTCTTTCTACGCTGAGCAGAGAGCAGGATGACCGGGACCCCCCCTCTTGAAGTGGCCTCTTCGCGCTCCTCTCGATTGGATTATGAGCTTAAAATCTTTTCGCTAAGACTATGTCACGTGACAGCTACCAATAATGATGATACAATCTGCCTACATACTATGTATGCACGCATATACGGCGTATACATCAATACAATCAAGTCACTGTCATGCACCAAATATCAGCCAGCTAAGGCAAACAGTTATTACAAAAGCAATTATTTATTTATTTATTTTATTTATTATTTATTTGATTCGTGCATTTATTTGCTCAAGGCTTGACTACCGTGGTTCACTTTTTGCTGGACTTCCATCGGTGCGACTTGATAAAACCTCCAGATGGTTCTTCGTTTGGCAGTCAGGGTGATTGCTGGTGTCACAAGACGTGATCACATTAGTGATTATATGATGTCGGTTTTACACTGGCTGCCTTATCTTGCTCGAGTTGAGTTTCGTGTGTTTGAGAGTGGTTGCACTCTCTCTTTATGGTGCCACTCCATCTTACCTTTCAGAGCTACTCCATCCTCTTAGCTCTATCCCTGGATCAGCCATGTCTTCGGTCCACAACCAATGGTCTTCTCAGTGTGCCCCAAGCACGAACCTCCTTGTTCCTGAAGCGAGGTTTTGAATCAGTTGGCCCTATCCATTGGAATGCTCTTGACGCCAGTATGCATGGCTCACCAACTCCTAATTCTATGGCCGTCTTTTTGAAACGACTTAACAACTTATCTCTTTGTCAATATGCAGTAATTTAATGTGGGAGCTCTTCTGAGTGATTCTTCAGAAGAGGCGCTATACAAATATTTAGTTACATTACATTACATTAAGTGATGCAATGTAAACGTAATCAGTCGCTTATTAATAATTAGTAATAGAAATGGAAATATTAGAATATTAACAGTTATTCGATGCATCTTTAATTAATGAGTTGACGACATAAGCTTTCAGGGCATTTGTATAGTCTAATGCAATATTATTGGCAAACGCCGTTGAAATGTCATCACAGTCTCTGCATATTTATACTAATAGTAAGCGGAGTCTTCGCCGTGCACGACCGCAACAACCGTGAATGTAATTAGCCAATCTTTAATGCGCATTTGAAAAAGGTGACGGCGTCTGCCCTTCGGCGAAAAACTATAACGTAATCGAATTACAAAGACTGAGAGAGGGATTACAAGGTGTGCGAGGTTGTTTCAATACGCCGAAGTCCCTGTGTGTGTGTGTGTGCGCGTGTGTGCGTGTAGAAAAGAGGGCGACAGATGCTCTTGGCTCAACTCCATACGAAGTTATGAGTTTGTATTCATAGGAGAGGGAGAAGTTGGTGCTTCGTCATTGCATAGATTCAAACATTTCGAAACCAAATCCGGATTTTCAACGATTTTAGTTTCAAGTATTTGAGGGTAGAACGTTCATGTCGGCTTTCTAATTGTTCTGTGAAACTTAAAAGAGACTGATTTCTGCTTATCCCCATCGTACTCCGACTATATCTATTGATGGAAATCTTTAAGTCTCAGCCAACATTCATATGAAATAGGAGGAGTATAACAACAGCAACAACAAAAACAACAGCACTGCTACTACTAGGACTACTACTACTACTACTACTACTACTACTACTACTACTACTACTACTACTTCTACTACTACTACTACTACTACTACTACTACTACTACTACTACTACTACTACTACTACTACTACTACTACTACTACTACTACTACTACTACTACTACTACTACTACTACAACTACTACTACTACTACTACTACTAATAATAATAATAATAATAATAAAGCATTCTATAGTGCCAGTTTTCAAATTCAAAGGTATCGATCGATGTTACTGCTGTTCCAAAATCCATCCGTAAAAGAAGAGGTCAATTCCAGAGATCAGTCAGAGCGGGAAACATCAAGGCAGACAACGAATCAAACGTCAACTGGAAGAGAGAGACGCCTTACTACCGGACAATCTGCCTGGAAATGGAGTATTTTCAAGTAATAATTGCAACTGTCAGACATATCAAATATGCTGTTATTTGTGGGGGATCCAGTTAATAGGGGAAGGTCAAAGGGGAAGAGATGGGTATTGAGTCTAACGTTGTCTTACCAGTCTTCTCTTCGGTTTGATGAGCGGTCTGTTCTGTCCGTTGATTTTGTGATAGAGTCCACAAGCATTGCACAGATACTGTCCGTTACCATCTCGTCTCCACAGCGGAGTGGACGTGGCACCACAGTTTACACACTCACGACCTTCTGCATAAAACGGTCGAGAACACTTTAATAATATCAGTATTGTCATTGCTATTATTCTAGTTATTATTATAGTTATCATTAAAGTCATTATTATAGTCATTATTATAGTTATTATTATAGTTATTGTTATAGTTACTATTTTAGTTATTATTATTATTATTATTATTATTATTATTATTATTATTATTATTATTATTATTATTATTATTATTATCATCATCATCATCATCATCATTTTTGTTGTTGTTTATGAACGTCTATAGCGCCTATTATGATACTCAGAGGCATCAATCCATGGTACTCTATAAATCCGAGGTCAATTCCAGAGGTCAGCCAGAGTGCATGAGAGTGGGAAAGAAGCAAGACATAGGGCTTACTATGAACAAGAAGAGAAATAGAATAGGGTCAATTAACCCTTTACATCAAACGCCTTCTGTATAGTGTGGCATCTTCGGTTACCCTTGTTACCAGCAATATTCACAAGTTTCGCTCATTAAACTGACTCTGGAATCTAACCTTAAACTTCTATAGCGCCACTTTATAATGCATCGAAGCAATGCAACAATGAATGAGTTAGCGCCAAAGTTCTGCAGATATAAAGACGGAATGAGTGAGTGAAAGTGATTGATGCATTGATTAATTTGATTTACTGATTATTGCTTTATTGATTTGTTAATTTATTGAGTGAATGAGTGAGTGAGTGAGTGGGTGGGTGGGTGGGTCGGTGGGTGGGTGAGTGAGTGAGTGTGGTGGGTGTGTGGGTGGGTGGGTGAGTGAGTGAGCATTTATTCTCTGACCTGAACTTGACCTTGACTTGATTCTGATCCTAGAGATGTCTGACAACATCCGGAACATGCCTCCGTTCTGTTGACCGAAGGCAGCAGCAGCAGCAACCACGGCCGAAGGAGTCGAGTAGGCGTAGTCGGGCAGGGGCTTCGACATTCCCTCCGCCGCCGCCGCCGCCGCCGGTCTAACGCCGGTGCAGGTGGTCAAGGTCCCCTGTCGACTCTCCGTCTGCAGGGGCGGCGGTGGCAGGGCCCCCGTCGAGAAGGGCGACCGGACGGCCAGCGCCTTGGCCCCGTCGCCTCCGCCGTGGCCTCCTCGCTCCGACGGCGGCGGCGGATAGGCGGCCATCGGGACGTCCGCCCGGGTGGCCGACCCGGAGCGCCTCAGCGGAGACTTCGAATCGAACGGACTGCGGTTCCTGTCCAAGTGAGGATGCTGCTGATGCTGATGCGGGACTTCGGAGGAGGAGGAGGAGGAGGAGGAATTGGAAGTGCCGACCGGTCCTTCTCCTACTCCTACTCTCCGGTCGGGAGGAGATAAGACGGGAAGTCACAGGAGGAGGATTGGGTCTCTGGTCCCTGGTACAGCGTCCGAGGAGGAGGAGGAGGAGGAGGAGGATACGGAGGAGAGGCAAAGGTCGATGACCTTGGCGGGGTCATCCACTGGTGATGGCGGATGGAGGCGCTGGCATCGTGGTGTTGGTTTTGGTGGAAGAGCCTTGGGTCTGACATCATCCACGACGATGCGTGGTGGGGGTGGCAGAGAGGGGCGGAGGTGGGGGCGTGCGGGTGGAAGTAGGAGCGGTAGTGCATCGGCGTCGCCATCTCGACCGATGATCCAGAATCTACGAAATACAAACGAACATTTGACTTCATCGCCCGACGACGCTCCCCTTTGGGGTTCTATGGATCAGAGAAAAAGACGGGAGGGAGGGAGGGAGTGGAGGGAGGGTGGGGGAAACCGAGAGGGGGGCCTGTGATAGGAGAAGACATCAGAACAAAAACAGAGGATTCTAAGTCAACAAGAGAGATCAAGCGACGCCGAAAGAATAACAGATTGAATCAACTGAAGGAGGCAGACAAAAGCAAGCACACACACAAACAGAAAGACATTGCATTGTGTGTATGAGAAGGAGAGAGAGAGAGAGAGAGAGAGAGAGAGAGAGAGAGAAATGCAGAATGATGCAAATAACGAGGGCAGACAGACAGACAGACAGATATCAGGTAGACAGACAGACAGACAGGCAGACAGACAGACAGACATATATACAGACAGAGAGACAGATAAGGCAGATTGATAGATAGGCCTAGATTGATAGATAGATAGATAGATAGATAGATAGATTGATTGATTGATTGATTGATTGATTGACATACGTATTAGAGAAAGACAGGCATTCCATATCAGGGAAAAACTTGAAATCCTGTTGAGTGTTTTAAACAAATTTGAGTGACGTTGTATTTCAGAGAATCGAAGAATTTGAAATCAGAAAATAAATGGCATGTATAAAAAAATATTTCCGAGGTTTTTCGTCGATTCTTTGAAACTATTCGTCTCTAAGTTCATATTGGCTTTAACGATCTAGTCGAAGCCTAACTCTGTTCATAATTTATAATTCCAACTCCATGGCAATGACTTCCTACTTTGAAAGTATCCTGTTGTAGGTCGCTGGTAGGAAGTACAACGCAGCATATCAGTGAATACAATCAGAGGCGGACCGAGGATTTGAGGCGCCCGGGACAAAGTGCACCGTTGGCGCCCCTAACATTGCTGACGAGCAAAAAAGGTCGTCACATCGTTTTCGGAACTTTTCGGCGCCCCTCAGCTCTTACAGCGTCCCTCCATTTAGTGCTGACAAGCAAAAAAGGTCGTCACACGTGTTTTTCTTCTTTATTGTGCGTTTAATATCCGATTTTGGCGCCCCCTCACCTCGGCGCTCGGGGACATATGTCCCCCTGCCCCCTCGATCCGCCTCTGAATACAATGTAGGCCTAGTAGATTCAGCTTTCTCTTTGGTCTATTTGAGCGCTAATAAATTTCTTCAAACTTGAAATAGACTATTTTGACAATAATCTTTGGGGTTATTATGGGCTACAAACTGGAAAGCATTTAATATTTGATTTTTGCGAAACTGCTTTTAAGAAAGGGGAACTTGACAATTCTCGTGTCGAATAGGTTTAAGGAGACGATGCTACTGGGAAACGAGTGTCTAATATCCTAGAAAGACTTTGAGATTTCAATGGTGAGAGGGATTCTGACATCAACTCTAAAATCCTAAAATATCGGAGCAAAGACTCTAAACAGCAACGCTCTGACAACGGTTGTCGTTGTTGTCAACTGTGACACCGAATCCAAGAGAGAGAGAGAGAGAGAGAGAGAGAGAGAGAGAGAGAGAGAGAGAGAGAGAGAGAGAGAGAGAGAGAGAGTCCGACCATCATATCATTCAAAGAGGAAAGACTCTTCCAAGGAAATCCGGAATCGGTCCCTCCTTCCGTCACTCCCTCATTCCTTCCACCTCACCCGTTGTCCCCTCCCGTCTCCAGTCTCTCTCTCTCTCTCTCTCTCTCTCTCTCTCTCTCTCTCTCTCTCTCTCTCTTTCTCTTTCTCTCTCTCTCTTTCTAACTGCAATAGAATAGATCGGGATCAACCCAACTGCGGCGGCTGACTCCTAGTGGTTGACAGCAGCAGCAGTGGCAGCAGAGGCAACAGCAGCAGCAGCAGCAGAGGCAGCAGTGGCAGCAGAGGCAGTGGCAGCAGTGGCCCAGATGTTCGTAGGCGTTGGCATAGGAGGTCGGTTCCGCTGTCTTTCGTTGCCGTCGTAACACGGACATCGACCGACGCGGACTTGATCGACCGAATCTAATGGCCATTCGATTGGCAGACATCGAAATGAACGATCAACTCCCTTACCAGACGCATCAAAGCCCAATTTACCCTCCATCCGTTCTCTCTGTCTCTGCATGTCTGTCTGTCTGTCTGTCTGTCTGCCTGTTTGTCTGTCTGTCTGTCTGTCTGTCTGCGGTCTGCCCTCTTTACTTGCATCATTCTGCTGCATTTCATTTTTCTCTCAGTGTCCTTCATCTCTCCCTCTCCCTCCCTCCCTGTCTCTCTCTCTCTCTCTCTCTCTCTCTCTCTCTCGATGATGATGATGATGACGACACCATTACACAGTCGGAAGTAGTTCGCCAACGCGTTAATTCTCACTTGCGTATCGAGGTTTCCATATAATTTTATTTTTAAAGCTTATAAAAATACATAATCACTGATTGCCAATTAATTAATTGTTTGCTGCCGGTTGAAATTTTACAGCGTCATGTCCCATTTAAAATGTTTATTTACATCTGAAATAATAGTAATATGCTGCGTCAGGAGAATGTCAAAATCACGGACTATGCGTTCAACTGAAAGTATAGGCGTAAAATTGGAAGAGTGAGTGAGTAGATGGAGGCAACCACAATATCTTTCCTCTTTCCTCCACTATCATCCTTAAAAGTGGTGGCAGTGGAAATGACTTCTTTCGTTAGTTCTCTTGGGGAATCCTCCTATAAAACCACAGTCCAGCGGTCTTTTTAATAGAAGTCTCAGATTTACCGCAGGAGCAGACAGAGAATCGAGAAAGGTATTTTAATGAATGCATGCATGGGTAATTATAATTCAACTTCTTTTGTTTTCTAACCAGGTCTTCTTAAAACACTTTTTCTTTGGAGCTTTAAATAACAGTGTTGAACATATTTTTCTGGTTTCGAAGGAAAAAAATAGGGCCATTTCTTTAAGATCTTTATCTTTTCCCTATTTCCCCATTTAGTCTAATAGCTGCTTCTTGTTTCCAGTATAGATCCGCTATTAATCTTTTGTCTTTTTGCTTGCTTTCAAAAGAATCTCATAATCGATGAGAATTTTTGTCTAAATTAGATCTTCTTTAATTTGATCTTTGATTGGAGAAACCATGTGAATGTCTTTTCCATGCAGGCCATGCAATGCATAGCTAATTAAATGCATGCTTTATCATTTGATTCCCCCATTCGACAATTTCTCTTTTCCTGCAATTTGTCCATTTTAAATTTCTAATTAATGTCGGCGTTAGTCGCGATCAGCAGAAATAGATTCCACAAACTTTTTTGCCAAGCATTACATTTCACGACAAATCCCTCAAAAGTCATTAACGACCTTTGGATTCAGATGGTCAGAAACTAGGATATATACTATATTATATAGTTACAGAACCTTCTTCAAATAGTGAACCGTAAAACACTGAAGTGGTCGTGGGTCGACCTTTGACCAAAGACCCGGATGTGCTTTCCCCCGCCCCCCCAATCACTCATAGGCCTATCAGTTTCCCATCCTTTCTCGGCTCTCCAACTACTAGTTTCCTTCTTGCCCGGCGTCACTCCTTTGGGCACTCATTCACCGCGGGATTGACCTACAGACGGGGTCTATATGCACCATTATCACGTAGTACAATCTTTCTTCGCCGTGAATTAATTCCGCAGCGCTTGTGACTTGCCATAAAAGCGGCGCCATATAAATGTAATGATATAATATCTAATTAATATAGGGGCTTAGTCAATAATAATAAATATTGATTTAACGATAAAAAAATTAAAGAATACATTATAGACCGTTTTTTTCTAAGAAAATGGATTGGGAACTCTTTCCAGAGCCGTCCAGAGAAATTCCCAAGGGGCCCCTAAAAAGTTTCGAAATTTTAAAAAGATTTTTAGTGATGATGATGATTTTTTGCGCTCATCAAGTGTCAATAAGCGGTGGTAACCTTGTTCTGTTCTTGCATATATCTCTATTTGCATATCCCGTGCGTTCACAATGCAATAAGCACTGATCATATATAGATATGCATGTTTGTGGGGTATATAGACGCATTGGGAGGGTAGCGGGTTCGAATCTAATCTGCCCTAGCTATAGGCCTATACTGCGTATATAGCGACTTCTGAGCAAGTTGTTCATGACCTCTCGCTTGCTCCGTTCCCCCATGGCCGCCCACAGACATTTATCCACGCAGACAAAATACTCGACGGTCACGTGGTTAATATATCTTAAAGCAAGGTTTTCAAATGCAAAATGTGACAATTTCAAAAGATTGCCAGAGTGACAGATAAAATCCAAAGAGAATCGGGTACTGTCATACTTTGACTAAATAAGTAGTGCTCTAATGTAAAGATATTGGTTAAAAGCCAAAATGTAGTTAGTTACAAAACTATATTTGCATTTTCATGGGAGAAGCGACCCTTGCTCCAACATATAGGCCTATGGGTGTCCATGCTCCACACTTACATGACTTATTCAGGGGCGTAGCCAGAAATTCGATTTGGGGTATAAATTAAGGGGGTTATTGTTATATATATTATATAGATAATAGGCCTGTATATATTTTATGCTATATGTTATATATGTGTGTATATGTTATATATATATATATTATATATTATATATATATATATGTGTGTGTGTATATATATATATACACTGGATTATATATACTAATTTTAGGGGGCATAGGTCTCTATACCGATATATATCTTTCTCCCGTCACCACGCCTCTGGACTTAACGTGCACTAACAACCATGTTATAATAATATTAACTAGCTGTTAACCCATCAAAAATGACAGGGGAGAGTTGCTATCTCCTTCCCCGATTTATTGCAATAGTTCATATTATTACAAATAACTTTTTTTTTAAATATGAAAATGTAAAATGAATGCGTAAATTATCATCTAAAATTTTTCCTGTGTGCTCACTGGGTGGTCTTGCCCCCCAACCATAGGGGGCTGCACACCATAGTGGCGCCACACGTGGTACTGCGCCCCCAGTGATGCCGTACAACGTGCAGGCAATCAGGACGATTCGTTAAGCCGCATTGAAGACGCTTCGTCAAACGCTCCGTCGATTATATAATAATAATAATAATAATAATAATAATAATAATAATAATAATTATTATTATTATTATTATTATTATTATTATTATTATTATTATTATTATTATTATTATTATTATTATTATTATTAATCCCGTGTTCTGAGATGGAGATATCGTGCGTCATCATAGCCTACCTGTCGGAGTGTGACGTTGATATCCCGTCATCGTCATCTGGATTGACGACGGAGTGTCGTAGTATCCGCCGAGCGTCGCCATAGAAGCGTTCTCCTGGATCAGCAGGTCCCCTTCTCCACCTCCTCCTTCTCCTGCCCCTCCTCCTCCTCCTCCTCCTCCTCCTTCCCACCTGTTGTGATGGGCAGTTAGGCTGCCGCCGCCGCCGCAGTCGTCGTCGTCGTCGTCGTGGAGTAAAGAGGTTCCTATGACGTCATCTGCACTGATCGCATCGAGACGACTCCAGAGAGGAGGAAGAGCAGTCGAGTGACCCGGGTACGTTGTTCCCTCCATCATTTTCATAGGCAGGTATAATAGGTATAACACACACATGTGCATATATATATATATATATATATATATATATATATATATATATATATATATATATATATATATATATATATATATATATATATATATATTCTGCTGTTGGTACTTTATAGAAAATCGTTATATATAGCGCCTGGCACGTCATTTTTATATATATATATATATATTTATTTTATACTTAAATATATATATATTAGGGTTTGTAAATTATATAGGCTACAGTAAATGTATGTGTGTTAATCTGTCTATAGGCGATGTTGTCAGCGCAGAACGGAAGATGTTGTGTATATTGGAGGCGATCCCAAGCCATGACCCGGTCGCAACTCGCGCTGGGGCCCATTAGCTCTCGGAGAAAGTGGGCTGAAACCTCCTGGGATTGGCCTCGTGGATACCAGAAGACATGTAATGTATTTTAATAATTTATGGAAAATGTACTGACTTTAAAATTTGCCAAAAAAACAATCCAACTAAGTTATTCGGAAGTTGCAGTGTGCAGTTGAGGCGGATCAAATTCTTTCTCTATGTGCCGCTGAAGAGCTGGCAGAGGGCAGGATGGTGACGATCGGATCCTAATAATGATAATGATAATAATAATGTTATATTATGTTTTATGATTATACAGTAAATTATGATCATGTAATCTGTCTATATTATTATTATTATTATTATTATTATTCTAATATTATTAAAATTGACTTTAAAATTATAACTAGTTATTAGTAGTAGTAGTAGTAGATAGTAGATAATAGTTAGTATGATAGTATGATAGATGATTATGATATTATTATTAGTAGTATTAGTAGTATTATTATTAGTATTATTATTATTATTATTATTATTATAGGCTACTTTAAACATTTATTTTTCTTGCTATAGAAAAAGGACGTAAAAGTTTCCAAATGTAATAGCACTGAATTATTTATAAATTAATATCTTAGATTCATCAATCAATCGCAGCTATGGATCTAGGCCTATGTAGATTTATCTGACAATTGTATAATCTGTTCGCGAGTAGGTGTAGGAGTGGCCAAACCCACAGAAAATGCATGCCAGCCGCAAATGGCAATTTTCATAAGCTATAAGGGAAGACTCATGCCACAATTAGACACAAAAACGAGGTATAGTGTGATTCAATTCTTTGCTAGATTTCATTAGATCTCTACTGCTATTTCTATGTGACCTATGATAAAATTGGCAAACAGGCAAAATTATTACTGTTATGTGGCAAATGTATATGTTTCTGTTGATCGGTTAATCTACTCCAAATTTCCAAAACAAGTTAAAACATTTTCGAGCCACAGATTCTGTTAGGAGACCCTCATACGCGGCCTGCGAGCCGCAGTTTAGCCGTCTCTGTCTTTGCATATAATGCAAGAAAATGCCCAATTGATGCTATATATAGTGCTAAGTAAATAAGTATGTGCCTTTCCTATTGAAGTCTATAACGCTTATGCCGGTCTATAGATTAATGCGGACATGCAGATGGCCATAGTCATTCAACCTAAGTTTGAGGACTTTTGACAGGTATAGACCAACAGTGTAGCTGCAAAGCGCTATATAAATTCCCCAGGTTTTACTTCCGTACTTATTTATACGAGTAAATGCAATTGTAGCTCAGGGGCTGTCCATTAATTACGTCCACAATTTTTCACCCCCCCTACAAAATACAAAATCGAGAACGGTGGAAGTTGATTGCAACGGCCAAAACAGGTTGGCGGTGGTGGTGATGATGATGACGACGATGACGGCGATGATGATACGATAATGATTGATGATGATGATGATGATGACGATGATGATGAGTGGATACAATGGATGTTTATAGAGCAAGTGACTTGTCTTCGCCGCTTCAAATTCAAATTTCCCTAAAACGGCGCGGTGTCCGTGAATTCGTCAACAATTTCAAATTTTCCCGAAGATGAAATGCAAAATCTAAACAAAACATTGCACTGAATTTTCGTCTATTTCACTGCACTTAATCATCGCCTGGTCGATAGTTTCGACCCGTCAAATGGGTTTTCGATCAGACCGAGGTCGCCTGCCTCCCTCTTTAGCTCCGGGTGGTTTACTCCTCCCCTACCCCTCAGAGTCAAACTTTGTTCTCGGCATGACAATCACCATCATCATCCTCTTTGTTTTACATGTTTTCCCTATAAACCACCTTCCGCCAAATAACAACATATCGTCTTTTAATGAGCGAATAGGCAACTACATGCAGGAGTAGATATCAAAACGAGATCGAGTGATGATAATAATCGTATCATACCTCTGTCGGGGGGAGAGAGAGAGAGAGAGAGAGAGAGAGAGAGAGAGAGAGAGAGTTGTGTAAACTCTCAGTTTCGTCTCAATGTCTTTTTCTTTCGCGTCTTCTCTTCTGTTTACCCTATCTCTCACCGATCGCTTGTTTTTCGCCACCGAAATCCCAACCGCTACAATCTTTTACGCCTCGCTTCGCCCTCGCAGCAGCAGCAGCAGCAGCAACAACATAGCAGCAGCGGCGGCGGTAGAATATTCTTTGGCGCCAAATTCCGGCGATCGTCTGCGGTTGTCTCAGACGCGACAGCAGCAGACGTTAATTCCCGCCCAAATCTCGCGCCGCCCGTCGACGACGACGACGACGACGACGACGATCGCCTGCTGTTGTTGTTGCCGCTGCAATAGGCAGGCGGGCGGGGCGATGGCCGGCGTCCGACCGCCCACTCGGCGCCGGGGACTCGGTCATTGGTCGACGCGTCGCAGACGGACGCCCGATCGTCGGTGCCCGGCCCCGAGGAGAAGGAGGGGGCGGTGGCGGCGTCGGCGTCTTATCGGCGGATCTGTCTTGCGCTCTCCCGTCCCCCCCCTCCGCCCCTCCGCTTGCACTCCTTGCCAACAATTTTATTGTGATGCCGGCAGAGGAGGAGGAGGAGGAGGAGGAGGAGGAAGAAGAAGAGAAGGCAGGATGAAGAGGAGAAGAAGAAGGAGACGAGTATGCAAGAGCAGCAGAGGACGAGAAATAATAGGCATAATAATAATAATAATAATAATAATAATAATAATAATAATAATAATAATAATAATAATAATAATAATAATAATAGCCCTAAACGATATTTTATATCGTTCACTGATAAAGGTAGGGTTTCTGTCGTCAAATGAACCTTCTGGTCTATCGACAACCGATGGAAAACGACCGGATGGGGCTGCACTCCCATCCCACGAAGGACAGGAAAATGCGTCGTTTGGGGCGACACAGTCGCAGACACTGTCGCTGCTTCCTATACTGTCATCGAACAGCATCGACCGCAGGTGCTGCAGCCGAAAGGAAAAGGGACAAACACCGTTAACTGTCTTCCTCGCATCACTTTATTCCTATGGCTTGAGAGACAATGGGGCCAAATTCCGGCCAATTAACAAAGGTCTCCACTTCTTAAAGGAAATCGGCAGAATGCTAACACGACAATCTGGAGATGAAAGAGAGACATCCTTTCTCCTACAACGAATATCCGTGAGTCCGTGACACTTCAGAGATTTAACGCTGTCGCCTTCCGAGGAACTTTCTCATAATAATAACAATCAATGTTCATAATAATAATAATAATAATAATAATAATAATAATAATAATAATAATAATAATAATAATAATAATAATAACAACAACAAGAAGAAGAGGAAGAAGAAGAAAGAGAAGAAGAAAGAGCAAAGTAGGAGGCGGAGGAAGAAGAAGAGGAAATAGAAGAAGTTGAAGAAGAACAGGAGGCAAATGAAGAAGAGATGGAGAAAGAGAAGGCGGAGGTGAAGGAGGAGGAGAAGGAGGAGGAGGAGGAGGAGGAGAAGGAGGAGAAGGAGGAGGAGGAGTTGGAAATGTTTGGATGGAGATTTGATGGATGGAGGAGGGTTGAGAGAAGTAGATTAATTATATTATTAATCGCATGCATCGTGTGATTGTTTCTTCCTTTGCTGACTTCTTCTTCGTCAATTGTTTCCGGGTAAGTTGCGGTCGATTCGAATTCCCTCAAACGTCATAATTCACGTTTATTCACTTTGCGCGAATTAAGATCCGCCCCATGATTGCGCATTTTGCCTTTCAATTGATTTAGTGTTCGCGTCGTCAAATGCGCACATTTCTTACTTTTTGATCGCAGAAAAATTAAAGAAAAAACTCACTGACCGGTCAGTCTGACCCCCCCCCCCGCTTTTAACTGCGGCTATTTCACATATTCAGTTTACAGGCATCGAAAATAAGCAGCTATACTACGGTACTGCAGAAGGAGCTACATAAATTCACGATATTTTCCTTTTGCCTACTAAGGAGTTATCGCTTGGTTTTATTCAGAATCGCCTTATTTGAGATAATTTGAGAGAGAATTTGATAGAGAACTTGAGAGAGAAGTTGAATGGGAATTTGAGAGAGAATTTAGAGAGAGGATTTGAGAAAGAATTGATTTTTGAGAGAGTGGAGAGAGAGAGAGAGAGGAGAGAGAGGAGTGAGAGGAGGAGAAATTAATAGTGTGAGAATGAGAATTTCTAAATTTCTGGAATTCTTTGAAAATATCAGACGCTTTAAAAATACTCATCACATTGAACATTCCTTCTGAGCAACTCAAAGTTCTTGATTCAAAGCCAATATCAATGGAATGCAATACCTAAATACTACTACTACTGCTACTACTACTACTACTACTACTACTACTACTACTACTACTACTACTACTACTACTACTACTACTACTACTACTACTACTACTACTACTACCAGTGGCGTAGCCAGGATTTCCGGAAGGGGGGGTTGAAAAAATTTCGTCGATGACCGCCAAGGGGGAATTTTCACCCCAAAATCGCCAAAATTGCCTAAAAAATAAAAATTGCATGGAAATACATCAAAACAAATTTTTTCGCCGTCCACCACCACGTTTAACCTACCCCCGTGCTACCACTGCTACTACTACTACTACTACTACTACTACTACTACTACTACTACTACTACTACTACTACTACTACTATTGCTGCTGCTGCTGCTTCTGATGCTACTACTACTAATACTGCTACTATCGCTAATACTGCTGCTGCTACGGCTGCTGCATGGTGGTGGTGGTGGTAGCAGTCTCATCTACTCTGCGTTTTCTCTGTTCCTGTTTCTAGGGTGTAGAGATCCGATGGTGGTGGATTTGGATGGGTTGTGGGGAGGGGAAGCGGCGATTGAGGCCCCCGGCCGAGTGGAGTCGGGGGCTTACGGAGTTCGACCTGCTGTGGCGGCGTCTGCTGGGTCTTAGGTCGTGAAACTGATCCGGTGTTTACGGACTTCAGCCCGACCGATCGACGGACAGACAATCAGGCGCCTAACATCAACCTGAGAAGGAACAGCGCTCGAAGGCACGGACGAAACATCGACACAGTCGTCATCATCATCATCGTCATCATCATCGTCATCGTCGTCAGTGTTTAATCTAGACTCCTGGACTCCGAGGGGGAAAACTGAAAAAGCCGGTGGGGAAAACTGACAAAGGCGGGGGAATTCTGCTAGCGGCCGCTGTTAGTCCATGTAGTATTCCAAAATTTGCGGGGAGGGAATTTGAAATTTCCGGGGAAAAGGGGCAATTTCCCCGGAAACGGCCTAGATTAAACACTGATCGTCGTCATCATCATCATCATCATCATCATCATCATCATCGTCATCGTCATCATCATCATCATCTTCGTCGTCGCCGCCGTTGTCGTCATCATCATACTCAAAGTATACACATACAGACCTTTAGGCCTGTATTAGATAGGCCTACTTTGCGTTCGTAGTCCAGTCCTGGAGCTTACTTGCATAATTAATTGACTAAAAGGACTTTCAATCGAATGACATAATATTCGCTTCTCTTCGTCTGAACTTTTGGCTCGAAATTCTCCTGCTAATTAATCACCGCAGCATAACGGGTCTACCATGTAACGGCGCGTAATATTTGAACTACATTTGACAGTCTTCTTACCTATTAGCATTTCCGGCTCCCTCTGGCGTGGGGAGTCAGGGCGGGGTGTCAGTCGGTGCAGCCTCGGGGCGAAGCCGCAAATTCGGTTTCTCGCATTTGTGTTTTAAGGGCTTCGATTATGCATTGCGCGACGGCCACTTCTGAGTGCGCGTTGAAGGCTTTGAATTCTGCCAGAAGACCCGCGAAGCCGAAGAATAAATTCACACATAGTCTAGAATAGAATGTTCAATTTAATGAGCAGCGTTTTGAAACGGTCGGATATTTTTAAAGCACTGATTGATTGTGAGATCGCTTTGCCAATATATTGGCTCGGCTCTGCGCAGAGCCAACCCGTCGGTTCGGGTTCAAGTCGGGAAGTCGACGGTTTGGGCTGGGTGGACATTGATATAGCGCAACAAGCCAATGTCCTGTGTGTTATTATAAAGAAGTAGGCCTATCGAACCAATAAATTAAGCGTCAGAGATGATTTTACACTGTAAATCGAAATGCAAAGCATAGGCCTAAATCTATAAGCACGGTATGCAAGCGCATGGTATTAGGAGTAAATAGTAGCGCGATGCTAAGCTGAATACATTTTAAGAATAATAATAATAATTATGATTATTATGCACTTCTATAGCGCCATATCTAATACCCATAGGCAGAGACGTCATTTCACTGTTTTTCAGGGGGAGGGTGGCAAGACAATTTCGATTTCGATGTGGCAAGTTTGCGAAAAAGTTGACGACCTTTTTTAGCTTTTCATTCATTTTTACGACATCAAGCCTCTTCTTCAGAGGCTGACGACCTTTTTTGCTTTTCATTTTCATTAAAGACAACTTAACACAGTGGTGATGGTGGGGAAATTTGTTCCCTATAAATCAGGGGGGGGGCAAAACAAGTAAATATTACAAACATTGGTGGAAAAACTTTTTTCCTAAAAATCAGGGGAGCAACGGCCCCCTGCCCCCCCAAATTACGTCTCTGCCCATAGGCATCAATGGACGGTACTCCAAAACCCTCCACAAAAGACCAGGTCAATCCAGATATTAGCCAGAGCCAGTGAGAGACATCAAAGCAGGAGTTAAGGAGGAAAAGCCAATCGGAAGAAAGACGAGTTCCGAGTCTTGATTTGAAAATGTTCAGTTCTTTGGTAGATTTGACAGAGGAAGAGAGCTCCAAAATTTGGCCCTGACACCGACCGGGCCATTTCAGAGTTCAGAGTAGGCCCGGGCCATTTAGATATTCTAGATCCCTCCTCGGCGAGCTCTTAATATGAACCTAGAGCTTCAAAAGAATTACAAAAGTACTTTATAATATAAGCCTATTATTTTGAGACCTTTAATCAGAGGCCCAGACCAAGTGGCCAGCTGCGCCCCCACCCGATAGGATGGACCTGCATGCCACAGAAAAAGTTCTCGCGCAGTTTTGGGTCTATAATTCTGGGTACATGATGTAAGAAAGAGATGGTTGGTATCCAGGAACACGGTATTACGTGTTCTCCTTTTATACGGTCCCATGTATAATGCGCTCCGTAATTGGTGGTATTGGACACAACTCATATATAACGCGTTCAATTTCACGCATCCGTTTATTAATTAAGTAGGTTATAAAGAGGTTCTACTGTACTTGATAGGCATGCATATTATGTGGCGCAATATCATTCCCTTTGTATACAGTAGACCTTGCAAGAGATACATTTGCTTTAATTCGGTGCATCCGATGTTTTATGCTGTGGCGTTGGGGGTTGAGGGAGGGGGGTGAGTGGGACGTGGCGCGTCACGGGGGTTGGTGAGCTGGGGCCATAATCAACCGCCGACCCATTAGGTACTTCGTTCTGCACTCGAAAATCCGGCTTCCAACGACGAAGCAACTCAGCGGAGTTTTACGAGCGCTGCCTTCTGAGAACGAAGCCGGTTTCTTGGCGCGGTAGAGTTTTCCATCAACCGCCGAGAGGACGTCAGTTCGCACCGAGTGGGATAAGATGCGAACGGTCCTTGGCAGCACAACAGCGCGTTCTGTTCCTGTATTCGGCGTATCGCCTCTTCGTTCTTACAGCACCCGGTGCCGTTGTCCCGTCCGCGAGCGCCATCGATCCGAGGCGCGAGATCTCGTCTAGATAGGACGAGATCTCGCGCCCGCCTCTTCCTCGAAGGATCGACAGTTAAGATAGTCGCCATGGCAACGGATAGTCGCCAAGGCAACGGAGCGGCGAGAGGCAGAGACAGTCGTCGGTTGGTTGGGTGGGTTGGGGGCGGCGGTGGCGGTGGGGTGGACTCGGGTGGTGGTGGTGGTGGTCGTCGTCGGGGAGGGTGTTTCTCAGTCTCGCTGGTGCGGATGCGGAGACCGACATATGATGGGACTTTTCAAGGCGCCTGCGTTCAACCAATCGCCTTTCGAATGAACTGCTTCGAGTCTCATGGAGTCAGATGATGATGATGATGATGTCATCAAACACACACTGTCTCTTTCTCTTTCTCTCCCTCTCTCTCTCTCTACTTCCATCTCTCTGACACTCTCTCTTTGGCTCTCTCTCTCTGTCTCCCTCTCTGTGTCTCAGTCTGTCTCTGTCTGTCTCTGTCTTCTGTCTCTCTCTCTCTCTGTCCCAGTCTGTCTCTTTATCTTTCCAATTTTTTTTTTTCTCTCTCTCTCTCTCTCTCTCTCTCTCTCTCTCTCTCTCTCTCTCTCTCTTGCCCTCTCTCCCTTTCTTTGGCTTTCTATCTCTTTCTTTGTCCTATTTCACTCCATCTTTCCTTCGGAATGACAAAATTACATTCACACTGATTGAGCTTTTTACTTTTCATACTGTGTCGACAATCTCTCTCTCTCTCTCTCTCTGTGTCTATTGCTCTCTCTCCTCTCTCAAGGTTGAGTAGATAATATAGATTTTTTAAATTTAACAGTTTCAATAGATCTTTCCTGATTAGGAGTTTTAGTTATGGCGCGAGCAAAGGAGTAACGTATGCGATGATATTTCTCTTTGGATTTCTTCATAATTTGTTTTGGTAGAAATTGCAACGGTATTCAATTGGAGGATATAATCTAAAGTTCAAAACAATTACAGAGAATTTTTTGTCATTTAAAAACCAGTATTGGGATCAATTTAAAGCCGCACTTTTATACTTTTAATACTTTTATTAATCGCGGATATAAACGGACGAACCAAAATATCAAAACATCCTTCGCTCCCTAAATTTCTCGGCTATTTTCACCACTAAAATAATTTTAGAAATAGTTTTCAAAGACCAGAGAGAGAGAGAGAGAGAGAGAGAGAGAGAGAGAGAGAGAGAGGAGAGACAGAGACGGAGAGAATATTCTAGAACGACTAGATATTTCGTTGGAATGAGAGAGAGAGAGAGAGAGAGAGAGAGAGAGAGAGAGAGAGAGAGAGAGAGACAGACAGACAGACAGACAGACAGACAGACAGACAGAGACAGAGACAGAGACAGAGACAGAGACAGGAGACACAGAGAATATTCAGAACAGAGAGGAGAGAGACAGAGACAGAGATAGAGACAGAGAGGAGAGACAGACAGACAGACAGACAGAGAGAGAGAGAGACAGAGACAGAGATAATATTCTAGAACGACTAGATATTTCGTTAGAATTCGCTCGGATAACGCAACCAGCGAAACAGCAGCGAGGCGAACAGCGTTCCGCCGCTGTTCATCTTCTGCTGAGATGAGTTCCTGCTGCTGAAGCTGCTGCTGCTGCTGCCGCTGCTCTTGGCGGATATGACGTCACACATGACGACCAATCCGTTCCAGACCTCGATGAAGGACGGCAGGATCTCGGAAGGATCGACGCTGAATCCATCTCCACGGATCTCCAAGGCGTACGTGTACTTCACTCCGGCGGTGAACTTGATGTAGTCCAGAGAACTGCCGGAGTTCGGATCTAACGCACAGACGTGCAGAGGGACATTGGTACATCGGCGTAAACTTGGATGAAAAATTGGTACATCGGCGTAAATGCCTTCCCCTGCTTCCCCTTCCCTATGGTAGCCTCTCAAAAAGCGTGGGGGAGGGGGTCCGAGCCTAGAGACCTAATAGAAGTTTGTCCTATGTGCAGGAAAGTTAACGGATGTCGACGTTAGGGGGAGGGATAAACACTTCCAGAAACAATTAAGAATTTGTCTCGCTAATTTCTCATCATGAGCGAAAAGCTGATAGATAAGCCATGAAGACAAATAAATAAGTGAAGCCTGTCCCTTTTTTCCCCTTCTTAACACTTTAACAACCTGCATCGATTCGTATTGAACGGACGGAGCAAGACATAGTGGGAATGGGACACAAGTTGCCCCCCGAATTCCTGGACCCGGAGCCGCCTCGCATTGTCAGTCTTGTGTTTATCAATTTCTTAGAGAAGCTTACACCCTGTCAACTGTGTGACGGGCATTTTAACTAATTGTTGGAATTCACGCAACTACTGTATAATTATCACCCTTATTAAACTCAATTTCTAGGCCTACTACGTAGCGAAACAGCTACACGTGAAACTAAAGAAGTTGATTGATTGATTAATTGATTGTTTGATTGATTGCTTGTTTGCTTGTTTGAGTGATTGATTGATTGATTGATCCGTTGGTTGATTGAAGTCCTCGACGCTGACTATTCATCGTTAATAAACACTTCTGTTAGTCGCTTAGTTACGATATCAGTCGACGTCCATCTGTCAATCAAACACAGTGTTGCTTCTATAGGACTCTAGTTAACTTATTAAACTGTCTAACTAATTTACTTTAATTAGATAATTTGTAAATGAAGGCAGTATTTGAACGTACAGACGACTTCACAGGTGGTTCCTCTTCTCCATTTCGTCTTGTACGTTGCTCCAGCTGCGTCTGCTGCGGCATTTGCGACGTCCATCTGTCAATCAAACACCCGCAGCAACATCGCATACAACAGCAGACGATTACAATACAATACAATACAATACAATACAATACAATACAATACAATACAATACAATACAATACAATACAATACAATACAATACAATACAATACAATACAATACAATACAATACAATACAATACAATACAATACAATACAATACAATACAATACAATACAATACAATACAATACAATACAATACAATACAATACAATACAATACAATACAATACAATACAATACAATACAATACAATACAATACAATACAATACAATACAATACAATACAATACAATACAATACAATACAATACAATACAATACAATACAATAATAATGTAAGGATACAGACAGATATCTTATACATACCGATCTTACAATCGCATAGTTGGCCTAGACTTATATACAGTACAGTGAAACCCGCTTAATTGCATAGGTGCCGTGAAAGCCTTGCTTATGCGATTAACTGGGCTATGCGAATAGCCGGGCACGTCTGATAATTAGCTGTATGCACAAAACACTGGTTCCGGTTTTTATGTTGTTATGCGATTAAGCGGGTTATGCAATTAAGCGGTATGCGATTAAGTGGGATCCACTGTATAAGAAAATTAATGAGGTTAATCTGACTTGGCCAACTCATTTTCTGACTTATAAACAGACATTATGAGAAATAGGTTCATTTAAGGGAAAAGTCCCGCATACTGATCAACCCAGTTGTACAGTAAGACAGTACAGTATAATGGCGTTCAATTTAGTTAAGGAAAATCGTAATGATTGTACATTAAGTCAAGCGTAAAATATTTTTACATTACTAAATAGAATGTTACATAAGCAAATAATACTTAATTAGCTAACTTAGGGGAATGTTAGTATTATAGATTAATATCCATAAATGAGATAGGCCTAAGGCTATTTTAATATATAAATATAATAAAAACGACATAATATAATAAATACAATACAATACAATAAATACAATACAATAATTACAATACATTGAATACAACACAATACAATAAATACACTACAATACAATACAATACAATACAATACAATACAATACAAGATAGCTTTATTAAAATGACTTTGGCAAAACGCATGGTCTAAACATAATTACTCCTAATCACCCGTTCAAGTGATTCCACAAAATCTATGCGAATTTTTCGCAAAATTCATGCAAATGTAGCGGACAAACAGAAGTTGGAATAGTAGAACTCTACTGTAGGCCTATGAGTGACAGTGGTTCCAATAGAAGGAGAAATCCTAAAATCCTACTAATCCACCAAAAATCCAGTTATTATTGTTGTTATTATTGTGATTGTTGTAATTACTATTGTGTTTATGGTGATTATTAATATTAATAATAATAATTATTATTATTATTATTATTATTATTATTATTATTATTATTATTATTATTATTGATCGTAGGATGCCTTCATTTATGTTTCGATAGAGAACGATTAGTGGCACAACCAGGATCCCGGAATTGTGGGGGACGCATCGACATTTTCTGGTAAAAATAAACACAGATGAACAAAAAAAGCTCGTAAAGAAGTTATTCGCAAATTCACGTAAAATTCTCTTCGATCATCCTCATCATTCCTACCCTCCCTCCCTCCCCACCCGATTTCTCAAAGTTTCCACAAATCCCACGATTGGTCCCAGCCAGAATGGGACCTCCCCCCCGTGCGTTCACCTGGTTACGCCAACGAGTATAGGCCTACGATGGAACTGTTCGTCTCGACCGATTGGTCTTCCTCACCAGATCTTCGTAATCCGTCGTTCGCTCGCAGACCTCGCCCTCGTAGTCGACCGTGTTTCCATAGGGAAACATCCACATTCTGCCGAAGGCGTGCAGCGTCACGTAACTGAGCAGCGTCGCTCCGAGACGGACGGTCTCCCTCTGGACCGCCTTCACTTCCGGTTCCGATCCTGAATTAGGACCACAGTTCGTGTCAAAGCAAGGATTCTGCTGAGCTCCTTCGTCTGCAAAAACATCCGTCGATTTAGTTGTAATATGATGCAATAGGGGATTTACTGTATATATATATATATATATATATATATATAGTGCCTCTTATAGTTTAGTATTCCTCATAATATACCATAGACCAGTGGTTCTTATCTTAACCAGGGGTACTCGTACACCATATGGGTACTTGAAGGACGCTGTCGGGGTATAAATAATTATTCCGGAAATAACGTTAGAGGCTTAAGAACCTACTACAATTCACCCTGTACACTGTACAACTACTGTACACATTTTTTTGTATTGCAGAGCATAAACTTTTGTCCTTGGATACGGTATACACTGCAGTGGTAGGGGGTACTCAGTTCTCTTGTGCTTGTTTCAGGGTTACGTAATCATAAAAGGTTAAGAACCACTGCATGCATAGACTATGTCACAGGGTCGTTTTAAGGCATGGGCATGATAGGCACGTGCCTAGAGCCCCGAGGGCGGTGCAAAAATTGCAAATAAACGCAATCACAAAAGGTCAGACCTTCAAATATGACGTTACAGTGTGCACGTTTATACTGAACGCGGATCTTACGTCCCCATCGGAAGGCAAAGTTTCTGTTCAGATCGACTCCTATACAAGAGGAATTGGCAAAGATCCGTCGATTCTTCCTCCAAAGTCTCTGCGGTAACAGCAAACAAACAGTCTCGTTCAATACCAGGACAATCGTGGAGCCAGCTGGCGGGAAACAGTCGAATCTATTCCGATCCGATATTAGACATCTATGGCGCCACCTCGTCAAGCACTGTAGAAGCATCAGTCGATGGCACGACAAATCATTCATAATGGCGCCAGATCCAGGACATCACGCAGGACTTTAACCTTATTTTTAATTTCTTAGTGAATTTGCAGGAAGACCACGAGAGATGCTACTTGTCTGGATGATGGAAAGGACTATAAAGATCTACAGGAGAAAGCTATGAACAGGAATGAATGGCGAAATTGGAATACAAAACCTGTCTAAGGGCAGAATACTACGAAGAAGTGAATTTGCAATGCATTCCCGAGTGTTTATTTCAATTGCAGTCCTCGAAATCTTGGACCACCCTCCAAATTCGAGGGGACAACATGAGCAGTGTTTTATCCAGGCCTGTTAGAGAGGGAGATTACCCCCAAACCTCAAATCCCCCCCAATTTCAGCACGGACGCACATTTTTGCTTTGAACTATGTCTCTTCTCCTCCAGCCACGGTGTCTTTTAACATGTAAACTATGGGGACCGCCCCCAGTTGTTTTCCTGACCCCCGCAGTAATTATGACGGTCCGCCTTTCATAAAATGGCCCCCTAGAGGGTAGAAACTGCTGCGCGTCGCCATCATACCTGACTCTATCTGCATTCTGCACTCCTCATCCGATATTAGAAATTTCATTCTACTACCAGTATGGCTGATTTGACGGTAGCATGGGGGCAGAATAAACCAAAATCGGGAAGTGCCAAAATTAGTTTATCATCCGGAATTAATAAAGTTTCTAAGTTTCTCACGGCCCCTAGTAATTTTTCCTTTAAAAACACCTTGCATCCAGCCAAGTCACCCCCACCCTAAAGGTCTTGAGTTTGGATAAAACACTTAAGATGAGCACTTCCAAGCAAGTCAAATAATGCGCCCGTGAGGCAGGATTAGAAAGTACATGTATGTCTTTTAAAAAATCTAACTAGGCCTAAACGGCGTTTTAAATTCTCATACAGTACTATGGTAATGACCTCTGTAAATGTGTGGACATAACCGTCTGGATTTAGAACTGGAGCGATGTACCAATCGTAGGCGGCAAGCAGGCGGCGCGAATTCGCATCTCTTTGATTCAGCAACTAAATATCAAAAGAAAAAAATAATACTAACATTTGATACGGTGTTTTGGGTTATACGAAGTCTGCAGTTGACTGAATTTCACTAATAACATATCGTTTATTACATATAGTGGTTCTCACACAGGGCAGATCCTACTGAACGAACCCTATTATTATTATTATTATTATTATTATTATTATTATTATTATTATTATTATTATTATTATTAGTTAAGGTTAGTCTGGATTGAATATGAGCATTATTATTATTATTATTATTATTATTATTATTATTATTATTTATTATGAATCGAATTGATGATTCGATCGGTGATTCATTCATTCATTCATTATTATTATTATTATTATTATGTCCCCATCGATCGGTGATGCTTTGATCAGTTAATTTGATATCTGAAATCAGGTTCTTTGCACAATTCGTCGATTTATTTCTAATTTCTTTCTGTTTTCTGGAAAATCAATCATTGACTAATGACTACATGTGCATGAGGAATATTGGAAGAAATGCATATGGGTCTGCATAGACCCTATGGCCTATGCGCTGTTAGTAACGACTCTCACTCTAGCGAATGAAAGGATTCTGCCTACAACTAGCAACGAGACTGGATCGCTGGACTGAACAGAACATGACGACTTTTGCACCGATCACTTACACTCTTACAGTATCTGTTTATATCGTCTATTATTATCTCTATGCGGTATCTCATCCTTTTGTTGGAACCATCCGTTGTCCCTCCCGTCCCAGCAATTGAGTCTCAGTCGTTATCTCATCCTTCATTCGACACATCGGATGTACATCAGCGACCCGCAAACCCTGGTCCGAGGGCCAATTCTAGCCCGCGAAGAGTTTCCAAGTTTCCCGCGTATCCTCTGCTAATGACAATTTGACAAATGATGAATATCTGCTAAAAGTGCATCTCGTCTACAGTCTCCATATATCATCATCGCCAGTTGTATAAGCCTGTGCTTGTGCGTGTCTCTGCAGAACGCCTTTACGTAAAATTCATTCAGACGCGTTCATTGCGTTCCTCTGATTCAAGCATAACACTGTTCTCTTTTAGAAAAACAACTGAAAAAACATTCTTGTCTGTTTGATCCGGTTCGCAACTGACATAATTAGCGATTGCTTTGCGATTATTTGCGCGTTAGAAATGCTCTAATAATAATAATAATAATAATAATAATAATAATAATAATAATAATAATATGCCTCGGCAGCGACCAGCGAATAGTTATCCCAGTTGTTTGAGCGATTAGATGAAGGAGACGCATTGTTGGAAATGCATTGAAAGATTTCATAGTGAGAATAATGTGAGGTTCAGTGTTACTAATGATACCATTGTCCTTTGTATATATTACGTGGCTCTTTTAATCTAAAATAATCTAAAACAGTCTCTCTGTCTTTGTCATGGTCAGAGCTTTTAAGTTTGGCCCGCAGGCAAATTTTGCTCAAAATATTATTGGTCCAGCGAGTGAGAAGCTTGCGGACCGTTGATACAGATGCTGCTGCTGCTGCTGATGGTGATGGTGGTGGTGATGATGACGATGATGATGATGAAGTAGAAGAAGAAGATGATGACGATGATGATGGTGGTGGTAATGAAGATGATGGTGACGACGACGATGATGATGATTGTGTTGGTGGTGATGATGATGACGATGATGTAGTTAGAGATAGTAAGTAGTCGTTTGCTACTAACGTGATCTAAGATCTTTAGAGCAGTAGCGGTCGAAAGCCATTCCCTGGCGTGAATTGTAGCGTCTATCCAGAATCCCTTTCGTCGTTCCGTGGCGTTGGCTTCGCTAATCTACAGAAGGACGGACAAGAGAGTCTTGCTATATAATGAACCACCTGCGCTGCTCCTAGGCTGAATCTGAATAGGCTGTGAGTTAAACCCAAGTGATATCGATTCACTTCCCGAATTGCCTCTACACAATGTACACTGTACAGACGTCAGTAGCTAGCAGGCCTAATTCGCTAAGTTTTTAGACTATAATGTAAGGATTAAGGACTTAGCGGTTAGATAAAAATAAGATAAATCATATCAAGTGTAAACAGGGCCGCCGAGAGAAATTCCGGGCCCCGGAACAAACAAAAATTGCGGGCCCTTAAGAAAAATTTATCAAGTCTCCGATAAACCTGACAAGGAAAAAACGTTATCAACTCTCTAAAAAAGCCTGACAAGCAAAACAACACTATCGTCACCGGATCTGGGCCCCTGAAAGCTCCATGGGCCCCGGTACAATGTACCGGCTGCACCCCCTCTCCTCAGGCCTGAGTGTAAAGATTTACAGGATTCCGAAAAGTGAAATCATTCTAAACAAATAGTTCTTTGTTGACCTGGATTAGAAATCATCAGATTCGTTTTTTGAACAAATATTTGCTAAAGAAACATTTTATTATAAATTTCGAAATTCCCAAAAAATTATTAAGAATTTCTGCTTGTTTGTTCTCAAATGCAATAGCATTCATACCAGAACTGGTTCACGAAACACGCATCAATATTAATTGCATTTAAATTAAATTAAATTTCATTTTATTTTAATCTAGTTTAATTTAGTAAACGAATTTTATGTTGCCTTGAAAACGAGTATATCTCTTCCTTCGAACGACTTTCCAATGCTGTAGAGAAGACATTTCAGCCGTCTTGGACACCTCGCTTCAGCCGCCTGAAGATATACGCTGATCTGCGCCCGGTAATAGTAAGACATGTGAAAAACGAACACATTAACAGAGCAACTATTTGTGTAAGATTTATTGTAAGTCGTTGTCATTGTTGCATGCTTGGTCCTAGTGACGGTTCCACGTGGGGGGATGAGTGGGGGGTGCATCCCCAGACCGGACTTTAACATAAAATTTTTGCTTGTGAAACCTATTTTTGGGTAAAAGTCTAGTAAAACTACGGAAAAACTACGGATGACTTTTTTTGCTTGTCAACCTATTTTTCGGTAAAAGTGTAGTAAAATCTGGGATGAAATTCCCTTTCTTCAGCCTTTTTCGGCAAAGTTTATTGATTTGTTTCCTTCTATTTTCAACCCTCACCAACTTCCTATGAATTAATTTCATCCCCCACACCAAGAAATCCTGGAACCGCCACTGCTTGTTCCTAATAAAACCAAGACAGTTTAAAATTTAAAACATTTTAAGAATATGCCGCCAAGTTCAGTGTTACTAATACTCTTATCCAATGTTTCTGTTGTTGCGTGATTCTTGGAATCCAACACAATCTGTGTGTCTTTCCCATCCTTCGAAACAGACAGAGTATTGTTGTGAATAAAATGCTACGATTAGAGTAGTTTCCGTAGAATGACAATGTCTGCGATAGCAATCAAAACATCGACGAATATCCTATCGATTAATGTTATACTGTAGTCATAGGCGGATTTTTATAAAAGGCTAGGGCAGGCTTAAGCCTACCCAACTAATCCCACCAAAACAAAAAAATGTTTTTCCATCAACACCAGGTCTGTCGCGTGCTTAAATTTAGAGGTAAGAAGATTCATCCAATGCAGTCGAGGCACAATCGATCTTCATTGTCTTTACGATCACCGCCAATAAAAATAGTTTTCTTTTGGATTTTCTTACATCGTTCAAGTTGTTGAATGTTTCAAGGTCAATCTCTCCACTTGAAAGGCTTCGATGTCTCAAAGCAACTGGATCCTGACGAAGTTCCCTGTTCAATATAAATGACTGAATGAATGACTGAATAACTGAATAAATGAATGAATGAATGAATGCCTGAATGACTAGATGAGTGAATGAATGAATGAATGAACAATAAATTAATTAACTAACTATAATTTAGTTAATTTTATTCCAGTAAATCCAGAGAGATTATTCAGTGACATTTACTTTAGTAACTCTTGGTCGCTTTCCTCGTATGAGATTCCGGCAGAATCCAGCTTTTGTTTCACTTTCCCAATCGACTCCTTCGGTGCCAGAAACTTAACCGTATCTCCAGTTTTTTGAGGCTCGATCCAAAAATCCAACTAATAGTAACAAATACTTTGGACTTTTAGTATATTTTCACACAGGCTTACTTAGCCTCCTAAAACACTTTAAATCATCATCATCATCATCATTATTATTATTATTATTATTCATTCATTATTATTATTATCATCATCATCATATTATTATTATTATTATTATTATTATCATTATTATTATTATTATTATTATTATTTCTCAAACTATGAAAAATATCAGTTCGAAGCTGAACCGTCTCGTGTGGTTCAGGAGACGAGACAATGTGGTTCATCGGGAAGTTTTAGAATGCATGAAAGACAGTTTTCTGAACGTAAGCTGAACAGCGTCTGACTAGAGGGCGATTTCCGCGTTCTCTCTCAGCCGGACCTTACTCGGACTAGTTTAGAACAGAACGCCTGGTTCTATTAACTACAGAACGGCGGGTATAACGTATACGGCGGTTAAGTGCAAATTAGGTGACTGTTGGTAATTTAGGCAACTTTTAATACATTTATCAATCAATCAAGCAAGCAAGAAACTTCTGTGGCGCCACTATCAAAATGCCCAGGGCATCAGCCGATGGCGCACCAGATCCAAATTGATTTAGAGCCAGGTCAAGCAGGAAAGATTAGTCAGAAACGGCGGGGGGGGCAATCTAAGGGGTAAGCCAAGTCAAACAGATATGTTTTACGGCCGAATCTGAACGATGATAAATTTTTAGTTATACGAAGTGATATTGGTAATGAATTCCAGAGCTTAGGGCCACACACTGAGAAACAACCAGTGCCAATGAAATGACTGTGAGAATGAGGAACAACAAATGAAAGACGTCCAAATGAAAGCTCTAGTGGAGTGATAAGTCGAGGGATAAGTCGCATCTTAAAGTAATTGGGTTCATTATAACTTATAACATGGTTTTATATACTAGCAGACAGATTGTATAATTATTAATTCGGTGTTTGATAGAAAGCCAATGTAGGGACTGTCTAGCTGGAGTTATATGTTCGAATCTGGGAGCTTTGGATATGACTCTAAGTAAGGAATTTGGTACTCTCTGGAGTTTCTGCACATTTGAATCTGCGATGCCGAAAAGCAGGAAATTGCAATAATCTAGGCGACTAGATACCAATTCAAATGCAACGAATAACGCAGAGTTTCACCAGCCTCACACACGGACACACCCACACACAAACACCAACATTCCAGACAACTCTGCCTAATGGAAAACGCTGATAAGTTACTAGGCAGCGATAACCATCGATGAAACTGGAGATGATTCAGTGGCTTCAAATTGTTGCGTACAATTACTGTAACACCATCGCCGCTAACCAGGGCGAGCACTCAAGTCAGAGTTCCTACATTTCTGTTGATTCTCCTGCATGTACTGTACTGTACAGTTCCTAAAACTAATTTGGAGGAAACATACGCAAGACAATAATTGCCAAACTTGACATCTCTCTCTCTTTCTCCCTCTCTGTCTCTAACTATCTCTGTCTCTCTCTCTGTCTGTCTCTGTCTCTGTCTGTCTGTCTCTCTCTCTCTCTAACTATATATGTCTCTGTCTGTCTCTGTCTCTATCTCTACCTCTATCTCTCTGTATGTCTGTCTCTGTCTCTGTCTCTATGTCTCTATGTCTCTCTCTCTCTTTCTCTATCTCTCACAGTTCAAATAGCCGCCTATTGGATGACTGATATTCGGACTTTGTTTGAACAATTGCCTTACTAATATGGAGGGCCATCTCTCAGCTCCCATATCTACCGGCCCGGGTGCACACACGCGCACACACACACACACACACACTCGATGTCGAAGAATTTATTTATTGGACTGGCGGCACATTTTCGCTGTGACGGCGGAGTGGAAGTTAATCTGACTGCTGACTCTGTGCAATGGTTCGAGCATCTCCCGTGCTTAGATGACAGAGGCTGATGGCCGCTGAGCGCGCCAAGAAGGAGATCGAAACTTTTCGGTTGTTTCTGTCCCGAGGCGCTCCGTCCAGTAATCGACTCAGATGCGAACGCTTTCTAAGTGGGATGAAGAGAAATACAGACAACAGATTTCAGTCGATGTCAGTGAAATGTCGAAAGCAGATCTTTACCGCCTTTAATTTGCAGCTCTCTCTCTCTCTCTCTCTCTCTCTCTCTCTCTCTCTCTCTCTCCATCTCTCTCTATCTCCATCTCTATCTCCGTCTCCATTTCTCTATCACATCTTTATCCAGCGTCATCTCTCACTCCTCTCTCTCTCTCTCTCTCTCTACCTACCTACCTAACTACCTACCTACCTACCTACCTACCTACCTATTTCCCTACCTATCTCTCTCGCTATCTGTGTTTCTCTCTCTTTTCTCTCTACCTATCTCTCCATATATATATATCTCTCTCTCCCTCTCTATACCTCTCTCTCACCGACTCTCACTAATCTCTCAGAGAGTATCGAGAGGTTTCATTTAATTATGGGAGACGATTAATTATATATCTTGATGACGTGTTTGTGATTAATTATCTATGTCTATGGGCAGTAGAGTATTATTGACTACAGCATGACGTTATAGATCCCATGCTGAATTCGATGGATTGATCCATGGGCTGCTGGGAAACCAATCCAAGGCATCAATGCATGAGCATAGAGTCCTGTATAGAGACACCCCAATTTTCATGCGCATATAAAATATTTTACAATATTCTATTGATTTTTTTAAAAGTAACTGATCTATTTTTCCATGCCTGTGGCAATTAGGCCTATAGCTTGATGTCTGTTAATCTATACAGTGTGTGTGTGTGAATTTTGAAAACAAGATCTATCCAATTTATTGTTAATTAACGTAAGTTTTATGGGCGGGAAGTTAGCAGAGTGGTAACAACGTTGGATGATGGAGCAGGAGGTCGCCGGTTCGAGTCCCGCAGGAGCCCTAAAGGTCAACGCAGCCTTTTCGTAGTGGTAAAATGAGGAGCAGGGGTGAAAATCTCTGCGATAAGTCAAACAGGCACGCAACGCGATGCACTAGCCCCGTATCCGTGGTATTGCACGCCTGGCTGAGGGCTATAGCAACGGAGGTCAGCGCCACCCTATGAGCCCGTGAGGCTCGGGAAGGACTTTGACTTTTTAACGTAAGTTTAGTGCGAATAGTTCTACCTCAGTAGCTGTCTCTATTCTTAGGCGCTTAGCCTAAGTTTAAATAGCTATTGCCAACCGGTGGAGGAAGTTAGGAAGCGTCATATTATCGAGAGGATCATCATGTTTGGGACTTTGTTCTAAAGATTCTTTTATGGGTAGTAGCAATATTAAGACTGAGCTTTTTTATATCTGTGCCGACACTTTTGGTCACGACTGCATAAATTCCTCGCCTATACGTGCAATAGATGTTAGAATGTAACAGTCGATAAACACTGTTATAAGTAGACTCGAAGAGAGCAGACTACTTGAAATGATAAATGATCGTAGAAGTCCGAATGGTTTAAAGTCTGGCAATAAGACAGAATTAAGTAAAGTGCCGAAGGCAATCTGTGGTCTGGTCGAATGGATTCCATGCAATAATCCTCTTGCTGTAAGATTTCGGGTTATCTCAGTACAAGATACAAGTATTCCGTCTGATAATATTATTTTTATCTCTGATTTTTTTAAAGATGTAGTGATAGCATACTAAGTCAATTCAACGTAACATTATTTGCTGTTTTCTTTGGCCAACTGCAGTTGCAAGCCACTCAACTCTTAAATTCTTAATGGCAGTTTTACGAGAAGGCAGACCTTTCCTTGTTTTATTGTAAAAATATAAGTAAGTAAAATCTCGTGGATTTATATAGCGCCTTCGAGAGTAGCAACACAGTATCTGATTAATCTTAGGCGCTTAGTCTTTCTTCAATTAGCTACGGGAAAAGGCGAATGGTCAGCTATAGGCAATGGTCGATATATCCATAGGGCCACTAGTTAGGCTAGACTGTTATAGCTATGTGGAGGAAATTAATTTAGAAAAAGAAAGGACTTAAGCGTATACGTCTGGAGACATGAGGAGATAGTGCAGGAATTATGGGAAATGACATGATATGCAAACATTTGTGCAACAGAATACTTAACACGATTTACTGACTTGTCGATACCAATTGATTCAATTACTGCATGCATATATATATATATATATATATATATATATATATATATAAAGTGGATTTAGAGAAAGTAATGTCAACCTACTCTAGATTAATGGCGCAAGCCACCTGCGTTGCTGCTTGCCTAGTAACTGGAGATCAGCAGCGGCCCCAACGCTCGGAAATCGAGTATGGGACTACCTTTACCTTTTTTCTATATATATATATATATATATATATATATATATATAATGCTCCTCTATCGAATGATGCCAAGTGCCTTACCAAAATGGCTCTATAGAAGTTCGCTAATGTAATCCTTTGTCAGCAACTGACTTTCAACTTTATCTTTCATTATTTTCCCCAGATTTAAGTTACAGATGAAGTCAACGTCTTGGCAATGGACACTCTTGGCGAAGTTACTTGCTTTAACCGACCCGTGACCCACGTGACACATTGAACCTTTCACCTATTGACCCATTGACCTTGCTGTCATCTCTTCTCATCGGTGCATAGCCGCAAAAGAAACCATAAACATTAAGTTAGAGAACTATACAGACTTGGAAAAACGTTTTCCCTTACACGTGCATCTACATACCTGTGTCTCCGTCAACATAAGACTGTGAAGAAAGTCAACCTCTGTAGGATCTTTAGGGTGAATTTTGAAGACCGTGGACCTGTTAAATAAGTGGAGCAGAAGAAATATCAATGCAGTAAAAACATCGTACGTTGGATTTTATATTAGTTTAGTTCGTTGTCATTATAAGTTCACGAGTGCAAGTTGTGTTGCATGGTTCGTTCAACTGAGCCACACCGCGCATGCGCAGTCCAGACCCATCTCCCATGCTGCTGGTCTGCATAAAACACCGGACTGCGTTGAAAAAATGACAGTATGCTGGAAAGTTTGCGATTGTCTAAAACAGGGGTCTTAAAACTGTAGTACCCTTTTCCCCCTCCCCAGGGTACGGCAGCAGTTGCCCAGGAGTGCGCAAGATAAATAAATAAATAAATAAATAATTTTTTAAAGAAAAACAGATAATACACGTAAGCTAGGTGCTGACTCATCCTAGGTTTGATATATTGCATAGACCGTTAGACAGTTAGAGTCATAATGCCCTTTGACTCCACCCCCCCACCCCATTCCCCCGATTCTGTACGTTGCAGACTGCAGACATTTAAAAGAATAATTCATCTTCATCCCAGTTTGTAGGGAGATTTATTATGTGGGGCGTAGAATGTAGCAGCGGTGTAGACTGTGGAGTCTGTAGACTGTGGAGGATTGTGGGGGTCATTTGAGGCTATCTTTCTGATGAGAGAATATGGAGGTGACATCAGACAAGCGGGGTCGGGGGGAGGGGTGAGCCCACGGTTGCTTTAGCTGCTTAGTCATAATACATAGTTGGACTCTGTACGGTGCTTAACTGCCCTAATCAATCAATCACTGAACTGGGAGAGCCAGTGCTTTATCCAGACTCCAGGCCATTGGGGGGGGAATGACTTGGCTGGAGGGAAGATACATAATTTCTGAAAAAATTGTGTCAGTTCTAGGATTTGTTTTTGAATAAAGTTTTTTGGGGGGGATCTCCCCTAACATGCCTGGATAAAACACTGCGGAGAGCTCATATCATAAACCCATGCTCTTCGTTATTATAACAGCTTATTCACATTAATTTTAATACTCGACTAGAGTACCAGACTCGATTTACTTTGAATGATACTAATTTGACCTAATAAACGACAGTCTTCAACGAATAGACAGTGTTGTAATAAACACTTCACTGAAGTATTTAAATACTTTCATAAATACTTGGTTCTCGGGTAGTATTTAAATGATATTAAAATACCCAAATACCAGGGTAAGTATTTAAACACTGGCAAATAAGTTTTAATTACTTTTTTAAAAATACTTGATAATGTATTTGCCACATGATTCACCACAACCGTATTTTTGTGTAAAGAAATGTTAAAATTATTTCTAACAATGTCAATGTAGACCTAATTAACTGTTCAACTGTCTAAAACCAGCAGTAAGGAAAATGACGAAACAGTAGAAAGTCTTGCTCGTGAAAATTGCAATAAATCAAAAGTATTTAAATTTCTTAAATACATCCAAATACTCAATGGCATTTAAATACTATTTGGATGGGTATTTCAATAATTTCTTAAATACTGGACAAAGTATTTAAATAGTACAGGCCCCTATTATATATATATATATATATATATATATATATATATATATATATATTAGTATTTACAACACTCATGAATAGACCTACTTTATTAAAGAAATAATTTAAGAACTGAAAATGGATAATTTAGGATAAATTAATAATATTCATACTCTTCATTTCTTCATTTATATTTCTTATTAGATATATTGAAAAAACTTAAACAAGATTATATATATTACTATAATAAATAGAGGGGTGTTGTTTTTGGCAGGGATACGCACGATAATCGCGTTTTTGCTTGGGGGGGGGTTACAAAAAGTGTGGGAACCACTGGTTTAAGATATCGAAGTGGCAAAACTTATTGAAAGCCCTTCGTATAAAAGACTGTAAATGTGTGTCTTTTTCAATTTTTCAAATGGTACCTGCACCTTGTTTAGTGTGTGCGTGTGGGGGGGGGGGCGGAGGAAGAAGAAGAGAGATTAATTATGGCCTGAATATATCCGAAGTTTACTGTGAAGTTTACTGTGACTAGAGCTACCAGACAGATAGATGTCTGGTAGCTCTAGTCTAGTATTTAGCGTTGACTACGATCTGCAGAACGTTGCTTGATTCCTGGTTTCGAGTCTAATTAGCTGTCCGCAGAAATGGTCGCACAGTTGCACGCTTGAAAATTGAAACCGTACTGTCATCGTCTATGCTGCCCTGCTGCCCCGCTTAGAGTTGACCTCAGAAACTACCCTTTGACGTTGAGGCATGTGTTTCTTTGTCGCTGGAATCAGGCTTTGTAATAGGCTGAATAATTATAATTACTCTCGCCTTTCAGGTTTCGACAAAAACACGCATGTTTCTAGTGCATGTCCTCCTCAACTGATATAAGACCACTAATTATGGATTGACTTAAATGGATTTTCAACCACGGTCTATACCACAGGCATTATTTCTATCTTAGATTTTCACTCTGAAGCGATCATCATCTGATGCTAAATAATAATAATAATAATAATTATTATTATTAATAATTATCGTTATTATTATTATTATTATTATTATTATTATTATAGTGTCAAAGAAGTTTACTAATGATATCACTAATAGCTACCATCTGTAAAGGCAAAGTCTTCTTCTACACACTAATATATAATAGTACTCTATGAGATTTATTATAACAAATATCCTGTTAAGTGGCCCTTCAACGGCGTCTTGAGATCCATGTCCCACGAAATTGGACGGTGTTTGTTGCTTTGAAAATTGGTTCTAATTTCTAAAATAAGGGTTGTTCGTCCATCTCAACGGGGCATATCCCACTCTATTTCATACAATGTGGGCATATTTTAGAAAGCCGTTCTACTGGAAAGTCAATTCTGCATTCATTTTGTGCTTGCTGTTAACTTGCATTTGCACTTTTGCGTGGTTTATCATGCACAAGTAGGCCTAAGCGATACAACCCACCATAGAATGGCCTGGATTTTGACGCGTCCTTATTATAAACACACGAAACACATTCAGTGGGCATCGCGTTAATTCTGTACTCCGCAAATATACACCGTGATCACGAAAATCGGGACCCCTTAGATTAATGAGTATAACTTAACAACCGTTCGACCAATCATGCTGAAATTTTAACTATAGTAGGCCTAAGAGGCAGTCTCGATCCTTAAAAAATATTTCGCCTCTACGCTGCAGCTGGTACAAGAAAGAAGGACATCACTGGCGCTCGTCTTCTGCGTGCTCGTCCGACTTTCACCAAGTCCTTAATGGTATCAGTTGGTGTTTCAGCACTCGATCGTACAGCTATTCACTTCGTCGAGCCGGGGGTGAAAGTTAGCGGACAGTATTACAGAGACGTTCTGCTGATGCAGGGACTGCTGCCGGACACCCGAACTTTCTCAGATTATTACACATTCCAACAGGACGGCGCACCGGCACACAGAGCTCGAGAGACAGTTGAACTGTTAGATAACGAAACGCCGGACTTCATTCCGCCTACTCTCTGGCCACCCAACAGCCCGGATTTGAATCCGGTGGAATGGGTGGATTATAAAATTTGGAGTGTTATGCAGGAACGCGTTCACCGAACGAAAGTCCGTGATATTGAGGACCTGTGACAACGCATCATGCAAGTGTGGGACGAGATTGATCAAGGCATCATTGATGCGTCATTCAAGCAATTGCGTAGGCGTCTTCGTGCGTGTATTGCAGCAAATGGCGGACCGTTTGAACACAAACTATGAGTGGAATATCATTAGAACTATCTAAAGTACACGTACTACAACTTTGTTGAATATTAGTTGAATTTTCGTTGAGTTATATTCATTAATCTAGGGGGTCCCGATTTTCGTGATCACCGTGTAGGTCTATACTCTATGTGATTGCATACCACTTCACAGTGCAAATTTCCGAGAGTATTTACAAGAAGATGCTTCTACTAAACCATATGAAGAACGCTTGGTGTAAAGCAATCGTCATACTAATAACGATATTTAGAGACGGTCATTAGAGCATAAATAATGTCTGATGACGATATAAATTATGTCTAATTATTGATGATTATCATGTCATGGGCCAGTGCCATAGACTCAGAGAAAACGTGACTTGGCAAATATTTATAAAACTTTATCTGAAATCTCTAAATCAGCGTGAAAATCAGAATGTTTTTGTGTGATAAAAGTGCATTAAAAACTTCGGATTCAGTCGAAATATTATCGTTTTAAAAAACGGGCGTGAAAAACCTGCCTGAATTACATTTTGCTTTATGAAAAAATTCAGTCGGAGAGTGAAATGCTGGTGAATTGTTGCAGTGAGAACTAATCGGAGTTTGAGTCTCACAGTCTCTAAAATTATTTACTACAGTATATTCTACAGCCTAGATTTGACAACGTTTCTAGTTTTAACAACGTTTGACAAGAGAACAATTAAGTAGACTAATGAAAACACGCGGAAACCTATAAGGGGTTGTCCAATAATTACGTCAACAAAATAAGGGGAGAGGTTTTAGAAAGTTAGACAGCTGTTGACAGGGGAGAGGGGGTCAAGAGAAGTTGACGTCAACAATTTCACTTTTTACAGATAATCAAAAAATAGGAAATTTAATGGAAAACTATTTATTACAACGAAAAAAGCCTGACAAGCAAAAATTAATTCTTTTGACATTTGATGAGCAAGAAAGAGGAAAAGGTCATCGTCGCACAAAATAATAACCTTCTAAATTTTTCAAGAGGATCCGTCACTGATCTAAGAGGGAGGGTCAAAAAGTTGCTGACATAATTATAACGGGGCCACTGAAAGTTGACAGTTGTTGACAAAAGGGGAATCAAAAATTGCCCAAAAATTGTTGCCACAATTAATGGACAGCCCCTAAGCACCTGCAACATAATTATTTACAATGAACGTACCCTTCGTAAGACTCGTTGATTCCATTCTCATCAGTTTTCGTCGCTGCCAAACATTTTCGAGTAAATATTTCAAAGTCCAGCACAGAAAGCGCTAACAGAAGCAACGGCATTAGTTTCAACATTGTCATTCGCTTCCCTGCGCCTGAGCGGCGTCTGTGTCTTCGCTAATTTCTTTCGGCAAAATGCTGTCGTTACAAATCCGACTCGGAAACAAAGTGAACATATTATTATTTTGAAGCCGCATTCTGCCAGGCCTATAAGGCCAACTGCGCGAGAACTCAACCGCAAGGCCGAACAGAAAAGGCAGGAACATTGATCAACGCATAGTTATATTCGTTACCTCCCGACTCCTAACCGTATATATATATATATATAAAATTATGCGGAATTACGTGCGCATGACTGTATAGAAGTCGAGAGCTATCACTTTACATGGAAAAATCTACTTAGATTAGACCTAATAGCCGTCGTCGGCCTCTGATTAAACCAGTCTGGTTTCTCTGGAGACCTTAGGACCCCACCGCCTATGTAATCTCGGTGTTGGCATACAGCCGCATAACCCGGAATTTAAAAAAAACCAGCAGCAGTAATTATATTATTATTACTATGTATATCGTTATCTGCAACCCAATTCGGTGCAATTTTGTTACTCTCGACTCTAGCCAGGGTCGTCGTAAGTGAATCATCGAATTTGCGATGTTTTTTTCGCGTCGCTGTCGAAATTTTAAACTTTCAATTGCTGTTTATCGAAAGGTTTTAGGACAAGAAATTCACGCACTATAACTGAAGCGCCACTCTCCAACAGTTTGGGGTGGGGGTTGGGGTGGTGTTTAAACGCCCTATCCCCGGCATATCGTAGATTGGGTGCTTAAATCGTTGCCTTTTTCTTAAATCATTTCCTCCATATCTATACAGTAACAACCACAACCTCACTGCCCTTCGGATATTTTGACCATTGTCTGACTGATCAATCGCCTTTCCCATGGCTATTTCAAGAAAGACTTAGCGCCTAAGAATAAGCAGCTACGGTTGTCATCATCATCATCATCATCATCATCATCATCATCATCATCATGTTCTCTGTCCTGGGACAGGTTCATCATCATCATTGTCATCATCATCCTGAGTCTTCCTTCTTCTTTGATTTCCATTCCTGAGTCTTGCTTCTTATTTGATTTCTGCATAGGTCTTGTGACATTGTGTATCTGTTTTCATCATCCAGTCCAGTAGCATCCTCCTTCGTCTTCCTTTTGTCTTTCTTTCCTGATATTCTTCCCTCAATTACTGTTCTGAGTAATGATTCTCCTCTTAGTACGTGTCCAATCCAGTTCCTCTGTCTTTTTTGATGGTACTGATTAATTATCGATCTTTGTTCGTCCACCATCTGTAGTACTTCATCGTTTGTTTTCTTGTCCATCCACTTGATGTTTTCCATTCTTCTACGGCTGTACTACTTCAAAAGCGCTATATTTATATATATCCACGAGATCTTACTTATTTGCTCACTTATTTAGTAGACCAACCATTTACTCCGAAACGAATACCCAGAACATTGCTACGCTTCTTCATTTTGAGAACAATTATCTGAAGATAACTCAAATGAGATTTCACTGGTCAACAAATTTCACGCAAGATTTGCTTCCTCTACCCATCCCCCTATTTTGTCCACGTAATTAATGGACAGCCCCTTAGCCTGCACTGATTCAAATGAAATTTTACAAATATCATCTATATTTGTGTCATTAGTACAAACTTTTATTAAAATCCATTCAGTCGTTTAAGCAGTTTTGAACTTTTGCGATCAACTGTCGCACATTATGTCTCAGTCAGAGGAGTTTTCTCCACGATTGAATTTGATCTTATCGACTGTTTTCATAAATGACTATTATCTGTTTTCACTGTTTTCCTTTAAAAAATGATATCTGTTTTACAGATGACGTGTAAACAAGACTACTATCATTGTTCAATCAACAATTACTTTTAAGATTAGAATATCCTGACCTCTTGTTACTTATACAGTAATCGTCAGTTTAGGGCTGTCCATTAATTAGGTCAACAATTTTTGGGCAATTTTTGACCCTTGTCAACAACTGATATTCTTGATACAACAACAAGTGACTTCCTTTATAATCATCTCAAAAACTTTTGACCTCCACCCAAAGATCAGTGACGAATCCCCCTAAAAGTTTATTATTTCTGGCGGTGATGACTTTTTTGCTCATCAAGTGTCAAAATGTGGCGATGACCTGTTTGTCTGCTTATCAGACTTTGTAATAAATAGTATTCCATAAAATTTCCTAATTTTGATTATTTGCAAAAAAATTAAATTGCCGACGTCAACTTCTCTTGACCCCGACCCCCTGTCAACAAATGTCAAACTGTCCCCCTATTTTGCTGACGCATTTAGTGGACAAGCCCCTTAAATAAAATAGGCGCCTAGATCTTGTTTGAGAAGAAAATCAATCCTAAATTTGTGGTACTATGTGAAGCTGGAGGTAGACTGTCGTGGATCGACATGGAAGCTGAATGTCGTCGGGAGTTTGGGCGTGGCTCTATCGAACTTGACCTGTTTGAGATCAAATGTTAGAGCTTCGTCATTCGGCTCGTATTCCCACATTCGCTGTATAGGATCTGCCTCGGGAACCAGTTCATCATCATCGACGATATTCTCGTTGTAGTAGGAGGACGCCTGTCGGTGAAACGTAACGTCTGAAACATCAACGCTAGAAGGTCCTTCGAGTCTTGGCTCAGTGGTGTCGTCTGGTAACGTTTCCAAATAGTCGGGTTGCGCTGAGTGCTGGCTGATACGGTCCTCGTAGTTGTTCTCTTCTCTTGATGCGGCTATGCTGTCATCTGATTCTTGCTCCTCCTCCTCCTTCTTCTTCTTCTTTCTGTTCTTTCTTCTCTGTCTCTTGACCATCACATAGATAAAGATGCTTACGAGAAGAAGAAGAATGACTCCTCCAGCCACGCTTACTCCAATGATCAATGCCAGGTCGCTATCCGATATGTCGACGTATCTTAGGCAGTAGGCTTTTTGACTCACGGTGCTTACCTTAACCTATTCAAACGAATATATTATATCACAGCAGCCAGTCAGCAAATCATAAAGCTTTTCATTAGTATATTGTTGTAACACTATTTATACTGTTTTAAGAAATTATATACTTTTTAAATAGCAATAATATCGTAGATATTCGTGTAAAAAGATGCTGTTTAACCCCTTAACCGTGTATTTAACTGTAACTCAATGTAAAATGGACGGATATATCCGGGGTCCCCAGTTAAGGGGTTAAACTTTGAAGCATTGAAAAGTGAAAGAGTTCATTTTCGCTCGAAACAAAATCATAATCCAAAAATCTTTTACTCGAATTGTTTTCCAAGCGATTCTTGAGTCTATTTCTAACGGTTAATTATGGATAGTATGTGAAAATGTATTCAAGTCCATTATTATGACAATAAACTACAGTGTATTGTTTCAAGTCATTTCAAGACAAGTCGTTTCAGTTTCATTCTGAGAGGAATAGCTCAGAGATTAGCTCTGAAAATATCAGCATCTAGACGAAGACTCGAAAATCACAGATTAGCCTCATAACCTCTGTATAAACCTATTGCTTTCTATACTCAAAACATACGTCTTGTTTTGAAAGAAAAGAAATCATTAAAATAACTGCCATTTAATGATGAGCCTTCAAAGCGTGATAACCAACGAGAATATATCGCCAATTCCGGAAAACAATAGACAAAGTGTTCAGGTCTTAACCAATTCTATTCCCATTAAAGACGTCTCACATGTGTTAAGTAACCGTTAACGCTTGTTAAAATCATAGTGCAGATAACTTTACCGTCACAGTAAAAGTCCCTTCGGGCGTATCACAGTCTGGCGTCGCCGGCTTTTCTTTAGGCGGCTTGTAGGTGATCTCGTTGTTTGTTAAATTTGTCACCGAACAGGTTTCATTTCCAACCATGACAGTGTAGTCATTGATGGTACAGCCTAGCGTCAGATTCGAACCCTAAGTATGAGATTTACAACAAAATAGAGCTGCTTAAACGAAAACATTGCCAGTCCCTCAACTGTCCAGCACTAGCAATTTCCAAACTGTTTGCAATGTAAACAGTAAATACCAAAGCAAGTTCCATCGCTCATCTATAATTATAATATTATCAACGTAAGTGGTTCTCATACAGGGCAAACCCTCCTGAACCACTTTAAACATTATTATTATTATTATCATTACTATTACTATTACTATTATTATTATTACTATTATTATAAGAACTTCAAGCGTCGAGAGATTACTCTGAAAAGGTGGAAAGATTTTGGCGTCAGTGACTTTCTTAGTTAACCCATTCGCGGCACATTTTGATTACTGCCTGCCCTGTCTGCTTGTAATCAATGTAGCTACTAGGTGCAAATTCCATTTTAAGGTCCATAAAAGCTGTGTTTCAATTGGGTTTCGCCTAATTGCAGAAAAACATTTGACTGAATGTCTGCATGTGTTTCAAACTAGCAAGAGGCGCTGTAGACCTTTAAAATAGGGAACAGAGGACGATCGATTGCGTTTAAGAGATTCTCAAAATATACGAAACAAAGGACTGTCACCCACAGGGGCGTAGCGACGGGGGGATATCGGTATATATACCCTCCCAAAATCAGTCTACCTTAAAGTTTTTTATGTGATTTACATGTGGTTATATGTGGTTTATATGTGGTTTATATGTGGTTTATATGGTTTATATGGTTTATAGTTAAGATTTATACCCACCTAAAATATTTATACCCTCCGAAATCAAATTCCTGGCTACGCCTCTGGTCACCCATTCATCTTCTATTGTTTTTCATCTTAAGTTCATTCACTCACCTGACAGCAAAATATAGAAGAACTGTGTAAAATAATACCTTTATATAAGCGACAGTCTGTGTCTTTGGGTTGAAGTCTTCTGCGGTGCTTTGACCCTGTATGATTGGCAGCGTTGTTACGAGTGTAAGCCCGATGTTTGGCAGCGATTTGCTTGTATTCTCGTAGGTCGGAAGATCGTCCAAGATGAAACCGAGATACATTTCGAACGTGCTGCCAGTTTCCGAGTCTTTTAAGGAAGCAATCGGTTCTCTCTTTTGGCGCCGGTGGCGATGCCAGTTAGGCGACAGAAGGAGAAGGAGAGCGTGACCGGATTTAGTCTTAACAGCAGCGCTTTTGTTTAACAGGAATGCATCGGGAACGATCCCCACTGGAATACGACAAGTCATTTCGGTTTCATGCTGAGGCAAACAGCTCTGAAAATATCAGCATATACTGTAGACGAAGCCTCAAAAACACAGATTAATCTCATGCTATCGATAACTGCCTTGTCTGTTGTTGGGCTGCATTTTATGGCTTTCTGCTTTCAGAAACGAAAGTAAATATGTGTTTGGCTACAAGCAATTATTGACGAACTTTGTAAACAGGGGCGTAGCCAGGAATTTGATTTGGGAGGGTATAAATATTTTGGGTGGGTACAAATCGTAACAATAAACCGCATAAACCATATAAACCACATAATTATAACCACATGTAAATCACATAAAAAACTTTAGGGTAGACTGATTTGGGGGTATATATACCGATATACTCCCCGTCGCTACGCCCCTGCTTGTAAAGTACTTATAAGCATTGAGGTTGATTTCTGTCTGTTAAAAAAATTGAGCTTTAGCCTAACTATTTCTCCTAAATCAAATTGAAATTCCCAATGAAATTTGTATGTTTGCACTCCAAACTGTCTTCTCGACTTGACTCACTTGACAACTACGGAATTTTATTCAGTCTTCTAGACTATTATGCCTTCAAAATCCTATCAAGTTTTATATCAGTGGATAACGTCTTCTTTATTATTATCAAGTGTCTGCAAGGTAAAGCAAATGTTGATAACGTGTTAGTCTGTTACGTTTTATCTTACTTCATTATATTTGTCTGTTATGGAGACTTTAGTTGAAGCGTTGAAAACTATTGTAGTGATGTCCATCAATGGATTTGTAACCACATTCATGTTACTCCCAGTTACCGTTAAATTAACACCTCCCCTGCAATAAAAGTACAGCTAATTTGCATCAATGCCAAATTTCTTAACCTAAACAATGGTTTCAACAGAGGAATGTTCCTATTGAACTATACTCAATATTTGGCTCTCTTTAATGCTACTATATATCAAAGCCATATTCTTCAATAAATCTAGCAATAATTGTAATCCTTGTACTTGGAATGCAGTAATAATTACTTCCACATTAGGAGAAAATTATTTAATACTGTATTGTTCTCTTAAAATTATCATGCTCTTAGAACGAAGGCTGCGTTGTATTGTTATTAGCTTCATTGTCCCGTTAGGGGGCTGTCCATTAATTACGTCAACAATTTCTGAGCAATTTTTGACCCCTCTCTCACTTTGTCAAGAACTGACGGGTCCCCTAAAAAGTTTAGAAGGTTATTATTTTTGCAGTGATTACCTTTTTCCTCTTACTTTTGTTGAAGTGTCATAATGTGGTGGTGATTACATTTTTTTGCTTGCCAGGCCTTTTCCGTTGTAATAAATAGTATTCCATGAAACTTTCTATTTTTATCATTTGTAAAAAAATTGAAGTTGTTGACGTCAACTTCTCTTGACCCCTTCCTCTATCAGAAACTGTCAAACTTTATCAAACCCCTCCCCCTATTTTGTTGACGTAATTAATGAACAACCCCCAAATGAATTAATAGCAGAGTAGATTTTAACATCGGATTATCCATGAAATAAGAACAGTAATCTCTTGTGGTGATATTTACGCTGCCAATATCTCTGTCGGCCGTATGTCTGTGATAACTGGATCGCCTTGATAAGTGAAATTGCCTTCGGAAAACGGCACATTTTGTGGACCATTGTAATTCAACACAACTTCCAAAGAACGATTGGCATACTCAGTAGTTGCACGTGGACTAATAATCACAAGCGATGTGTCTGAACTGCAAAAGAACAACAGGTCTGCCATAAATATCGATTATATGGAGAGAGAGATTATATGGAGGAGATATATTAATGGAATGCATAATAATATTAATATTGACATTTTAAAAGAGAAAGAAGAAATTGTATGCAAAGTCATTCAAAACCGTAGATCGACATCTAGAGTATACTGAACAAAAGGCTTTCCATAGATGGGGTACTTTCGACGCGTCGTTAGGCAGCTGGCCTGTACTTCTTAAGACTTCTGTACCTGATCTTCTAAAAGTTATAGATTGGTTTCTAAACTTAACAGCAGCTAGTCTAGGTGCTGCAGATTCGTGGCACAGAATTAGGAACGCATCAAATGGTTTTCACGGTGGACAGATGGAACGAATTAAACGAGAATATTGTAAAATATTATATACTCAAGGCCAGGACCAGGACCAAGGACTTGAAACTGGTCCTTAAGGAGTCCTTATGGCTTAAGGCCAGGACTAAGGCCAATGACTAACATCCCTGGCTTCAGTACTGTAGGTTACTAGATTTGGATGAGTGCAATAGTGGTTCTCACACAGGGCAGACCTTACTGAACCACTTTAAACCTTGTTATTATTATTATTTATTATTCCTAAACCACTTTAAATCACATTATTATTATTATTATTATTATTATTATTATTATTATTATTATTATTATTATTATTATTATTATTATTATTATTATTATTATTATTATTATTATCATCATCATCATCATCATCATCATCAAAATGCGTTTACTTACAGACTGTTTTGATCGACAGTTCCTGTTAGATCGTCCAAATGTGTGCCTTTAGTGGTGCGGAAATAAGCCCCAAATGGCACGATAGTTAACAATCCCCGTCCGGTCACCGTCAACCTGGATCCTCCGGCTAGAATTCCGGTCTTCGTAGAAAGATTTGTCGGTAATGGATATGTGGTGGTTTCTGAAATGTAGGAACTTGGAAAACTTAGTTTTCAAACGTATTTCTCGTGCATTTACTTTTGCAGCATAGCAAGCGTTGTCATAGAATTTTGAAAGACGGGAGATAAAGCCGATGCAGCACAAGACTTGCGATCACCTGCTCACTGCCTTTTAATTAAGCCGACTGCTTTGTGCACGGACGTCGCTATTAGGTCTAGTTATGTGAACCAAAGAAATGTTCTAATACAGCCGTTGTGTCAGTCGCTGAAAATTAATGCAAAGAAGGCCAAAATAGCGACCAACACTTGTGAAACTTTTCAAATCACTGCTGACGACGGATTGGAGCAAGTGAATTGCCTTGTCTATCTTCGCAGCAAACTCAGCCAAGATAGGCTACTGGCTGCACAAACGATGCAACTAACCAGATTGGCAACGCGCCGCACAGCAATAATGATCGAGAAAAGCAAATCTCGTGACCGTACGTAGGCCCTAAGGCAGGGTTTAATCTAGGCCGTTTCCGGGGAGGAATTGCCCTTTAACTCTCGCGGAAATTTCAAATTCCCCTCGAAAATTTTGGCATACTACATCAACTAACAGCAACCCCTTAGCTGACTTCCCCCCGGCTTTGTCAGTCCCCCCCCGGAGTTCAGAGTCTAGATTTAAACACTGCCCTAAGATCTTTTTGTGCAGATTCTCTAGTGTACTGTAGGTTTAATTAAATGCAAGAAATTCAATATCCGGGTCTTGAAATGAATGCTGGAGTAGGTGAAAAACTAACTTAGATTCACCAATGAGAAATGTTCGTTTTTTGCCGGGGTCTTACCTAAGTCGCAACACGTGTTTAGATATTATTTTTGTCACGTAAGGTGCTTGGTCGAACTTACGATTTCCGCAATCCAGTCCAGTGTAGTAGGTTTTGTTATCGATTGACGGAGGACATTGGCAGTAATATCGAGAGTATTGAGGTTGATTCACGCATGTTCCATTGTTGAAGCATGTATAATTTGACTGGCTACAGAAGTCTATCGCTAAAACAGAGATAATCTAATGAAAGGAGCATTATTATTATTATTATTATTATTATTATTATTATTATTATTATTATTATTATTATTATTATTATTATTAAATTTTGTAGAACCAGTCTATGGAGGAAAATCCAACTTGAAGAGATATGTCTCAGTTCTAGATTTGCAAGTAGCCTCTATTCGATTCAGAGGAAGATCTGACACGGAGAGAGATTAAGAGAGAGAGAGAGAGAGTGATTAAGAGAGAGATAAAAGAGAGTGATTAAGAGACAGATTAAAAGAGAGAGATTGAGAGAGAGAGAGAGAGAGAGAAAGAGAGAGAGATCTTGAAGCCTGTAGCAACAAACGGTCTTTTACCAAGTTCAGTGTTTGTTAGCAACGAATCTCAGATATTGCTGACTATATATATATATATATATATATATATATATATATATATATATATATATATGTGTATGTGTGTGTGTGTGTGTGTTTGGCTGTTATAGGCCTCGTTCTGCTATTTCAGTGTCAAAATATCTATATTATAATAAGGATTCACTTACCAATGCATTGGCGAGGATTGCTGCTGTTTCTTGTATAACCAGGATTACATGTGCATTCGTAATCGTTAAGTAGATCCTTGCATTTTCCAAATCCATTACAAGGGAAGGATTCACATTCGTTGATTTCTGGAATATCAAGACATCTGACATCAATGCATCAATGATTGCAGGTCACCGTAGTGATGTTGGGAAGACTTCAAAGTCAGGAAGAAGTTTTTAAAGTTCTCAAAAAATTGCAGAGTGCTCAAAAATCGCCAAATTCACAAAGTTAGCAAAATTATATCATAACGAAAAGGGGCTGTCCATTAATTACGTCAACAATTTAGGGGGTTTGAAAAAGTTTGACAGTTGTTGACAGGGTGGGTCAAGAGAAGTTGACGTCAACAATTTAACTTTTTACAAATAATCAAAAAATAGAAAATTTCTTGGAATACTACTTATTACAATGATAAAAAGCATGGCAAAAAGGTCATTACCACCACATTTTGTCACTCGATGAGCAAAAAAGGGAAAAATGGTCATCACCGCAAAAATAATAATCTTGTTGTTGGGACCTGTCATTGATCTTGGGGGGTTCAAAAGTTTTTGACGTAATTATAGGGAGGTAACTGAAAGTTGACAGTTGTCGACAAGGGAGGGTAAAAAATTGCCCCAAAATTGTTGATATAATTAATGGACAGCCCCAAAGCTTAAATGAAGTTAGCTCACCTCCTGTCACAGCCTCCTACAAAGCAGAGGCAACTGCAGGGTGATGACTTATGCCCATTAGACTGTATCGTCAATTGTTACCCAATTTAATATTCCAAAGTTAGCATTGTCTTTACGGAATTAAAAGAAATACGAACTACTGCTACTGGAGAGAGAGAAAGAGAGAGAGAGAGAAATCGCAACCATCAAAAGTCAAGAGCGATTTCTTATGTGAAACAGTGCAATCTCTCGCGTCATCTTAGCCGACGGGGAGGGAAAATCGCCTGCTCTTACCAATTTCACACGAATGACCTGTGTATCCCGGAACACAGGAACAAGAGTAAGACGTGGAACCGACTTTCGTGCAATTTCCTTGATTTCTGCACGGATTAGACAGACACGGATTCACTATGAACAGACAAGCAGAGATCCAACAAAAGATTATCAATTATACATTGAAGACCAGCGTGAATCTCATTGCAAATTAATTGGCCAGATGATCTTTTGCCGCATCTGGCTAGAATGAACTGAAAACTCTGCAACCACTACAATAATTATTGATGGGTGCGCGGTGGAGCAGTGGTTAGCGCAATGGTCTGCCAATCTTGAGGTCCGTGGTTCAACCCCCGCCGCGGCAGAAACTTTTCTGTCGTTTCTATCCCAAGCGCCCCCAGTCGACTCGGCTGTGTGAATGAGTACATCGGGTATTAACTCGGTGGAAGGAAAGGCGGCGAGCGAAAGGCTGGCAATCGCTCCCATTCCGCCGTTGCCACGTAAAACTGAAGGCGCTAACCCTTCGGTTCTCCGTACGGGCGTTGATCCCATCGAGTACACCTTTACTATAATTAATAATATTGAACTTCATTAGAACAACCAAATCAATTGAGCAAGCGCCAGCCGATTAGCGGTCTTAGCGACTACATATTGTCACTAAACATCAAAAAATCAGAACCAGACCCCAATATGAAGTGGACAATGTCAATATATTTCTGAAAGTAATTGGTTGATTCTTGAGAAAGATATCCTTAAGAAAGCATTCTATCTTCATGACGTATTTCAAAAGAGCAAACGGCAAAGGTTCTTACGTTCAGTTGTCGTTTGGATTGTGGGTACATTAGTAGCTGGCTTTGTACTGGAAGCAATGGTTGAAGTGGTGGTAGGAGTAGGACTGGTAGAGGAAGCAGAGGTGGTTTCAAAGTGGAATAGAACTGGGAATAGTGGTTGAAGTGGTGGTAGGAGTCTCAGCGGCGGCAGCAGTGGTTTCAAACTGAGTAGTAATGAGAATAGTGGTCTCGATAGTAGTAATAGAAAAAGTAGTTGTGTAGGGAGTGACAATAGGTGAGGATGCTTCTGCTGATGAGACTGTGATGACGCCAGTTGTTGTAGTTTCCTTTGTCAAAGTTGTTTCTAGATCTTTGGTCGCTTCAATAGTTGCGGGTTCCGTTTCTGAAGATGCGACGTTTGAACTCGTCTCATCGGCACCTACAGAGATGATACATAATACATTACAGTAGAAACGATATAACATGAGATGCCTTGGATAGTTAGCATATTCAAATCGTAAAAGCCGTTATATTTTTTAAAATTATTAATTGTTCGTCAGTACTAGTGAATGAGATCATACCAACGGTTGTTGCAACAAGAGAGGACGATGAAAGTTTGATATCTTGTTCGGTTGTCCCCTCCGTAAAAACTTCCAACGAAAATGAAATTTCAACAGTTTCTTCCGCTGCTGCGGAAGTTGACTGGGCGCTGGTCCCATTTTTCGTCGCGCTACTCAACGAAAATGCATTGTCAGAGGTGAAGAAATCACCATCTCCCGATGAAACCATTGAAGCGACCGATGAAGCTGTGGCTGTATGTCTGTCGTTCGTAACGAGGAAAACAACTCCCGCTGTGTACACTGTCGAAATTAACAAAAGTCACGGCCAAATGCTTATCTTGCAATTTCACTATAGTTGATCCACCGTTATAATACTAAGTCTGATAGAAATTGTATATAAAAATAATAATTCGAATTTTAGAGTGGGGTTCAGTAGGATCTTTTCCCTGTGACATGCAGGTAATCCACTAAGCCCAACTTTGGCCTCAACCCTAACCCATATCCAACCCTAAACTCTACTTCCATTCATAATTTAGTCTAGCCGTAATGTTTCCACCTGAGTCAGTATAAATTAGGCCTACTTCATCTGTAATTGATTTAAATAAGTCTGCATGCCACTTTTCATAGATCTACTTAAGGCTATATGATCGGAATACGCGAGAAATTCTATAAATTATGACGATTTTCCAAAATGTCAATTCGTGATCAATATTCCAATTAATTGCGACAATACAGTCAATGGACAGCATGCAGTCTTTGCTATCGAAGGTCTCATTCCCGATTATTTGCACGTATAGTATATCTTGCCTTTCACAATGTCAGCTACGATGCGGAAGTTGTCGGCCTCTAACGAGTAGACCCTAATAGGCCTACCATTTTACATGGCGTCGTGACAATCACGGTCTCACCAGTGCTTCGACAAAAGAGGAAATTACCAGCCAATATCAATTCGAAAATTACGAGCACTTTTTGGTAAGACATTTTTGGACTAAAATATTTGTCCGTTAATAATTTTTCGATTTTGTGGGTACGATTCTGATAAAAATGCGCAGAGCTTACTCTGATAAAAATGCTCAGAGCTTACTGTAAATTGTCCTCCTGGATCTCACTGCTGCATTTGACACGGTGAACCACTCGATACTCATTCATCGGCTAGAAAACTGGTTTGGCATTACCGGTGTTGCACTAAATTGGTTCAAGTCTTATCTTCAAAATCGTATGCAATCTGTGTGTGTCAAGAGCTGCATGTCAGAATCTAGAAAGCTTGATTGCGGTGTCCCACAAGGCTCTGTTTTAGGACCTCTTCTTTTTACACTCTACACTGCCCCTCTCAGTCACCTTCTCACCATGCAAAATGCTGCTTATCATTTGTACGCAGATGATACCCAAATTTTCTTGAGTCTCGACCAACCATCTACCTCACCATCCCTGGAACGTCTTCGAGCATTCTGGCTTCAGTTCACACTTGGATGACTAAAAACAAACTCCTCCTAAATCCAGGAAAAGCCCAATTTCTGCTAGTAGGAACACCACCTCAGCTCAAGAAGATCGACTTGTCATCAGCATGTCTTTCTTTTGGCACTTCACTGATTCGTCCTTCTCAGTCTGCTTGCAATCTTGGTATAATCTTTGACAATCACCTTTCATTCTCAGAACACATCGATTTCGTCTGCCGTTCTGCTCACTATAACATACGAGATGTAAGGAGGATTAGACACCTCATCCCTCCCTCTGCACTTATTCCTCTGGCCAACGCTTTGGTATCGAGTCGTCTCGACTATTGCAATTCGCTGTATACTGGGATTTCAAAATCTGACTTAAACCGCCTGCAAAGGATTCAGAATTCATTAGTCAGAGCTATCACTGGAACTGCCAAATATGAGCACATCACACCAATCCTAAAAGCACTTCATTGGCTACCTGTCAAACAAAGGATCGACTTCAAGATAAGTCTCACTGTGCATAAGACGCTTCACACAAATCAGCCAATATATCTTCGATCGTTACTGACTGCTCAAGACAACCAGCACTCAACGAAGTCATCTGATGCTACTATTCTTTACATACCCTATAGCAGGACTACTACTGGAAAACGTGCTTTTTCTGTTACCGGACCCAGACTTTGGAATTCTCTGCCGGTACAGGTCCGCCAAACTGAATGTCTTACTACCTTCAGGTCTAGACTTAAAACACATCTATTCCTGACTGCATATCCGCCTTAACATGGAATCTGGAAGCACGGACTGACCTCTGGATTACAACCTCGATTCACCACGGACAAGATCACGACTACGATTATTTACTGAAGCGACCATCGACTGGTGCAGATGTACTACTACAATGGCGCTAAAGAAGTCTACTACTACTACTACTACTACTACTACTACTACTACTACTACTACTACTACTACTACTACTACTAGTTACTGGGGCAGCTGAATCAGTTTTAGGCCAAGAGAGATGGCTTTATACGAACACTACTCCAGCTTAAAGAATAACTACTACTAGCTACTAATAAACTAGTTATTATTATTATTATTACCGATTTAGGTCAGCCTCAATATTTTAAAACAATATCCTATATTTCTCTATATCCTACTAACTGCAAGTCATTGTAAAAAATTACGATTTTACTACTACTACTACTACTAACTGGAACTACCTCTGATTAAATTGCGACTAAACTTGACCATACTATGCAGATGTTTATATTGTATGAATAGTATGAATAAATATAGACTTACAATGGCAAAATTTTGCCATTTGAAAGGGGCGGTACTTAAAATGAGTGCAAGAAAATATGCACAAGAAAATTATGGTGATAATAATAGTGATATTGACCTAGTTAAAATATATTGTGTGTAATCGTATTATTACATTGTTTGTTAATTGTTTGTGTAGGGGCGGCAACCAGGAATATTTTTACACCTCCTAACACCCCAACACCCCCAATTCGAAACCGACACCCCAACACCCCAATCTCAGCTATGGGATGATCTTTTTTTGCTTGTCAGACTTTTTGGGCAGGGGACCTCCAGAATTTACCGGCACCCCAAATTGATCATCCTAAAAATAACCCTGGCGGCAACACTACATCTCGCCTACTTTAAAAAATTCATAGGATCGTCCTGTTCACACAGTATTTAATGTCCAAGATACGCAAACGATTTTAGTATAAATGATAACTCGTCACAGCATGCAATACAATCTAGTAAGAAATAAGAGAAAAGTCACCGATGACAAGAATTTCCCCGTAGAATGTTTTCCTGTCCATTGCCTTTTTCATATTTGCATATCTGAAACAGGATTAAATCAGAAAGAAACCTGATTTACTTTCATCTGGCAAACGATGACAAGGAATAGCAAATTACTGCGTCTTAGTTTGTTCGACAAATGCACATAAAGATGAAACTAGAAAGTTTAACATTTGCAGCCTCGTCTTTTGCCAGTGTAAATTATTTAAGTTTATTTAGTTATATGGCCCTTGGCACATGGCCGCCTGAGGGGCCCCGGCGGGGGGAGGTGGTGAAAAACGTTGTTTTTCTGATGCTCGAAAAAGTTGACGAGAAAAAAGATCATCACGTGTTTTGGTGCTTGATCTTTCAATTAATTTATCTTCCATCAGTGTGATAAGCAAAAAGGGGCAAAACAAAGTCAAAACATAAAAGGTTGGAGCGCGTGGGGTTCCATATGGAGCGCGCTTAGATGCGCGTGGGGCATATGGAGCGCCCTTAGACGCGCGGAAAACCAGGAACAGTGCCCAAGTTCCAACACATAAAGACCAGCCTGAACATTTGCACTGGATTAGGTTATTTTACAGTTAATGATAAGCCTAATCAATCGCAGGAGTTTCCCTAATCCACTCGAGCTGTTTCTCGTTAGCGTTTCTCTGGTTAAACTGCTTCAAAGGTGACGGTTTATGACCCTCAGAGCACATAACATGATACATCCGCTTTTCAGCAAGCTTATTTGATCAGTCACCTACTTTGGCTTTGAGGAGGACTTCAGAACCGCTGCAGTGTTGTAATAATCATCAATTAATTACTACTAGTATATTAGCTTTAATTCTGAATGCGCTATTTTATGCATGTTTGGCTTTATTTAGTTATATCTTTGTTAGGCCATGGCTATCTAAACTGACCAATGTCTGTTTCAAAGGGCTAATCTTAGTTGAATATCCTTTGGGAAAGCGGGAGTGTCAAAGGGGAAAGTGAAGCTCTTCGATTTAGCGAACGGGCCAAGGTAGTAAAGTAAAGGTAAAGTAAAATCTCGTGGATTTCTATAGCGCCTTGGAAAGCAGCACAACAGTAGCTGCTTATTCTTTGGCGCTCAGCCTCTCTTAAAATAGCTATGGGGAAGGTATGTTATCAGCCAGGCAATAGTCAACATCCAAAGGGCAGTGAGGCTAGGTTGTTACAGCTATGGCGGAAATGATTTAAGAAACAGGAAGGACTTAAGCTTAGACCTGAAGATTTGAGGAGATAATGCAGGAATTATAGACGACTACAATGCTTAAGGATAAGACACAACAGTCCCTCTGCGCCCTGAATCACATTAAAGTCCACTTCAAGTAAGTAAGTAAATCCTCGTGAATTTCTATAGGACTTTCAGTAGCTTCTTATTCCAAGACGTCTAGGATCTACTCTACCGTTGAAGCACAGCTATCGACTAAGTTAGGGGTTAGTCGGAGGGCAAGGTCAATTGCAGAGATCAGTCAGGGTGGGAGTGGGGGAAGCAGCAAGGCAGACCAGTGTTTATTCTAGGCCTTCTCTGGGGAGAATTTCCCCGCCCCAAATTTTAAAATCCCCCAAAATTTTATATGTTGGCTGGGGGATGGAAATGATCCCCCATCCAAAAAAGTGTGGAGACTTAGATCTTGTCCCCCCAACATTTCTAAATCCTCCCCCAATGTCAAGGTGACTAGAATAAACACTGAGACAGACTATAAAGAAAAAAAGAAATAAGAATGATTTAAGTCTAGATTTAATAGAATCGCAGTATTATTGCGAGACAAATTCGATCGAAAACTGAAGCAAACAACGTATCGAGAAACTGAAGATGAAATTAATTGTTCTTTTCAACTATTGACCGACAAATATTGACTTTGAGACGGTAGCGTACAAAGCTAATCATGCATATTACCTAATCCTGAAGATAAGGTCGAATCATTGAAAATCCAAGGACTTTTTATCAACCTTAAATTTTCTAATTTAAAGCTTAATTACATGATCGAGTGTAGCCAGTGTTTTATTCCGACTTCAGGCCTTTAGCGGGAAATTGGCTTGGTTGGAGGGAAAAAGAGACACAGTTCAATGCAAAATTTGTATCAGTGCTGGGATTTTGGGGGAATTTTTGTGGTTGGGGGGGGGTGAGGAATTCTCTCCTCCATCAGGACTGCTTAAAACACTGAGTGTAGCTCAGGACCATAGTAGGAGAGACGTCCATTCTCGGGACAATACCAATTCCGCTGAATCGCACACAAGTTGAACTGTCTCTCGAATATGACATTAACGCGATTGCAGAATAAAAAAAACACTGGCAATAAATGCTTGTCTGATTCATTAGTTCCATTAGTCTCTGGCATCGTCAGCGACTATCATGCCGTTCCTCCTTATACTGATGTAATCGATCGATAGAACAGGTACTAAACAACAAAGATTTTCAACACAATGCATTACACCGTATATTAGTCTATATAAAAGAACAACTGAAAAATGTAACCTTATCGATGTCTTTCTTTTTTGCAGTGACGCTGTTCCGTTATTCAAATTCGTGTAATTTTATCGAACTACAGTTTCTAATAGATAGTCCTAAAAGTTTGTTCTGTTACAACCAGTTCCACCCAATTGTCTATCTCTGGGTGTAATCTGTACGTACGTTAACTGATACTGGCATGGCTTTCGTGCATCTTCCTGGTCCGTTATCGCTCGAGTGTAATTGCATCTCGTCATTTTTAGTCGTCAAGATTGCGCACTTCGAGAGACGGTTGAGCGCAAACGGCCTCCTGCTCGGTCTCTCAAGTGCCATCAAAGTCAAGTTTTGAGAGAGATGAGCTACAAGTGAAGCTCATTATTTATTACTAAACGATTTACTACTCGATCATCAGTGGCTGTAGAACAATGAGAGACCTTTGCAACAGACCAACGAGTGTTTGGTAAATCAATAAAGTAGTCGGGCATAGGCTATGGTGGGCTCCTATACTGTAACGTTATTCTACTTTCAATTTTTAAAAAAATCGCAGCCATCACGACGTGGATCAAAGAAGGAAGTCAGACCTTGCCTAATGGCAGCCCTAGGACCAGTTTGAAGGCAAAGAATGCGCTTGACAATGTTGCATAGTTAGGCCAATAGGCTGCCTCACTCATCGTACAAGGCTTAGTATTATTGATGCAATTAGGAGGGTTAGTGAAGGACCTCTTAAGCAGTCGGTCAAGTAAGTAAGATCACTTGTAGACCGGAGCTTAGTATAGAGCTGCCTCGTTTATTCTCAACACTCTGCTTTGTTTTATAGTTTTATACACATTCACTTGCATTTTAATAGCGCATTTACTTCCGCAACGTGGACAACATTTGACCTCAAGCCATTTATCATTGTCAGCATAAGTCGTAGACAGCGGCGTAGCAAAAGAGGGATTGCGCCTCCAACTTCTCCCTCAAAATGTCCTGACAAGCAAAAAGGTCGTCTAATAGTTCCCTACTTGCACATTCCAATAATACCAAAGGCGGATTCCGATAAAGTATATACTTCCTCTTCTTCTATGGCAATTACGTATGTCTCCCTATTTAAGCTATTTTATTATTATATATTATTTCTAGCTTCTTATTTTTTTCATTTGGATTTTGGCCCCCTAAGATTTGCATCTGGGGCGGCCGCCATCTCTTCCCACGCCACTGGCCATAGATAGTTTCTAGAAAACAATTCTCGTGTCATTAGATCATGTTCAGACAAGACAAAAGAGTCGAACAATATTATTGCTGTTGTCTATGTCACACGGACTTTAACCCTTTTACTGTAGACCCGAGTTAACTTGTCCGCCAGAGGTGGTGCCGATACAGCGCATGACGAATTATCTCGTCCTCGTGTAAAAAAAGTTGTCAATGCACCGTGAAACCAAAATTAACTCGTCCTAATGTTAACTTATCAGAGAACTCTATCATAAAGTGGAATAATTTCTATTGATCACACTTTCTTAGTATGACCTGCTTAAAACCGCTCATAAACAATTGAAATTAAACAATTCTGCGTAGTTTTAAGTTTTTCCACAAACTTCTATACTGCACCTTTGTTTTAACTTTAACTGTTGTTTTTTTTGTCAAAACAACTTTAGTATGACATTAGTAAATAAAAAAATACATCATTTTCGAAAAAAGCAAAATTTTTCTACGGTAAAATGGTTAAGGTCTACGCCACGAGAGGTTGGATGAAAACGTATGTAGTCAATATTTTTAGGCGTTTACGAAAGACGGTATCGTTTGATTCTGATAATAATCGAAATGCAAGGGCACGTTTGCTACGAATGGGCGACGAACTGGCACTAGCATTTACAAAAAAAATTGTGCGGATCATTAGCGTCGCCACGGGGGAGGGGGCAAATGGGGCAACTGCCCCCAACCTGCCCCAGACCACCTACCGATTGCACATTTTGCCGATTGTTCCGATTACCGATTGTTCTGATTGTCAGACAACCGATTGTTTTGGATACCGATTGTCTGCCTAAATCTCCAAATCAGGTATTTTTAATGATCATGCACTCAACTAATATACCGTAAAGGTGCCGTAAATGCAGTGGAGGCTCCACCGGAGATCGTCTGCTGAGTGCCTCGTCTTGGGACCCTATACTTAATGCTACATATATTAAACAACAAATGGTTGGCCCCCATGATTCGTTCTGTCAACGCCCCCACACTTGCCAAATCCTAACAACGTAAAACATGTCTTCGGACTTCGATATGCAGGTGCAATTCGAGACCTGCCAAGAGACTCAATGCAATGTTTAATCATTAATGAATATGATGTTGCTCATTAATACTTATTATGTCAAATTTTAGATGTCTCTATTCACATTGTAATCTACAATTTTATATCCGAAGTTATGATTATGAAATTATTCATTCATTAAAATTTAAAACCACGTGCTGTTCAAATGCAGCTCGTCCGTTGTTTCGACATTTGTATTTTTACGCACATCTTTTATTTAGTATTTGATGCAAAAATATATGCGTATATCGGCTAATTTTCGGCGAAAAAGGTTTGGGAACTCATCCTTTTTGCTCATCCAAACTGGTGTGGGAACGCTCCTTACGTTCCTAAATGCATTATAACATATACATAATTATATATACAATCTGGCAAAGGTGTGAGAACGCTGGATGCGTTCCCACTTAAAAAAGCCCTGCGTATATCCTTATTAAGCTGCTATAACTGTATGCATTAATGTATAAATTGAAATTCGTATTAGATAGGTCGACAACGTGCGAGTTTTAAAATCAAAGGGGCAGCCCCATCCACTGTCACGTAAGCCCATCTTGATTGACGTACGTCTCCGCCAGAAAGGCCTACGTTGAAACTTGAAACATCGACACGGGCTTAGCTTTTTGAGACCAGTAGGTTGTAACAAGCTAAAGCTACACTAACATTCAAATCATCTAATGCATCTGAGTAATGACGATGAAGTCAGATAAGATCATCGGACCTAATCGTCTCCGACCGAGGGTGAAGAGATGCCGACGAAGTCAGCTGGACGCTAATCGTCTCTGAGTCTCCGTGGTTAACAGATGTCATATCTGGCAACCTGTGACATTAACTGCCCCCGACCGACTATCGAATGAAGGATTCAAGATAAGCCGGCCCTCCTTCGTCCCTCCCTCCATCGACCGTTCTACGAGCTCACAGCCGCCACCGACCCCAGATATTTAGCACCACCCCAAAGGAAGCGACCAAGGAGTCTAGACTCCCAGAGGGCGACACTCACCAGTCACCAGGCACCACTCACTCGTCCTACGGCACCCAGAAACAAATAATCGGCAGCCCATAACCGATTGTTCCGATTACTCTAATAATCGACCCGAATACGAATATTAACGATTAATCGGTATCGGTGCCGGATTGGCACCCGATTACCGATTGTTCCGATTGTCCTAATAATCGGCTCGATTGTGAATGTTGCCGATTAATTTGAGCTCTACCCCAGTTTTCAGATTCGCGAAATGGAAGAAAATTTTTTAGGGTGAGAAGTGGATAAGGAATCTGACACGCTAGCCCCTTTGGCCCCACCAACCAAAAATTCCTGGCGACGCCACTGGTGCGGATGCACGTAAAGATCGTCTGCTGAGGCTCGTCTTCTCGGTGTACTTCCGAGTGACACACCACGTCGTCTGTCGGCCACCTTGAACAACGTAACGCGAACATGCTTCTACCAGCTCCGGAACATCAAAGAGATCCGCCGATATATAGGCCTATCGACAGCGGCTGAGATACAACTCGCTCGCAGCCTCATCCTCTGGCGAGCGGGCTATTGCAACAGCATTCTCATGGGCCTACATGACTGGCATGACTGCCATCTAGCCCGCCTGCAGTCAGTCCTTTTAAGGCGTCTGCTCGGCTAATCTTCGGCGTCAGATGGCACGATCACGTGACACCACTGCTCAGGGACAGGCTCCGTTGATTTTCTCAAGCGCATCGTGACAAACGATGCTGGATGACCCTTTACACGATCCAACCTGTCGGAGTACCTGTCATCACCGGCCAACGATGAATGATCGACGTCTTCAACTGAGATTTAACCTGTCCTCCCTCCGTCGAAGACCGAGAAATTCGGGGAGAGATCTGTGACACGAGGTAACCCTCTGTTATGGAACGCGCTTCCGGACTCAGTGACTGCGGTCACCTCCTTCTAGACGTTCGCTATCAAAACTTAAGACGCACTTCTTTAAAATATCGTACGATTGCTCTCGTAAACCTGATGCCGTTGGGGCTCATCCTTCTAATTGGGGTCCATTCATTTGTTGTTTAATTTGACATTAAGTTAGGGTCCCAGTTGGGGCCACTTTGGCCAGGCTCTCAATAGGGGCAGTACGATATTTTATCCTAATAAGCTTTAATTTGATAAACGGCTTTAGGTTACTGTAACTAGTTAATGATTAAGCTAATGTTGACTTATCCTTACAAATGTTTGAAGACATGGTTTAAAGCTATGATAATTTTACCATGTTTATGCTGGAAACCACAAAAATTTGACCTTATGAAGTGTTTTCTTAGAGAGAAATGGAAGAATATTTTAGAGAGAAATGGAGAAAAATGATTTAAACCAAAAATAGTCTGACACATAAAAAAGAAGAAAGTGTACGCCGACTGACTAAAATCTGTTTTGGGAACCGTTTTGAAACTGATATGTTACACTTAGACTAATATCTGATTCACAAATGACGTGAAAATACAGTTGTCTTATTAGACTGAAGATGAGCAGCCTCTCAGACGAGTAAAGTGCAATCACTCTACACTATATTCTTTCATTTCGCTATCAAAATCTCAGAGTGTATACTTCATCCTGTCTACACTACATCTAAACTAATGGGCTTTTAAAGTAACATGTCTCGATTACCAGGTCAAAGCACTATCCAAGACATCATCAATGATCATTAAAATGACTTTTAATTGTCGATGAGTCCCCCGCCCCAATCCCAAATCTTGACTGCACCACTGTTAACTACAGTATAAGAGACCTAAAACATTACTATTTACACTTTCTAATAGGCCTTCGATATTAGCACCGTTGATCTATAATGCTGAATAGTCGGAGTCCAATTACTAATCATCTTTAATCATGACAAGCACAGCATAACAAAAGTAGTACACAACCAGTAGTACACAACCAAGGAAAACACAAATCAGCTGAACAAAACTAAATAATAATAATAATAATAATAATAATAAATAAAATTTAAAATAAAATTTTAAAAACACAAACCTAATAATAAACAAATAAACTAAGCACAAACTTTACACAGTACAGCCTCTGCTTTACTTCTGACTTATTCCATTGTCCTCACAGTAGTTCTTTTGTCATGGACAAATACTTTTGTCATCTGATTCTTGTTTCTTCGTCTTTCTCTTGACTGTCACACAGCGAGAGATGATCACGAGAGCGAGAAGAAGAATGACTCCTCCAGCCACGCTTACTCCAATAATCAACGCCCTTTTGCTTTTGGATTCTCCGTAAACGTATCGTAGGCAGTAAGCTGTCTGAGCGACGGAAGCGACCTTCACCTATTTAAGACATCCAGGCATAATTTCTTTTAAATTTACCGTAATTAAAAAACATCAGGTCAAAATGGCCCATTACCACAGTATAACCAGAGTAAAACCATTTAATTTAGCAATATAAATTGTACAACTAGTATTCTAAGAAATTGAATGCGTTTTATCGAGGTCTCTATAATTTATAGTAGATATCAGCAAACGCCTTAAACGTCTTCAACAATTTTAAGACCACGAACAGCACATGTCCTCATTTACTCTTATATATATATATATATATATATATATATATATATATATATATATATATACTGTATACCGAGGCAATTATTAACCTTGTAGCTACACTATCAATTGAAGATATAAGATAAATACATCTTTTTATCTGCTTCTAAGGTTTTTTGGAATGAATCATCGGCCAAACGTCTGTGAAATGTTAGACTATCGTTAACGCTTGTTAAGATCATAGTGCAGATAACTTTACCGTCACAGTAAACAATCCTTCGGTCGTTTCACAGTCTGGCGTGGCCGGCTTTTCTTTAGGCGGCATGTAGGTGATCTCATTGTTTGTTAAATTTGTCACAGAACAGGTTTCATTTCCGACCATGATAGTGTAGTCAGTGATGGAACAGCCTAGCGTCAGATTCGAACCCTAAGAAAGCAATTGCAAATTATGCAAGGTTTACTTCTGATTTCAGACTGGATTTTTGATGAAAACGATGCGATGAATTATTGCAAACTCTACTTTATTTGAAAACATTTATTAGATTTTGTGCAATTAAGACATAAGAGAGACGTTAAAATAGAGAACAGATATTGATCGTTTGATTGGCTCTTTAAGATGGAGATCCAGCGGCGTAGCCACGGGGTTGTTTGGGGCTGTTCAAACAATATTTTTAAAAATATGACCAGACCAATTTATGTAAATCCGTTGACTTTTGGTTGAAGGAGGGGTAGTGGGGGGAGGGTCGGCTGCGGCCCCCGCTGGTGTTCAGATGCATAGTGCCTCTAGATAACAACCCCACTTTCTATAAGCTGACTACGCCACTGTGGAGATCCACGTAATGTAATGTAGCATTTGTATAGCGTCTCTTATATTCATACTCAGAGGTGTTCCTGGCATTGGAGTCGCATGGTAAAATAGTGAGACTTTAGCAATAGGCAACACCGTTGGTTACAAATCATTCAACTAAGTCTATTCATAATAATCTATAGTAAAAATCCTCCAATCCACTGACAGCCACAGAGATGACATCTTTAAAAACAATTACCGTAACAATAGCAAACGTCTGCGTCTCTGGTCTGAAGTCTATTGCACCGTCCAGGCGATCTATCGTCGGCAGCGTCGTTACGAGTGTAAACGTGATGTTCGGCAGTGATTTGCTGGTGTTCTCGTAGGTCGGAAGATCGTCGAAAACAAAGCCAAGATACATTTCAAATGTGCTGTTGGTTCCTGTGTCGGTTATTGCAGCGATTGGTTCTCTCTTCCGGCGCCGGCGACGGTTGGGCGACGGACGAAAGAGTGCAAGTCCTGATCTAGACGGAACAGCGCGGTTGTTTGCTAGGAACGAACCAGGAACAACCCCCAAAGGAATACGACATGTCATTGTAGCTTCATTCTTAGAGGAACAACTCTAGAAATATCCACAGATCACATAATCTTCATCACCGTGTGTCTGTAAGATTGGCGAATCTTCTGAGTCGATAAAAACGAAGCGTCAAACGAGTATCATCGTAGTATAGCTGCGTTATCAGTTGCTTTGCTGTATTCGTTTTGTTATCTGCTTTAGAATGCTGCAATATTTGCTATTCTATAATAATTTAACAGATTTAATATTGTAAAGATCATTCGCTGATTCTGTATACTTAAAATTGAATCCTCGATCGTTCTTTTTATTCAAACTCGAGCATTTTAAACTGGTTTTCCACTTCTTGACATTTCCGAAGGTTGACCCATCGTCTTATCAGCCCTCAGTGATCTTAGTTAGACATATGGTACTTATTCTCTCGGTATCAGTAAAATAATACATTACATCATAAAACCAAGTTATATTTATTACAAAACGTCTGTGAAGTCACTTGTTGATAAATTGTGAGAATAAACCATTTATCTCACTTCTCTGTAGTTTCTTTCCGTGAAGCCATTTGAAGCTGTAATGTTTCTGAATATTGTTGCAATGAGCATCAATGGGTTCGAAACCACATTCATGTTATCGCCGATTATCGTTAATAGAATGCCTCCTCTGCAGTAAAATATATAACAATAATTTGTAACGATGCTGTATCCATAAAATCCAGCAATAATTAGCTGCAATCGTAATGAACGTATTATTAATTCGACATTATACAAATTAATTAAATGCAATTTTCTCTAAAGTACCTACTGTTAAATCAACGCAATAGGATGTCTATTATTATTTCCTATTTCGTAGCTCTGCTAATTAATTAATAGAGTATACCTTTAGATCGAATGTATCTATCAATTTCAAAAGTAATCTTTTGTCGTAATATTTACGCTGCTAGTAGATCTCTTGGCGTTATGTCTTTAATCACCGGATTGCCTTTGTACGTGAAAGTACCTCCGGGTATTGTCACGTTTAGCCGACCATTGTAATCGAGTACAACGTTCAGAACACGATTGACATACACATCAGTTGCAAGTGGACTAATTACAACCAGCGAAGTGTCTGAACTGCAAACGAACAATTATTTCATAGATGTCTTAGATGCAGGAGATATATTCACTTCCGATCCAGGCCTATAATTATTAATAGGCCTATCGCACCGCAAGACAAAATTTAATACATGTGTACAGTGTCAACTGTCCAGATCAAGGGTATTAGGTGGGATTGTCTTGTACCTCCAAACTTCATCAGGCCAATAGTAATCGTATCGTACGATCTTCTTGGTTTTGAGGCGAGTAAATACGTCTTTTGAAATATAAAGGACAAACTATTGAAGGGAGGATCAACCCGGGACAGCGTCGATTCGATAAAGTTAAACAGATAAGTGATCCTATGCAGTTTGTGAATTCTCGCAATCACAAACATTTCTCTGGACAAAAATGAGTAGGCCTACATTTCTCAAAACCCGTATTCATGTCATTTAATGGATACAAACAGATGGGATATACACCAAAATACACGAGGATTTTTGGCCCGTATTTAACTGCTTTCGTTGGTTGCTCATACTCATCTACGACAGTATCTCAGAACTTACAACATCTACCGTGAAGCAGAAGTCGTCTACTTTTCATGATTGCCACACCAACAAGCTTTATTGTATCATATTCAGTAGCGTAGCCAAGAGGGGTTGGGAGTTAAAACCCCCTCTTGGGCGCCGACGAAATATTTTGTTTAATGTGTTTCCATGTATTTTAAATTTTCGGACGCGTTTTTGATGGTCAAGCCCCCTTGGGCTGCTGACCAAACGTTTTAAAGCGCTATAGACGTGATGACCTTTTTGCTTGTCAGCATCTGAAATTAAACATTTTTGAAGGAAAGACATAGGATAGATACATAGGATGACCTTTTTGTGGTTGTCAAGATCTTTCGAAAGTTGGTTACGGTCAAAAGTCAAAACAAAACCCCATTCCGTTCCGGAATCCTGGCTACGCCATTGATCATATCTAACTGTTGTCTATGATTAGTACTGCTTTATGACACAAAAATCCAAGTTACAATTTATCCAGTAATCAACAGCTCAATATTGCTTGCTAAATCAGACTTGAAAGCAAAGTTGCATTTCTGCTTGTCCACGATGTATTAGATGTCAGATTTGCAACGTTAGTCTAATGGTGGCAAATTCTTAGCACAAATTCATATATATATATATATATATATATATATATATATATATAAATATATATATATATGTATGCAACCCCATTTATTTACTTACAGGCTGTTTGGATCAACATTTCCATAGAGAGCTGAGTTCGGATTTTCACTGCTAAGGAAATACGCTCCAAATGGTACAAGAGACGCCATTTCTTTCCCTCTAACCGTAAGTCTCGCTCCACCGGCAAGAATACCAAACGTCGGGAAAATCCGTTCAGCAGTTGGTAAAACGGTGGTTGCTGAAAAATTAGAAAATTTGAATGGTTAAATTTTGATCGAACGGTAAGTCCATATTTACGTGTAGGCCTACTTCTGCAGTGGCTAAAGTAATGATGGAGAGAGAACCTGCAAGTCAGCAACAAACTATAACTTTATTTTTACAGTAAAATGTTTTAAATAAAAAATGTTAAAGAATGGATTCTAAGGTAGGCATGAAATTTCACGATACGCCCATGAATATAGGCCTAATTTTTGCGTTTGCTGCTCATGAAACTGAGTCGACAGCATAGTTGTTATTTTAGACTCGATTTAGTTACTGTAGCCTGTAGGCCTACATAGGTGGCTGGTTTTCAATCCGCAGTGTTAAGATTATTTTTGCTTCACGAAATATCTGACCAAACTTACTATGTCCGCAATCCAGTCCAGCATAAAAGGTCCTGTTATTCTCTGTAGGAGGACATTGGCAGTAATACCGAGAGTATTGAGGTTGATTTATGCATGTTCCATTGTTGAAGCATGTATAATTTGACTGGCTACAGAAGTCTATCGCTAAAACAGAGATATTTATAACTGCTTTGTACAAGAAAACTCACTTTTGCCCATTTTAAACAAGACATGGCATGTTATTATACGCTGTGGGTGGTTATGAATCATTATATATAATCAGCTAGTGGCGTACTGGGATAAAAAAATTGGGGCCCTGAAATTGTTTTACATCAGGTGCTCTGGAATTATGGGTCACCTGGCTCCATCGGTCCCAGTTACGCATGCCTGCTTAGGCTGATTAAGCTGTGGTCGAGTTTAGATCCATCTCAGACAAACTATCAAGACGAGTTATTACCACTGGCGTAGCCAGGGATCAGGTATGGAGGCACCCACCGAGGCTTCTGCAGAGTGACATTTACAATTCCGAATAGGCGACGAAGTTCAAATCTTGAGATTTGCAGCATATTTTCAGGCTATATTGCTGTACATCGGCAAATACTCTGTGTACAGACTGGCTTAGCTACCAATATGTCGCTCAGCCTATGCTCAATATCCATATTTAGTGTCCCAAACTCTGTATGATCTTCATGGCAGGACTGGGGCTGGAGACCCTTTCCTTGCTTGGAAGATACAAACAAAGGCCATTGCTGAAATGTTTCTGCTGATTTTAGTTTGAAACTTAAATTGTGCTACGTACGGATGCATTCGTGATGAGAATCGTTATTCTTGATTTCGTAGCCTGGATTACATCTGCATTGGTAGTCGTTGACGAGGTCGATGCATTTGCCAAATCCATAACAAGGGAAGGATTCACATTCGTTGATTTCTGGAATGTCAAGGAAACATTGAAGACGCAAGTGAAACTTAAATATGGTCTGCCTAGGTCTTCTCAGCTGAAACTTCCAGTACATTGCTCAAAGAGATTATTCAACTCGGGAAGTTTTTTGCATTTTACATTCAGCAATCGAAAGCAATAATACAAGATCGCTTAGAATCATAGACTCATCTAATTAAATGCCTCAATATTTAGACAACATTTTTGCGTTCTATGTGCTCCTATAATCCTAGTATTCTGGTGTGTTTTGACAGTCAGCAGTCTTCGCGGATTCGATTGATGGAAAGGACAACGCCAGAGTAATAGAATCCGCCTAATTAGAATGTCTTCGATCTACCCGACATGTGCCGTCATTTGAAAACTTTCCTGTTGATGTGAATTACGCGACAATATCCATTTTAGTGTCCCAAACTCTGTATAATCTTCATGACAGGAAAGGGGCCGTCCATAAAGTACGTAACGCTATTTTTGATAATTTTGATCCCCTCCCCTCTGTCACAAACTGTCACAGATCTCGACCCCTAAAAGTACGTCACACATATCGGCTCCCCCGCCCCTTAAAGCGTCGTCCATAAATTATGACATCGATTAAGACACGTAGGTTTTCTATTTACCGATAACACTGGTCTACGTCAATTTTGCTGACTTGAAGACAACATGTGATCTTTATGTATTTTGGTGTGCTGAATCCAAAAATCACACCCATTTTCTCCTATCACGTCCAGTTTTTCCGCAAAATGCTGTTTACTGATTTACTGTTTACAGTAATAATGTAGCATTATGTATTATAATTCTTTAGCTATATTGAATATCAAGGATGTGCAAAAGATATGCTTAATATGCAGTGGACATAACTATTTAATAACACAACAGTTTAATAGGCAGTCTTAAACTGCAGACGTCAACATTTTATGGATATACGGGCGTGAAACCGACGGCAGCATTCAGTCGTTAGTCTTACAAGTTGCAGCAAATTTAACCCTTCTAAATAAAATGTCACCCAGCACTGGAACACTTCGTGGGCAGTGCAGGAATGATCCTGACAAATTTTGCTACATTTGTGGTTATTTTACAACACCTAAACTATAAAGCTTGTCATGCATATTTCGCAGTTAAATTGGGTGACCAGGAAAACCTTGGGCACCACATAAAGTGTGCAGGACATGTGTTAAAAGCCTCAGAGAGTTCATAATGTGACTAAAGGTCAGAGAAAAAGACTAAAGGTCAGAGAAAAAAGTCTTAGCTTTGGGTTCAGTGGTGTGGCATAGAGCCTCGAAACCATGCATGCTGATGACTGCTACGTCTGCCTGGTAAATACTTCAGGCATGTCCAAAACACAATCTTCCATCCAGTTCTGCTCTGAGACCAGTTGCTCACTTAAGTTTGTACCTATTTGCAATACTTTGGGAGTTTCTGACGACGATGAATTTTGTCATCAACAGACACCGATTGCGAAGATTTCGTGATCAGAAGTTGATGCTGGAATCAAACATTCAACCAAAGTTGAATGACCTTTATGAGATCAGATCTAGAAGTCTCAGCAGAGTTACTGGGTTCAAGACTGAAGGAAAAGAACTTAGTGTTGGCTCCAGGAACCACGCTTATGTATTAATGATCTTTTGAAATATTTCCATATGGAGGAGGAGTTTGTATACTGCATCAACATCAAAGGACTTATTGAATCAATGGGATGTTATAGTTTAGACAAGATGCTTTTACGACCTGATTACTGACTATTGCAAATTAAAGTCGAGAATTATGACCTTTCAGTTCAAAATTCGAGATTGCTTTGACTGGGAGCAAACATAGTTAATTTCCTTCAAGCTACCTGAACTTCAAATCTTGAAGCTATTGAAGAACAAGGAGAATGCTTCCATCAAGACATCACGACTATGGAACGTAGATTCAAGGCAGATGGAACTATTATAGCCTACTTGGTGTTTCAGCGTGACAACTGTGACCATAACTTACAGCAGCATCCAAAAAAGAGAAGATTCCTTTCTCAAACTTAAATTTAAGCAACTTATTGCTCTTATTGCTCTTTTGGTTAGAAGACAGACTCATTTTTGGCTGAATAAAAATATTACGTGTCAAATTTCCTAATTTCCTTATGTTTGACTTAAACACCTTTAATTAAGCATTCCTCATTTGCGAACAAATTTGACGTATTGCATAATTTTTGACTTCATATCTGGAATCAGCACCTCTCAATTGGGTAAAATGCAAAACACTTAGGTCAGCAGAAATTTTTTTAAAAATGTAGACCAGTGTAATATATTCGAATTTCTGTTCAACTTTCAGCAGCAAAACAATGATATTGACCAATTGAGACCAAACATTTTACGGACCTCGGGCAAAAAGGTGTTAATAAGCAATTAAAACGTCCTTTACTTTCTATCAGGTATATATATATACCCTTTTCTCAATAATATTATTTATGTTCTGTGACATTGATTAATTTGTTATCATCACTCCAAATGTCATCTATCTATATCAATCAAAGTCTCTATGCAATTAGAGTCTGTTTAGACTTAGTCAATTTGGATTAAGTCATTTTTTATTGGTTTATAATAATTGTTTTTTTTATTATTTCTTATTGTTAAATCGATATATATAGACTCTGATAATATTAATTAATAGTCATTAGTTATTAGTTAAGTTAGTATTACCTTTGATGTCATTGAATTCATTGTTCGTATTATTATTTTTGATGTCATTGAGAAATAAATGATATTTACATGGATTTGATATTTACATGGATTTGACCGACATGGATCTATTAGAAACAAAAAGACCAATTCGAAAATCAGTCTCCATTTCAATGCGGGACAATGATTCTTCTTCATAATATTACAGGTTTTATTTATAACGAAAGTGTGACATCACGCTAGTCTTCAACTCGCCTTCTCTGTCACAACTGTTACATTTCCATAGACCCCTCCCACTCGAGAGTGACATACTTTATGGACGGCCCCAAAGGATTATTACGAACACCTCTGAATGATTCAAATCCAATCAGCAAAAGGGATCTACAGTGTGCGAAACCGCCACCTACAATGCTACGCCTGAACTCATGGTAGGCCCTAATGGAGATCGCTTTCTCTTACCAACTTCACACGAACTGCCAGTGTATCCTGGAGCACAGGAACAAGCGTACGACGTAGAACTAATTGCCGTGCAAGTTTCTTGATATTTACATGGATTTGACCGACATGGATCTGTTAGAAACAAAAAGACCAGTTCGAAAATCAGTCTCCATTTCAATGCGGGACAATTGGGTCGCTACTAAAAGAAATTGTCGAGCACCTTAGACGGAAAGACGTGTCTGCAACCATTGCATTTGAACGGCATCTCATCATCATCACAATTAATTAAAATGCATAAGCATCCATGGTTAGGAGATAAAAGACAACCGACAATGAATGAAAACTATAGCTTTTTAACGAAAGTTATTCCACATTCGTAACCCTGTTCAAATGAGTTAAAGTCTTACCGTCATCGCGTTCAACTGTTGCAATGATCGCAGCTGACGTGGCATGCACCGAACTGAGAGAATAGGTTGAGGCAGTGCTAGGAGAGGTGGTCGCAGAAATGGCATAAATCGAAGTAGAAGTATGACTAGTGCCCTCAGAAGGAGTATCGATGAACGAAATCGGGTCTGAAGAGACAAAAGGCGACGATTTCTCTCTTGAAAGGAGTGTCACCTCGTCCATAATGGATGTCTCCTTTCCGGAAGATCCGTCGAGAGACAGCGTCGAATCAACACCTACAGTTCCAAAACGAAAAATACAATGAATCCACGCAGCATACAAGGCGATTCCATAGGAAGCAAAGCAGTCCAAACAAAACAATTGGTATCCATCAGAACAAAAAAAGCCAAAGTAAAAAAGAAACCAATCATTAATCTACACTGTACAGAACCGAATATTTCCAGAAAAAACAGATGAAAAAGCACCATTCAGTGGCGTCATTTCACACTTTTCTTGAGAGGGCGAAAAAATTTTATTATTTTGCACATTTTCAATTTTTTTATTTTTGCGATTTTTCGACCTGACGAATTTCAGTTTTCAAAAAAGTTGACGACTTTTTTTGCTTGTCAGTATTTTTACGATTAGTTAC
>CM030851.1:722500-890368 GCA_018105865.1 Metaphire vulgaris | reverse complement strand
AATGCACTTTCGTCGCCGGAATAAGATATTTCTTGTGTGTTTGACGGTGTCTTGGAATCTGATAGATGTGTGCTGGATAATGAGAAATCGCTTTCATCTCCGCTTGAAGAGTATTCAGTAGTTGAAAGCAAGGCATCGTTTGAAGTGTATTCCGTGATCGTTCCTGTACTATATGAAGGCGTCGTCACAGTAATGTCAACAGTTGGTTCTTCACTTCCTCTCGGTGTTGTCGTAGACGATGATGATGATACACTGATAGCTTCATATGCGGATGTTTCTTGTGGGAAAAGTTCTGATGAAAATGCACTTTCGTCGCCGGAATAAGATATTTCTTGTGTGTTTGACGGTGTCTTGGAATCTGATAGATGTGTGCTGGATAATGAGAAATCGCTTTCATCTCCGCTTGAAGAGTATTCAGTAGTTGAAAGCAAGGCATCGTTTGAAGTGTATTCCGTGATCGTTCCTGTACTATATGAAGGCGTCGTCACAGTAATGTCAACAGTTGGTTCTTCACTTCCTCTCGGTGTTGTCGTAGACGATGATGATGATACACTGATAGCTTCATATGCGGATGTTTCTTGTGGGAAAAGTTCTGATGAAAATGCACTTTCGTCGCCGGAATAAGATATTTCTTGTGTGTTTGACGGTGTCTTGGAATCTGATAGATGTGTGCTGGATAATGAGAAATCGCTTTCATCTCCGCTTGTTTGAAGAGTATTCAGTAGTTGAAAGCAAGGCATCGTTTGAAGTGTATTCCGTGATCGTTCCTGTACTATATGAAGGCGTCGTCACAGTAATGTCAACAGTTGGTTCTTCACTTTCGGTGTTGTCTCTCGGTGTTGTCGTAGACGATGATGATGATACACTGATAGCTTCATATGCGGATGTTTCTTGTGGGAAAAGTTCTGATGAAAATGCACTTTCGTCGCCGGAATAAGATATTTCTTGTGTGTTTGACGGTGTCTTGGAATCTGATAGATTTCTTGTGTGTTTGTGCTGGATAATGAGAAATCGCTTTCATCTCCGCTTGAAGAGTATTCAGTAGTTGAAAGCAAGGCATCGTTTGAAGTGTATTCCGTGATCGTTCCTGTACTATATGAAGGCGTCGTCACAGTAATGTCAACAGTTGGTTCTTCACTTCCTCTCGGTGTTGTCGTAGACGATGATGATGATACACTGATAGCTTCATATGCGGATGTTTCTTGTGGGAAAAGTTCTGATGAAAATGCACTTTCGTCGCCGGAATAAGATATTTCTTGTGTGTTTGACGGTGTCTTGGAATCTGATAGATGTGTGCTGGATAATGAGAAATCGCTTTCATCTCCGCTTGAAGAGTATTCAGTAGTTGAAAGCAAGGCATCGTTTGAAGTGTATTCCGTGATCGTTCCTGTACTATATGAAGGCGTCGTCACAGTAATGTCAACAGTTGGTTCTTCACTTCCTCTCGGTGTTGTCGTAGACGATGATGATGATACACTGATAGCTTCATATGCGGATGTTTCTTGTGGGAAAAGTTCTGATGAAAATGCACTTTCGTCGCCGGAATAAGATATTTCTTGTGTGTTTGACGGTGTCTTGGAATCTGATAGATGTGTGCTGGATAATGAGAAATCGCTTTCATCTCCGCTTGAAGAGTATTCAGTAGTTGAAAGCAAGGCATCGTTTGAAGTGTAATGATACTGCTGTCTAGTAATGTCAACAGTTGGTTCTTCACTTCCTCTCGCATTGTCGTGATGATGATGATGTTCTTGTTTCGTCTTGATAGATGTGCTGGATAATGAGAAATATGCGGATGTTTCTTGATAGCTTCATATGCGGATGGGAAAAGTTCTGATGAAAATGCACTTTCGTCGCCGGAATAAGATATTTCTTGTGTGTTTGACGGTGTCTTGGAATCTGATAGATGTGTGCTGGATAATGAGAAATCGCTTTCATCTCCGCTTGAAGAGTATTCAGTAGTTGAAAGCAAGGCATCGTTTGAAGTGTATTCCGTGATCGTTCCTGTACTATATGAAGGCGTCGTCACAGTAATGTCAACAGTTGGTTCTTCACTTCCTCTCGGTGTTGTCGTAGACGATGATGATGATACGGACTGATAGTTCTTCATATGCGGATGTTTCTTTGTGGAAAAAGTTCTGATGAAAATGCACTTTCGTCGCCGGAATAAGATATTTCTTGTGTGTTTGACGGTGTCTTGGAATCTGATAGATGTGTGCTGGATAATGAGAAATCGCTTTCATCTCCATCTCCGCTTGAAGAGTATTCAGTAGTTGAAAGCAAGGCATCGTTTGAAGTGTATTCCGTGATCGTTTCCTGTACTATATGAACGTCGTCACAGTAATGTCAACTATATGAAGGCGTCGTCACAGTAATGTCAACAGTTGGTTCTTCATGAGAAATCGCTTCTCTCGGTGTTGTCGTAGACGATGATGATGATACACTGATAGCTTCATATGCGGATGTTTCGGATTTCTTGGGAAAAGTTCTGATGAAAATGCACTTTCGTCGCCGGAATAAGATATTTCTTGTGTGTTTGACGGTGTCTTGGAATCTGATAGATGTGTGCTGGATAATGAGAAATCGCTTTCATCTCCGCTTGAAGAGTATTCAGTAGTTGAAAGCAAGGCATCGTTTGAAGTGTATTCCGTGATCGTTCCTGTACTATATGAAGGCGTCGTCACAGTAATGTCAACAGTTGGTTCTTCACTTCCTCTCGGTGTTGTCGTAGACGATGATGATGATACACTGATAGCTTCATATGCGGATGTTTCTTGTGGGAAAAGTTCTGATGAAAATGCACTTTCGTCGCCGGAATAAGATATTTCTTGTGTGTTTGACGGTGTCTTGGAATCTGATAGATGTGTGCTGGATAATGAGAAATCGCTTTCATCTCCGCTTGAAGAGTATTCAGTAGTTGAAAGCAAGGCATCGTTTGAAGTGTATTCCGTGATCGTTCCTGTACTATATGAAGGCGTCGTCACAGTAATGTCAACAGTTGGTTCTTCACTTCCTCTCGGTGTGGTCGTAGACGATGATGATGATACACTGATAGCTTCATATGCGGATGTTTCTTGTGGGAAAAGTTCTGATGAAAATGCACTTTCGTCGCCGGAATAAGATATTTCTTGTGTGTTTGACGGTGTCTTGGAATCTGATAGATGTGTGCTGGATAATGAGAAATCGCTTTCATCTCCGCTTGAAGAGTATTCAGTAGTTGAAAGCAAGGCATCGTTTGAAGTGTATTCCGTGATCGTTCCTGTACTATATGAAGGCGTCGTCACAGTAATGTCAACAGTTGGTTCTTCACTTCCTCTCGGTGTTGTGTCGTGTAGATCTGATGATGATGATACACTGATAGCTTCATATGCGGATGTTTCTTGTGGGAAAAGTTCTGAAAAGTTCTGATGAAAATGCACTTTCGTCGCCGGAATAAGATATTTCTTGTGTGTGTTTGTAGTTGAAAGCAAGGTGTCTTGATCGGTGTCTTGGAATCTGATAGATGTGTGCTGGATAATGAGAAATCGCTTTCATCTCCGGTGTCTTGGAATCTTGAAGAGTATTCAGTAGTTGAAAGCAAGTTTGAAAGCAAGGCATCGTTTGAAGTGTATTCCGTGATCGTTCCTGTACTATATGAAGGCGTCGTCACAGTAATGTCAACAGTTGGTTCTTCACTTCCTCTCGGTGTTGTCGTAGACGATGATGATGATACACTGATAGCTTCATATGCGGATGTTTCTTGTGGGAAAAGTTCTGATGAAAATGCACTTTCGTCGCCGGAATAAGATATTTCTTGTGTGTTTGACGGTGTCTTGGAATCTGATAGATGTGTGCTGGATAATGAGAAATCGCTTTCATCTCCGCTTGAAGAGTATTCAGTAGTTGAAAGCAAGGCATCGTTTGAAGTGTATTCCGTGATCGTTCCTGTACTATATGAAGGCGTCGTCACAGTAATGTCAACAGTTGGTTCTTCACTTCCTCTCGGTGTTGTCGTAGACGATGATGATGATACACTGATAGCTTCATATGCGGATGTTTCTTGTGGGAAAAGTTCTGATGAAAATGCACTTTCGTCGCCGGAATAAGATATTTCTTGTGTGTTTGACGGTGTCTTGGAATCTGATAGATGTGTGCTGGATAATGAGAAATCGCTTTCATCTCCGCTTGAAGAGTATTCAGTAGTTGAAAGCAAGGCATCGTTTGAAGTGTATTCCGTGATCGTTCCTGTACTATATGAAGGCGTCGTCACAGTAATGTCAACAGTTGGTTCTTCACTTCCTCTCGGTGTTGTCGTAGACGATGATGATGATACACTGATAGCTTCATATGCGGATGTTTCTTGTGGGAAAAGTTCTGATGAAAATGCACTTTCGTCGCCGGAATAAGATATTTCTTGTGTGTTTGACGGTGTCTTGGAATCTGATAGATGTGTGCTGGATAATGAGAAATCGCTTTCATCTCCGCTTGAAGAGTATTCAGTGCGGAGTTGAAAGCAAGGCATCGTTTGAAGTGTATTCCGTGATCGTTCCTGTACTATATGAAGGCGTCGTCACAGTAATGTCAACAGTTGGTTCTTCACTTCCTCTCGGTGTGGTCGTAGACGATGATGATGATACACTGATAGCTTCATATGCGGATGTTTCTTGTGGGAAAAGTTCTGATGAAAATGCACTTTCGTCGCCGGAATAAGATATTTCTTGTGTGTTTGACGGTGTCTTGGAATCTGATAGATGTGTGCTGGATAATGAGAAATCGCTTTCATCTCCGCTTGAAGAGTATTCAGTAGTTGAAAGCAAGGCATCGTTTGAAGTGTATTCCGTGATCGTTCCTGTACTATATGAAGGCGTCGTCACAGTAATGTCAACAGTTGGTTCTTCACTTCCTCTCGGTGTTGTCGTAGACGATGATGATGATACACTGATAGCTTCATATGCGGATGTTTCTTGTGGGAAAAGTTCTGATGAAAATGCACTTTCGTCGCCGGAATAAGATATTTCTTGTGTGTTTGACGGTGTCTTGGAATCTGATAGATGTGTGCTGGATAATGAGAAATCGCTTTCATCTCCGCTTGAAGAGTATTCAGTAGTTGAAAGCAAGGCATCGTTTGAAGTGTATTCCGTGATCGTTCCTGTACTATATGAAGGCGTCGTCACAGTAATGTCAACAGTTGGTTCTTCACTTCCTCTCGGTGTTGTCGTAGACGATGATGATGATACACTGATAGCTTCATATGCGGATGTTTCTTGTGGGAAAAGTTCTGATGAAAATGCACTTTCGTCGCCGGAATAAGATATTTCTTGTGTGTTTGACGGTGTCTTGGAATCTGATAGATGTGTGCTGGATAATGAGAAATCGCTTTCATCTCCGCTTGAAGAGTATTCAGTAGTTGAAAGCAAGGCATCGTTTGAAGTGTATTCCGTGATCGTTCCTGTACTATATGAAGGCGTCGTCACAGTAATGTCAACAGTTGGTTCTTCACTTCCTCTCGGTGTGGTCGTAGACGATGATGATGATACACTGATAGCTTCATATGCGGATGTTTCTTGTGGGAAAAGTTCTGATGAAAATGCACTTTCGTCGCCGGAATAAGATATTTCTTGTGTGTTTGACGGTGTCTGACGGTGTCTTGGAATCTGATAGATGTGTGCTGGATAATGAGAAATCGCTTTCATCTCCGCTTGAAGAGTATTCAGTAGTTGAAAGCAAGGCATCGTTTGAAGTGTATTCCGTGATCGTTCCTGTACTATATGAAGGCGTCGTCACAGTAATGTCAACAGTTGGTTCTTCACTTCCTCTCGGTGTTGTCGTAGACGATGATGATGATACACTGATAGCTTCATATGCGGATGTTTCTTGTGGGAAAAGTTCTGATGAAAATGCACTTTCGTCGCCGGAATAAGATATTTCTTGTGTGTTTGACGGTGTCTTGGAATCTGATAGATGTGTGCTGGATAATGAGAAATCGCTTTCATCTCCGCTTGAAGAGTATTCAGTAGTTGAAAGCAAGGCATCGTTTGAAGTGTATTCCGTGATCGTTCCTGTACTATATGAAGGCGTCGTCACAGTAATGTCAACAGTTGGTTCTTCACTTCCTCTCGGTGTTGTCGTAGACGATGATGATGATACTAGCTGAAATAGCTTCATATGCGGATGTTTGTTGCTGCTCAGCTGCCCATCCAACCATTTTTTGTTCATAGCATTCATCAATGCATCAAAATCTGTGTTTTTAGCGCTTTATCCACACAGCCTACGTTACCTAGATGCGCCGCTGATTCTAGTAGGCCTATTAATGACAGCGCATCACAGCGTGCAAGCGTCGCAGTGTGCAAAACAAAATAGTAACAAATAACAGAAAAGATACCTATGACTAGAATTTCTTCGTAGAATGTTTTCCTATTCATTGCCATTTTCGTATTTTGCATATCTGAAACAGAATTGAATACAATAAATCTGCGATTTATTTTCATTTTAAATTAGCATAAAAACACAAAGGTAATGGTAGCTGCAGACAAAAGGATTAAAATCAATATCGCGTGTCATGGACATCCTCTTGAACAAGTGGAAACCTTCTGTTATCTTGGTTCATTAATTACAGAGGACAATGACTGCAGCTCTGAAATAAGAGCAAGGCTTGGCATGGGGCGTTCAACCATAAAGACACTCACTACCGTTTGGAAGGCTCGGTCGCTCAGTCTGCACATAAAGAAACGCCCGATGGAAGCATGGGTTTGGCTCTTTGCCAGGTATGGAGCTGAAGCTTGGACGGGGAAGAAGGCAGACCAGAAAAGAATCACTGCTTTCGAGATGACAGCTTTCAGGAGAGTGATGTCCATCAGCTGGAAAGAACATAGAACAAATGCCTTAATCAAAGAATAACTTGGGGAAAATAGGCGTCTATATTCAGTTATACAATTTATGAAACTGAAATACTTTGGTCACATAGTACGAGCAGGCAATCTATATATGTACGACGATAATGCATGGCAGAATTAACGGCAAGAGGAAGAGAGGCCGGTCTCGTAGACGTCGATGGACGGATGATATTGTGGAAAAGACAACCAATTATCAATTGCATCAGAACTGCAAAAGACAGAGTCACGTGGAGAACCTTGTCATAAACCTGCATAGCCTACGACCCTCAGCAATGAGGATGGACGATACCATACCTGCTAAACCGTCTTCAATCGGTACTTAACGTTTCTGCGCGACTGATATTTGGAGTCAGGTGGAATGAACATGTTACATGTTCCTACTAAAGACTATTGTAAAGTGCTCTTGACTATGGCCTTCGCTACGCATATAGCGCTATATAAATTATCGTTCATAATAATTTATAATAATAATACCGTACAATTTATTTTCATCTGGTAAACGAGGAACAGGAATAGCAAATTACTGCGTTTCGGTTTATCGAACCAATCTCCTTCAAATAATAATAATAATAATAATAATAATAATAATAATAATAATAATAATAATAATAATAATAATAATAATAATAATAATAGCAATAACAGCAATAATAGTACTGTAATCAGTGTAATGCACTTTTGTAGCACTGTTGCTAGTGCTCAAGGGTATCAGTCGATGGTACTCTAAGTCCATCAGTAAAAGACCAGGTCATTCCAGAGATCAGTCAGTCGGTGGGAAGCAGCGAGGCAAGGCTGCATAGCAAAATATTTTGGAAGACATGTGCTTTAAACCTACATCTGAAAATACTCAAATTCATTGGAAGATCTGACAGCCAGACGAAGATAGTTCCAATTTTTTTGGGGAAAGTCATAAAAAGCTCTTACCAACGTCAGTACTGATTCTGCGTACATTTAACAAAGAATCGGCAACCTTGAAATGAGAATGCTTCTGGTGATTTAACATAAATTTCAAATAATGAGGTTGACCAGACTGCAGTATTTTATAGAGCAAGATCATCCAATAATGTCTTGAATACAACTTTCTGTTCTATTGGCAGCCAGAATAACAGAACAGCTTACGAGTTTTAGTAATAGCTCGAGCAAAAGAATTCCCAATCTTTTGAAGCTTTTGCACATTAGATTTAGCCATACCAGCGTGTAAGGAATTGCAATGATCAAGTCTACTGCTGACAGGAGCATTGGTTTTTTGGTTCGGGGTGAGTTGTTCGCACGCAAATTGATCGACACAAATTGACCGCTCAAAATTGATCGCGTGGTCAATTGGTCGCAAGACAATTGACCGCTAGCCAATTGTATGGTCCGAAGGAGAAGATGTCAACGCAATCAACGTGTGAGATTGCGTATCAATGTCTCGTATCTCTATATTTGATCGGCAAACTCTTCGAAAACGACTATTAATTATTATTAAGGAATTTTGAGTGTGAAGCTTCGTTCAATTGACAGTTATCGTTGATATTGCGATCAATTGGCTAGCGGTCAATTGTCGTGCGACCAATTGACCACGCGATCAATTTTGAGCGGCCAATTTGTGTCGATCGATTGGCGTGCGAACAATTGACCCGACACCGGTTTTTTACTCGGTTTTTATAACCGGCAAGAAAAGAAGATTGTCAAAAAATCGAGAATTTTCACATTTCAATGTTTTTGTCTGTAATAGTATTCACTGACTGTGCCGCTGTTCTGTCAAATCCTTCCTACCAATATTGACGGCGCTGCTTTTTATCGCTGTCTAAAACGTTTCGTGCGCAGTAGAATGCGGGATATCGCTAACGATGCCCGATTTCTTTTAGCAGAGTCAAAATCTGTTGCGCTTTCAGCTAGACTGATTGTCTTGTTATTAGGCTTGGATGCCGCATATACAGTAAGCTTCTCAACTCTGTCCAAATCTGAATTCTTTTGCAGGAATGTTCGCCTACATATGAAAATGTCTAAAAAACCTGTTGTATAATTAACCAGATATCTTAATACGCGGCTCTTTCCCTCGATCGCCTTACTAGCCATTCCACAAGATATTCGGGAGGACTTTCATTTAATTGATGTCCCTCGTTCTCGTACAGTCAATGGCGTTAGTGTGTAGTATGAAATGGCTGGGAGTGCTCTACTTCGAACCCTGTGGACAGTAGTGGCTCCAGGATTTGGCAAGTGGGGGCCCGTTGGTGTGACAACTTCTAGTCACGTCATGGAGGGCCAACCATTTGTTGTTAGGTATGTAGTATTAAGTACCGGTATAGGGTCCCAACAGTGGGGTTACTGGGGTGGCCAGGCACTCAATAGGGGGCGTGGACCTCCTGGGCCCCCTCTGTGGAGTCGCCACTGATTACATTATACTCGTAAGTTCATTATTCTCTAAAAAAACGCGCCTCGAAAAATTTTTCGTCCCTGTTTTATTTCGCCCTTAACAATTTTTCGCCCCTAGGAAGTACCTAAACTGCCTAAGCCTTAAGGTGGCCCTGGCAACTGTACTACTAGCTTGTCAATACAGCGTAATCTTTGACTGCATTTCTCAACCACTTAAGTATATTTGCTTGTATTTGAACAGATGAGAAAATGTATAATTAACAAACAGCTTCCTGTCGTAAATCGAAGCACCTTGCGTTTAGTAGTACTCTCACGCCAAAATGTTTGCCTTTTGTGTGCAGTGGGGGGCGGGGGATGACGGCTGTTAGACCATCCAAACTCTCGTTTAATGAAACACCGCTAGATACTGTACGTCAGTACTGTCGAGTGTGCATAGGCCATAGGTCTACTTGTGATTCTCTTTAGACATGATTCAACTCAATTTTCATTCACTTGGATCAACCTAGTACTTCCTTAATCAGACTTGGTAATTACAAGAAATAAAAAGATCAGGCCCGTATTTATGTGTTGGAAATTGGGCACTGTGTCCGGGGCCCTGCGCATCTTATAATAGGGGCCCTCCCAACCTAGCCTTTTTATGTTTCGATCCTTTTTGCTTATCAACTCCTGGAGGAGAAATTACAGTAATTGAAAGATCAAGCACCAAAAAACGTGATGACCTTTGCTCGTCCAATTTTTCGAGCATTAGAAAAATACTTGTTTCACCCCCGCCGGGGCTCCTCATATATCGCGGGGCCCTATGCACGTGCCTACCTTGCCCATGCCTTAAAACGGTCCTGCATCCAACTCATCCGGGGCCCCGAAGGCCGCCAGGTGCCAGGGGCCTCACAATGGCAAAACCGGGCCTGAAAAAGACCTAGGTCTATGTCAAAGTAAAAAGCAGAGACGGATTTAGGAGAGGGCAGAGGCGTAGCAGCCACATGGACAACCTGGCCAAATGCCAAGGGCCCCGACCCGCAAAGTGCGACCGCGACCAACGACCAACAAAATTGTTTTCGCAAAGGTGTAAAGTCGTCAGATCGAAAGACCGACAACCAAAAAAAGGTCGTCAACATTTTCGCAAACCTGTCAGATCGTCTCTGGAAAGGGCCCCTGCCCGTTTTTCGCCAAGGGCTTCCGAGCATATTGCTACGCCACTGCCAGAGGGGCAGGACCGGCCTTAGGCACAGGCAAAGCAGGCAGTTGCCTAGGGCGTCAAGATCCAAGAGTCGCCAATCCTTGCCATTTTAACCAAGAGATTTAATTACAACGCCTATTTTTATTTAAACTCAAAACGTTCGCTTATGGAACAGATTAAATAATAATTATTGTTTGTTTCCATTCAAGTTTTTCCGATTCAATTTATATTTCGAACCTTGATAAATCAGAAGTTGAATAGCCTATTAGTAACGGTATAACACTATGACTCTGTTTTAGCGCACTTTTTTGACTGATTCATCATTGGAGGGAGTAACCGTGATGCCACAGGGGGTCCGAGTGGGGAGGAGCAGAGGGCTCCAAAGTATATGCTTTGCCTTGGGCGCCATTTTGGCTAGGTCCGGCCCCTGGGGCACAGGAGTACGTGTCTCCCAAATTCACTCCATTTTTTCTAATTTCTCACCATGGTGTAAAGCCGAACTGCTATAAAAGCACGAATAAAATAAGCCAGTGTCGTGTTTTTCTTCCCTCGCAATTTTGTTAGCAACGGGACTTGAACCGCGGCCCTCTTTTTGAAACGACTTAAAACTCGCCGTTTTATCAATTCTTCTTCTACTAGGTGCCTTGCAGGTTGACCGCGTCGGTGATCATGGCCCTCCATTACCCTCATCTTCTGTTGTGTGAATGATGTCAATTGTTCCATAGTTTCCTCCCTGTAGATAGCATAAACTGTCCAAATATTTTCTCCTTTGTCTTCCTCTATCTCTTTTGTTTTTGTTTTGTCAATATGCATTAATAATCGCAGCGGGAGCGCTTCTGAGCGATTCTTAACAAGAGGCGCTACACAGATATTCTCTTATATTACATTACAAATATTGACTAACAAGGGACTTGCAAAGCAATGCATTACACCGTATATTAGTCTATATAAGAGAGTAACTGAAAAATGTAACCTTATTGATGTCTTCCTTTTTTACAGTGACGCTGTTCCGTTATTCAAATTCGTGTAATTTTATCGAACTACAGTTTCTAATAGATAGTCCTAAACGTTTGTTCTGTTACAACCAGTTCAACCCAATTGTCTATCTCTAGGTGTAATCTGCACATTCATTAACTGGTGTCGTTATAATGTCTTTTTTTCTCCCTGTTATTTTCTCGTCCAAGTGACAAGTGTATTTTAATTGCCTTTTGTTAATTTGATCACGATCGCATTGGCGGGAGGGAATCAGGGGTACGTGTATTGAATCAAGCCGTCGTGAAGGTGAGTATTTGACTTCTTCTTCTAGCGAATGCCTTTCTTTCTCAGCCATTCAACGGCATCAGTATTTGACCAAGACTGTTTAATACTAAGAGGCTGGTCAACTTCGATGTACTGCTGCCTCATTATCTCAAACCCCGCCCATTATGACGTCAGTGGTTGATTCGGAACAGCCATCCAGCCTGTTGCAATGTTAAAGGAATACAGCCAGTCGTTGTAATATTAAAGGAATACATATATTTGTTGATATTAGTTAGTAATAGTATATTGACAGTACTTAGACAGTCAGGCTAAGTGTATATGATAAAATGCCACAAAATTGTGCCGTTGCAAATTGTAAGAACACGTGGAAGACAGACGATCAGACGATCACAGCATATCGTTTCATTGCATCGATTTCAGAAAGATGCCACACTGTGTAAAACGTAGATTAAACGGTGCTATCAGTCATTTCTTTACTACAGCAAGTCAGCAACTAAATATATTTGTCTGCTTTAATACCATCTAACTGTTACTTGCATACAGTGCCGTAAACCTGGCGTCAACATTGGGAGTGGGGGAAGAATAACTTTGAAAGTTGACCCCCAGAAATATAAAAAACCCGTCCATTATGGGGGATATTGCATATCATGGTAGGGACTTTAGATCGCCCATGAAATACGTTAAGATGTTAGGGGGTCGTCGATAAAGTCAGACCGCCTTTCGTCTCTGGAAAAAGTCTTGACAAGCAAAAAAAGTCATCCTGATATTTTTCTATTTTCCCCCTCCAAATACCCTGCTGACAAGCAAAAAAGGTCATCCGAAATGAGTGAATGCGGATTTTGCGTCATTTTGGCATCAACATCATCGGAGGATAGAATTTTTTTTACAATATAGTGGATTAGCGCAAAGCATTGGGAGGATAATTGATACTCTGTCGCCCGCCAACTAATTATTGGGGGACCGTCCTCCGTGTTTTACGCCCCTGCTTACATATTTCAAATTAATTACTTTATTCAAGGCAGTGTTTATTCTAGACCTTCTCTGGGGAGGAATCCCCCCAAGTTTTAAAATTCCCCCCAATTTTTTTAATATGTTGCATGGGGATGGAAATTTTCCCCAAAAGTGCTTCGACGGGGGGCTTTTATTGTTTTGGAGGGGAAAAAATGTAAGGATGACAATACTTTGCTTGGCAGGGCATTCGAAATATTAGGGAGGATGGAAGGATGACCTTTTTTGCTTGCCAGCCCATTTAAAAAGGAAGATAACCTTTTTGCTTGTCAAGGTTTTTGGAGACTTAGACCTTGTCCCCCCAACAGTGGCGGCTCTAGGATTTGGCAAGTGGGGGGCCGTTGGGGTGGCAACTTCTAATCATGGGGGGCCAACCATTTGTTGTTTAATGTATGTAGCATTAGGTATAGGGTCCCAACTGGGGGGGGCCACTGGGGGGCCAGGCTCTCATTAGGGGGAGCACGGGCCCCCCTGACCCCTCCGGTGGAGCCGCCACTGCCCCCAAACATTTCAAAATCCCCCAATGTCAAGGTGGCTAGAATAAACACTGATTCAATAAACAAACTAAAACATTCCTAGATAGGGCCTACATTTGAACATTCTCTTGCGTTTGCTTGGTTGTTGTAATGCTTATAGTTGATGTTTTCTAATCTAAACTTGTACCAAATCAACTATACCACATTCATACAGGAAGATGGTTGGTATTTCGAAACGTTTGTGAAGCTTAAGAAAAAAATTGTTATAAAAGGTACATTTACATTCTTAGATACGATTTCTCAGTAGCAACAGTCGCTCCAATCAACCAGTGACGTCATATAGCCACGCCTACTTGACCTGTATGCAAAAGAAGGGTTCCTGGCCTGCCTTTGGTATTTAATTGCCTTGGTATTTGACTGAAGAGGTCTGACTCAAGCGCATAACAAACTCATTAGCCACTAAATCAATGGCATAGGTACATCGTCCGATAGACAGACATATGGTATCAGCATTAGCGTATAGCCACGAGGGGCACAGAGAGCCGGGTACTCCCTGCTTGGACTGGAACCACTAGGAGAGTAGGCTAATATTAACGCGTCTTAAGTCTATCTCTGGTGAGTCCAATTGTGCCCCCCCCCCTATTTAAGAGATTAGGCGAAATTTCTGTAGCGCTGCCAGAAAGCTTGGCGCAGTGCACCAGCATATTCACGATCGCTCAACCTGAATCCATACTAAGGAAAAAACGAGAAATGGTTTTAGTAGAAATATCGACAAATTCGAGACGAATACGGCCAAAATTTCTGGTGCAAAGGAATCACTACAAGGTTCCCTACAATTCTCTTGCGAAATCTGAGCGAATTTCGGACATGAATTTTCGTCAAATTTATTAAAATTCAACGATGGTAAGTACAGGTGATTTTTTGATCGGTCGCAAAAATTTTGTGTCCTCCTATTCTGTTGAAACTCGCACCAGTTGAAGTCCATTTGATGTGTTCTAAGAATCTGCTATTAAGGCTCAATTCTAGTTCCACTTTTATTTTTAATATAATTATATCAATGATCTTCCCAATGCCACTAATCTATTTAAATACTTCCTTTTTGCTGATGACACCAATTAACCATAACCCATACCAATATAAGCGAACTAATAAGATTAGCAAATGAGGGATTAATTTAAAATTGCAAATTGGTGCAATGCTAATAAACGCCCTCAACCTTGAGAAAACCCATTACGTGCATTTTCATACTAACAATAACAAAACTCCCTTGGGGGATAACCTTGAATTGATACAAATAAACGAAACTGTAATAGTCCATATGCCTATCATTAAATTCCTAGGTATTTACCTTGACCAACACCTAGATTGGAAATACTTTTACAAAAACTTGCAAATAAACTGGCAAAAAACCTAAATATTATCAGACACCTTAAGCATTATCTTGATCACAAAGCATTCCAGCAACTGTATTTTGCATTAATTCACTCTTACCTATCTTACTGTACAATTGTATGGGGAAATAATTACAAAACTAATCTCAAAAATATTCAAACAATCCAAAATAAATCCATTAGACTTGTGTTCAGAGAATGTAATTATCTAGACACAGTTTATATAATAAATATAAGATTCTGAACATTAGCAGCTGATTTAAAATGCAAACCCTATTATTTGTCTATAAACACATCAATAATTTATTACCCCTATACTATTCATCTAACAAACTTTTTCATAAAATCCTGAATTTAAATGCAACCTCAGGAATTCAAACAATCTATTCATTCCATTTGCTGCAACTAATAAAAGGAAATTTACCACTAAATTTATAGGACCTAGACTTTGGAACGACTTACCCCTTGACCTAAAACTCATACGTCACTGGCACCACTTTAAGAAGGTACTTAAAAGTTATCTCTTAACTCTCCAACACCGATTAGGTCAGCTCTGAATATCTTTTTTCTTGTTTAAGAACTGTTTGGTGGTATATACATTTATCTGATTGCTCTTCTTCTGATGATATATGACAGTACCAAATAACTGTTTCGTGGTATGGACCAGTGTTATTTAAGTTATGGTTTTTCAGTTTCAGTTGCAGTTTCAGTTGTGTTTTTTTCAGTTTAAGTTACAGTTACAGTTAAATTTTTTATAAGTTAAAGTTAATAGTTAATGATTATTCAGTTATAGTTACAGTTAAAGTTATCTCAGTCTCATTTCCCATTTCATGTTATTTAATAAAAATGCAAAGCAATACACTTGTGGCATTTTGCCAAATCAGTCATATATCATAATATCCTTATGCTTAGCCTTCAAATGATTCACCAGGTTTGTTGCATTCTTTCCTTTCAGTGAGCAAAAGCAGCTCTCTATTATGCATCTGGATTTGTCCGTTGATGCATCATATGCAAAGAAATTCCAGACGCCGCTTTCACGTTTACGCCCACTAAACGGCTTAAACATTTTGCGCAAATATTAAATTATTTTAAATAAAATTTATTCGTAAAGAAAACACTACCAAAAGATGGATCATGGATCAGACCATTAATTTTAGTGCACTTGCACTGTTTCCCATTCAGCGCTCGGCAACCTAGCGTGACCTTGTCCAGTTCATCGGGTTCAATTCAGCTCAATAACAAGTTTTTACAACCCTGTTTATCAAGTTTTTACAACCGTGTTTATATGAGATCTGAACTTTAGACCTGAATTAACTCCGCCTTAGCCGGTGGCAAGCCCTGGTTGAGAAAGGAGCCAAACACACACACAAACACACATAGACGCCCTTCGTCTTTGATAGGGACGCGTCTATAAACAGGCACAACACACACACACATACACAGTCCTGAATCGTGACCCACAGGGCCACAAGTACAGCTGACACAGAAGACTGCAATACTCATAATAGGTGCCCAATCATACTCACTTGAAAAATTATTTTTCAGTTTCAATAACTTTTCTATTTCTTAACTTCTCAACTTTATTCTATTACAGTTATAACAAAAGTTATTAATCACTTTCCAGTTACAGTTAAAGTTACAATTAACTTAATTTTTTCCAGTTATTCTGTGCTTTTAGTTACTATTATACTTAACTTGAAGAACACTGGTATGGACATTTATCTACTGCTCTTCAAACTATGGCGTAGCATTCTTTAATTGTCAGTTCAATATGATTTTTATACTCTGATACTTGGTTATCATTCAGTGGTAACTAAGAAGCCAATATGATTTTAATCGTGCTGATACCTTTTTTTTTCTGAATGTCACTTGGTTGATCACAAAGATGCCCCCGGGCCCCAAAAGTCACGCTACGCCACTGATCACATTGCGGGCTTTGCCCTTCGATCAACCGATTTTTTTCTCTTAACACTAGATTTGCATCTAATTAAGGTTGCAGTGGTAATTCTGTATCAAATTATTACTGCTTAATCTGAGTTTCAATTGTCTTATATACTTATAACTGATTTAATATGACTACCTAATCAAGTAGGCCTATAATTATAGACTTCTGTTATACTACTAGTAATTGCTACTAGCTACTAAAGTGTTTATGTAGGATGTGGAGAAGAAAATAAACTGATTCTGATTCTCGGGAACTTCGATTTGTTGCTAATTTTTTTATATAGTCTTTGTCATCAAAACTAAGAGAAAGGCGAGATATCGTTTTAGTAGCAAAATCGGCAATAATATTTCGTTTCGAATACGGACAAAATTTCTGGTGCAAAGGCATCACTGCAAGGCCCCCTATAATTCTCTTGCGAAATCTGAGCGAATTTCGGAACTGAATTTTTCGTCAAATTTCTTAAAATTCAACGATGGTCCAAGTGTTTTTTGATTGGTCGCAAAAATTTTGTCCTCCGATTCGCTTGGAACTCACATCATTTGAAGCCCATTCGATGTCTTCTAAGCATTAGCGTCGCCACGGGGGGGCAAATGGGGCAACTGCCCCCCCCCCAACCTGCCCCAGACCACCTACCAGATTCGCGCAAATCCGGTGAGAAAGTTCCTTGTGAAGGGGGTAGGGGTGGGTAAGAAATCTGACACGCCAGACCCCTTTTGCCCCCCCCCAACCAAAAATTCCTGGCGAAGCCAATGCTTCTAAGAATCTGCAATTAGATCTTTGAAATATCTCGGGCTTTCGATTTATTGCTATTTTTAAAATTTAGCCTTTGTCATCCATTGAATGTAAGTAAAATCCATAGTCCGTAATGATCAAGGCTGTCGATCCAGGCAGGCAGTCGCAGCAAAGTATTTCTATGGATGAGTATAGCAATATATGCGGTGTATAGAATATTATATATGCGGTGTATAGAATGCAGACTGCGGTGTATAGAATGTTCCCTAAAGACGGATTTGTTCACCAGATCGTATTGTTGACTGTTGACTTTACAGGGCTTTAGGTTTTGGATAATTGGCTATGTTACGGCGCTTCGCAAATCGTCGAACAGTAATAATAATTGTAAGGATTTCGACATAAGATTTCTTGCAAAGCATAGTTTTAATTTGTTTTCGGGAAGTTTGTGGTGTGATGGACTGTTGGCCAGTGTTTATTTTTAGCCACCTTGACATTGGAGGGATTTTGAAATGTTTGGGGAGACAAGGTCTGAGTCTCCACACTTTGGAGGAGGGGAATTTCCATCCCCCAGCCAACATATAATTTTGGGGGGGATTTTAAACTTGGGGGAATTCCCCCCAGAGAAGGCCTAGAATAAGCACTGACTGTTGGCCAATATTGACTGATTTATTGACTGCAGAGAACCTGACTTTTCGGATCTCTGACGGAAGTTCATTCTAGAGACGAGGCGCAGTGTATGAGATCAACCGATCTAAGAATTTTAAGTGGCGTGACTGTTGGCCGAATGAGTAGGCCTATCAGGCCGGCAGATGAACGAGTTGACCGTTTCGTTTGAATTGTAAAGAGATTAAGAAGGTACGTGGGCTTTGAGACTTGGATGGCGTTGTAGCTAGGTCAGGCGTAGAATCCTGAAATGTATCCGTTCTGGAACTTTGAGCCAGTGCAGTGACTTCGAGACCGAAGTGATGTGCTGAGCTGTTGGCGTTCGCGTGACAGCTCTAGCCAAAGCATTTTGTATTGCTTGAAGGTGTGCTGTTTGTTTTTTGTGAACATTAAGGCAGAGGGAGTTGTGAACTTGTGGTAGTCCATTTTTGAATGAATTGAGATGGAAATCGCGCAAGCCGCGAGGAAGTTTACGAATGCACGTAAGCGTCGTTATAAGTACCGTATGTACGTGAAACAAAGAGTGACGGAGATTAGAATTAGATCAGAAGAGAACTCTGGCTACGCCACTAAATAGCAGCTTTAAAGCGCTGAGTGTTGGAAGACCAATCAACAGAAACGGATTTCCTTTCGAAGACGAACCTCTTGCAATAAAACATCAATTAAGCATTCTCAAGGTCCGTAATATTATAATGGTTTTATTACGTAGGCCCACTATAAAACGGTATTAAAACCTACCGTTACTCAAACAGACCTCAAATTCATTCAAAAAATCATCTAAACTCAGACTTATTATTATAATGAGCTCATTCTAAAAGGAAAACGAATCTAATATGTACTGTAATGTGATTTACTTACAAAGGCAAAGCTTAACACGGGAATACTGGAACTTTGCTTAATATTTTGCCAATACTGTATCCTGTGGTTCAAAATACTACGGTTAGTTTTTAACAAACACAGCATAGGTCCTTCCTAAAATCAATCCCATAGAATCCAGTTCTACTAGTAACACGTGCCTTAAAAATGCCAACACACAGAAACTTTTTCAATTCTACAACTGTTATCCAATTCAATGAGAACATTGTAGACAAATGAGAGACACGTGTAACACTGGTCAAGGAAGTTTTCTGTAGGGCTTAAACACTGAGCGTGGAGGTCCTTTCCGAGCTCAGAGGGGGCCCTGGCCATTCACAAATTTTAGTTCCCTAACTCTTAACAAGTTAACATAGGCCTAAATCTAGAGCTTTAAGAGAATTACCAAAAATAATTAGAATATCCTGGTAAACAAAATCAGATATGGATTAAAAAGTAATTAGAATCTATATCATCAGTCACTTATTAGAACCATTAAACTAATATAAAGTATTACAGAACTTAATCTAATTTATACAGGCCTGCTACCTTGAAGCCCCCTTTTAAGCCTGGCCCTCCCTCTGATATGGCCTGGCCAAGAAAGCAAAACCTCTTTTACAATCTTTAAAATTTATGATCAGTCATGTTCAAACATACTCTGGCCCAATGGTGTCAGTATAAATGGAGACCTATGCAGTATGCACACTAAAGTAGGCCTATATGATCACTACAGCACACTTGATCATGTGACTGATCAATAGGACTACAAGTTACAACTTTTAATAAGATTATGCTATAACATATTCTAGCAGACAGTTACACTACAATGGTAATGTTACTCTTATTCTAAGAAATGCATTCTAAGTAATGCAATTTCACCCTACGAGTAGGGTTACTCAATTCTCAATTCCCTCACCTGAAACAAAAGCAGATATCTGAATTGCATTTACTGCGACAAAGCCACCAATAGAGTTAATTTGCTACTGAAGCACTATTGTTATTTTTGCCAGACTTTTCACACACAAAATGTTGAAATGACATGAGAAAATAGAACTTCTGGCAGTCGCTGACGTCTGCGAAATTACAGTTCCAGATGAAAATGAACTCTTAGAATGCAAATAATCGACAAGTTTCAATTCATGAACTGATCATAACTATTAGAAATGGAGGTCTAAAATACATCACCACAGCCCACTTGATTGTGATTTTGCAGATTATATATCATTCAGTATTTCTTCCAAATCTAACAGTGCCTTCACAGAAAACACACACACACACAAGCCCTAAAGTCCTACAAATTACAGTTTGATTAGTAATAATACACATACTACATTACATTCTGAAGGAGCCTGAATGTTTCCTCTGCTTAACTGCACCAATCACTCATTAGTAAATCAGAGACCGACTGAATGTAAATATTATATTCCATCAGCACTATTGCAAATAGAAACATATTTTACAAACACCAATCCCACTGGAAAAAAGAACAAATACACAGGATCAGCCTTACTTAGAAGAATTCAGTGAAAATCTTGGGAACCCCAAGCTACACCATTTTCCTCTGAGAAAAACACAAAAGCCTGCAAAGATAGTAAGACTATATGTCGCTCGACACACCTGATGAATAATGGTCAAACACAGTGCCACCTAGGAGGCTAAGAGTAAGAAATGACGCTTGTATACCAACCCAGCACAGTGCAAATCAGAAAATTCAAAGGACTCACTTTGCTCTCAAATTGCTTGCATCAGAACAGAAAAATTCTACTTCTGTCTAAAAGAAATTTAAGTATAAACGTCTAGATGCCAGAATTAATATTATGGGAATCAGAATCTGAATACATTGACCCAAAAGGCAATATATGGCCTCATAATGCCATTTGTTAACACCAGGTGGCAGGATGTGATTAGGTCATAGGTCAAGAAAGTTGGCATGCATAGCCTTGTATATTGTCACTATTAAATATACCTAAATAAAATTATCTGATTAACTAAATATATCAGTGAAACTTCTATGTTGCAAGCTGGCAAATTTGCAGACGATTCTTCTGCTAATACAAAGTCTTTAGCGATTGTCAAAATTCTAAGAATCTCAATAAACACAACCAACACCTTTCCTCCTAATAATAATATAATAAGGTTTAAAGTGGTTCAGTAGGGACTGCCTGTGTGAGAACCACTGTACATACAAACATCTCGCCCCATCATTAGAGAGAGAAAAAGAGAGACAGACAGACAGACAGAGAATTGACCCAAAAGGCAATATATGACCTCATAATGCCATTTGTTAACACCAGGTGGCAGGATGTGATTAGGTCATAGGTCAAGAAAGTTGGCGTGCATAGCCCTGTATATAACTCTCAAAATCTTTAAATCGTATCAATATAACAAGATTTCTGGTGCCATATTAGATGGTGTAAGGTGCTGTCCATAAATGATGTCACACACTTAGGGTGTAGGGGTTCAAACATTTGTAACAATATGTGACAACAGGGGAGGGTTTCCAGAAATGGGATGTTACATAATACTAAATATTGTTATTAATACCGCAATGTTATGTTACTGCAAAGTTGAAAGTATTTTACACTTGTAATTATTATACTTCATTTTTTAAAAACAATTTGAAAAAGTTTCTGAATATTGTTTAAACTATAATAAAAATAAAGAATATTTTTAAACGAAACATTAATTTTGAAATTGGAAAGATAAAATGACGGGGAGGGGGTCAACGCATTGTGACGTCACATTTGAGGGGGTCTCATTTTTTGCGACGACGTGTGACGAGGAAGAGGGGAGTAAAAAATCTGTCAAAATCGCGAGATGTCATTTATGGACGGCCCCCAAATGACAATATTTCATGTAGTCACTTGGGCATGGCCATGGAAAGAAGGGGGAGAGGAGGGGCACTTTCCCCCTGGCCTCAGGAAAGTGAAGGGCCATCAGCACATCAAAAGATAATTTAAATAATGCATATTTAAAGCACACCACTGGGTCCCAAAGAATGGCTCTCAACAGGTCCCTGGTCTGGCCCCACTCAAACCCCGCCTATGTCTGCAGCACCGACTCAGAAGCCCACTCAGCAACTCATGAAAATAACTCAAATGAGCACCAAATTCAATTTGAATTCAAACCCTAAAGACTACACCTAGTACAGTGGCAAGTCTTGGACTCGAATCGGGCCAAAACCGCCAAACAGTCCGGAAAATACGCTCATTACATCAAACAAGAAGCAAGGACTGATTCCATTAACAGCAACTGTAAGTAATCATCCTCGCAGAGCAGTTTGTGGGGAAAAGTAGCAGTCTACGTTTGCAGAAAATCCATTTAAACTGTTTCATCGTCAGACCAAGCACGTATTGACTCTCTTGACCGGGGAGCACGATGCCTCGTATGCCATGTTGTCGCTGACCGATCTTTCAGAGTGCGACGAAGACTTGTTTGTAGAATCCGTCCCAGCAGAGTTGTCGTACGGACTACTCGAATTCCCCGCTCCGTCCGTGTTCACCGTCGGCTGCTGTGCCGCCGCCGTGTTGCCGCAGCCGCCTGAGGTCGTGTTGTCTCTGCACGACGATGCCGCGTTTGCGATTTCGTTCGTAGCCTCGCCCTCTGAAGAAGCTCCCCTCTCTGCAGCCGCTCGGGTTGCCGTTCACCAATTCCAGGTTCAGCGAATTCTCGGTCGCGCCGGTACGTTCGTCCGGCGCTTCCAGCAGACCAGCAGCTTGAAGATTCATGTTTGAAACGCGGTGCTCGTTCGGCACGGCACAGATGCCGTTCAGCGCCAAAGAATTCGGTCGCACGACCATCCGGCCGTCGACGAGACACACCTCGGACGCCATTTGGCGCACCTCCCCGTTGTTCCGGTTGTCTTTCGGGGTACCGTTGTTCGACTGGTTGGCCTTTCCACGTCGCCCAAAACCAAAAGGGAACGTAAACTTCCGAAAAGACGGAGACTTGTTTTTGGCGACCGGCTTCGTCTTCGCCTGTCCCTTGTTAGATGTTTTATCACAGCTGGGTGCGGCGGCTCTCACGACCGAATAATTCACGGCACCGTTACTGGGAATGTTCTGCTTCTTCGGACGCACGATCGGCTCAGACAGCACCTGGCCGCTGGGAAAGTCGACGGGATTCGGAACAAACGAGATACGATGCTGCGTACGCTGGGCGGACAGAACGCGGCCGCTCTGGGGAGGACGCCCGAGCGTCGCGTTCAGCGCGAGCGTGTTTTGATTCTGAAAATCGAGGATGTCGTTCTCGACCAGCGCTCTCGAATCGCCGTTCCTTGCGATCGTGTCGAGGAGGAGGGCGCCAGAATTGATGATGTTTCCGTTCTGCTGCTGGGCTGCGGTCATTCTGCACTTGTTGACGAGGGTGTTGCCCTCGATGGCGAGCTCCTCGTCGCTTTTCTTGTGGGTGTTTCTTTCGACGGTTGGGTTCTGCCCCTGATGCGGCTGTCTTGCTATATTCGTCTTTGCATATATCAGATTGCAGTCGGGTTTTCCGGTCATTGGCGGCCGCGTGCCGTACGTCGATTCGCGGGTCTCCGAAGGCGACAGCGTCATCATCGTCTCGATCGTCGCCGTCGACGTGCTCTGCTCCTTCGGATAGGATGCAGCAGGATTATGACCCGGGACGACCGGGTCGGTGGAGCTCTGACCAGATGTTGATGCTGTCGGTTCTGACCCTTGAATCGTCGATACGACACCAGTGGTCAGAGAGGACATTGACCCAGATGAATTACTGAATGTGAGGTTATGCTGGACCACAGCTTTGTCCTCCAAATCCTTAAGATGACTGAAGTTGACCGTTGGTGTCATGCCTACATGACAATAATTCCAAAAGTCCCGAGAATTACAGTCAAACCTACTACACAACTAAAAAGTCATACTTCAATGCAGATCATCAAACAGGAATTCATACAGAATACAGAGGCAAATTATGAAACAATTTGAATGTCAACAGGTCAACAACTCATAGCATTGCTCAAACTGTCTCATAATTGACCTCTGTTTCGTACATAGATTTGTATTTTTGATTTCTGTTTTAAACTGTGCCACTTAATGCTATTCCTGTATCAGAGTGACTAGTTAACTATGCAGCCTGGATATTAGGCATTTGACATTAAGCACAAATCTCCAGGCCACTTACTAAATAGCAGAACTGTTCAGTTTCAGTCAATTTTCAATCACTGCACAGTGAAATGATGAAATTTCAACACATGAGTGATTAGTCCAAAGCATAACTCTGAAGAACATATGTATAATAATTTGTAATATATAAAAACTTCAAAAGAGGAAACTATTGTGAATCATCTATTAGCAATGCCTATAAACTGAAATTTTCTAAATCCAAGTGGAATAGCAAACTACATCTTTGCCAATTGTCCCACATGACTCCCATTTCCCGCGAGCGCTCCTCGACACACACAGCCGACACTCTGGCTTCTGGATCTTGGTCCCAACATTCCTCAATTGTGTCCTTCATTGATCGAATTGCCTGCACCAAAGAAATACAAATCATAATTATATCAAGTACGCAAAATACACTCAATTTGATTAGTAAATTTAAGAACATGATCAACAGAGGTTTGCTCTTTCCAGGTTGACTCATGCTTTTCAAAGTGACTCATATTTTTCAGAATGACTCATGTTTTTCAGAGTTACTCATGCTTTACAGAGTGACTCATGCTTTTCAGGCTGACCCATGTTTAGTCAAGGTCACTCGTAAGTCTTTCAATAGCAAAGGTTGTTTTTCAGTTTAACGCCAATCTTCTGTCAATTGTTTTGTACTGCACAGATGATGCCAGGTTATCTTGACCAGAGTCATCTCAGGACTTCAGAAAATATAACGCAAGATGACGAAAGAAACAAAAGCAGTACAAAAGTTAACAAATCATTTAAATACAAGACACCCTACATTACGCCACAGAGCTATCCTTTCCTCCTCACTGGACAAATCTGTTTAACAGCAGTTATTAGTTTCAGGGTAGCAAGACATTCATTGGCAAACAAATAAATACAAGTTTCACAGCACAATCTAGCATAACTTTGGATCAATAGGATTGTAATATAATACTTACATTTTAACGTAAATCCAAATTTCAATATTACCGGTATTCATGTAGCGCTTTCATAATAATGCGCAGCGCAATAGTTTAAAGTTGCATGCTGACTAAATTAACCCTTTCCCCATTTGCCCCGAGAACACTCGTCCAGTTTACATTACGTTACAAATAAATGAATGGGCAAAGCCATCAAGGCACCCAAAATACAGTCTTACTTTGTTTCTCACTAATGGCTTTCTGTTACATAATGCACCAATGGCCTCTGCTACATTAACGTTATAACGGCCTTTGTTACATTAACGTACCAAATTGCTGTCCTTCCAGATTTCCGGGAACAACGGCCTTGCCTTGTTTCTCGATACAAGAACTTGCATGTCCTCAAACGAAGGATGGATTCCCACTTCCACCTCAAAAGGGAGCCGATATTCTGGTGCTGGCAATCCTATGAGTTAGGGAGAAATCAAGAAAAGCTGTACAGCACTAAAAAAACTCAGTGATTAATGGTAATACATTAAACAACAGCAAAAATTTCAATAACAAGATAACAGCTCAGCGAAAATTCATCAGCACACGAAGTCACGAAGTGAGTCTTAATGCAGATCCTCACATTGCAGGGACCAATTCTTCACGACTCAGCAGAAGTCCATAGTTTTCCATGGAAACTCCTATTCATAACCTGGACTTTCAGTCATCAAGAACCAAATTTCCAAAAACACTAACACCAAAGTACTGGTTCACACAGAATTAAGTCACCAACCCATAAACCTAGTCCTAAGATATACCTGTTTACCTTTGCCTATCTCCCTTAGATTGTTGCTCTCCCACCGATCTGACTCACCTTTCTGGTCTGACCTGGCTCTAATCCGGATTGGATATGGTACGCCATCGGCTGATGCCCTCAGCATTATGACAGTGGCACCATAGAAGTTTATTGATTGCTTGTTTGATCCCAACAATATAATAGAGACTCTGTTTTAAACTTAAGGGTTTTTATTGTTCCAAAAAAGTCTCTTCTCTTTGTGACAAACTGTCCCTGTTAGGGAAAGTAAAACAATGATTAGACATTAGAGAACGTCACGATACATAGAAGGGAATTTCTGATTTCAGTCTCTACCTTGATACAGGTCGTGGCATCGTGTCGCCACCTCCCAGAACACCAGACCAAGCGAATAGATGTCGACCTGGGTCAGAGAGGTCTTGCAGTCAAAAAGGTTAACAGAACCTTCCAGGACCTCAGGTGCCATGTAGCGCAATGTGCCAACCTGAAAAGAAAACCAGCATCTGTGAATAATGGTAGATGTGTCAGTCGTTCTTCTTAAAGACGCACTATCCATGATCTCAAGCTGCAATCTGATACATTTCCTTGATGCAAATGTCCAAATTAATTCAATCTTTTCTACTGTCACACAAGTTGACCAATTCTATGTATGTTATACCTCAAATGGACCTGCAAATGATAGCATACTATCAATAATATTACATCAGCAGTCAAGCAATTGCAAAATAAAAGGGCAATTTTGCATAAAAATCTAAAGAAATCAGTGGATTAGCCATTGAATTTCTCTTAATCTTGATAATTCATGTATAACATAAAATAAAGTACTGAAAATTGTGTATTTTCCCTAATTTAAAGTTAAACTAGTTATTTGCTATCATCACCACCAGGGCTATTGTTAGCAATACAACCGACAGCCTGAGTAATTATTCCTTTCTTTTCTTTCTTTTCTTTCTTTCCTTTTGTCCAACCCTATTCCACTTCTGTCTATCTCTTGCTGCCCTGGATGAAGTTCATTTGCATTCCTTCTGCATCCTCTTTTAAGTTTTCTATCCATGTTTTGGTTGGTCTTCCTTTTCTCCTTTTCACTTCAACATAGTTGCATAGTGCATTCTTTGGTAGTCTTTCTTCCATTGTTCGTTCAACATGACCAAACCATTTCAGTCTTCGTTTCTGTATTGAATCAAGTATACTACATTACAAAACAGATATTGGTTGCCAAAACAGTCATGTAGAAAGCAGACAACGTACGTCTGCCAGGGAAAGATGTTCGTCGTGGTCAGCGCCATTTGAGCTGGTCAGTCGTGGCGTCAGAATCTTCATTGCCAGTCCAAAGTCACAAACACAGCAGCTGAGGTCGGGCTTGACGAGAATGTTCCGGGAATTGAAGTCACGGTGCGCAATGGTAGGCTTCACTTTGTCTGAAATCAAGGAGAGTTTCCCCTTACGACTGCTTTCAAACTCAGCAGAAACTTTGGATGATCAACAACTTAAAATCGGATATCTTAGTTCTGGTCAGTATCACAACAAAACGGCAATCAAAACATCGACTTAATGTGACAACTAACAACAAGCAGAAGTTCTTTTTTCTCTTTTAAAGGTTAAGTTAAGTTCCAAAATTGTGTTCTTATCGCTTAGAGGATGCTTAGTTTGCCAATATTGTCAAAACAGCTAATAATAATCATCACCTAACATCAACCAAAGTCAGTCATGTTCTGTTAAAGTAAAACAGCCTAACCCCAAACAGTCAAAATCACACAGACCACACACACACACACACTCACTCGCTCAACTCCAAGCAGCAACATTTAGAAAGCGATGAAACAAACAGAAAGCAAACCTCCAATGGTTATTTCGGTGTGCAGGTGGGCAAGACCCGACGTCATCGAATGCCACATCCGACACATCGTCTGCCAATCGACGGTGTTGTTCTTCAGGTAATTAGTCAGCGTGCCGTGCTCCATGTACGCAGTCACGATCATGTACTGTGCCGGCGACTCGTTTTCGGCCGGTCTGTCGTAGTAGCCACAGAACCTGGCGATGTTCTCGTGCTGCATGCGCACCTGCATGTAGATGTCGCGTTCGTTGTAGTAGTACTGGCGATGGCTCGGATGCAGGCTTTTGACCGCCACCTCGGTGTCGTTCAGAACGGCCTTGCAGACTTCGCCGTAACGTCCGCGATGGATGGTGCACTCGGGCTTCAGGTCGTCCAGGTCAAGCTGTCTAGAGGTGAGGTCGGGAGGGGGGACCAGGAACAAGCTGGCCTCAACGTCGTCGTCTTTGTACGACTTGTGGTAGCAGCGAATCAGAAGTACAAGCGCTGTGACAATTGCAGCTGTCACCCCGATGAAGATGACGGCTATGACGATCACCAAACTGTTGCTGGGCTGAGATAATTCAAATGCTGCAAGAAAAGAAGCAAAACTCTCAAGTTCTGTCTTAGCTGCAAAGATTTCAGAATGACAAAACATCAACAGAACTTCTATAACTTCATATGATTTTAACACAGACCAAGATGAAAATGTATGTCACGTATACTCAAACATGTTGTCAGTCATGAACAATAAACTTAGATACAGTTGCATTAAATCCCGAACGTAAATTTAAAGCTTAATCATAATGTATAATGAAAAGTGTACAATTCAAAATTACTCGGCTTAACCGTACAATTCATCCGGATGGCTTATCCATCATAGACTGGGATCTGATCGCCCAGTAATCCAGCATCCGGGATTCTGACTTGGATTTTGTGTGATTTCATTTGTCATGCCATCGGCTGATGCTTCTATTCATTATGAAGTGGCACTATGGAAGCATAAGGTTAGATTAGTCAATGCTAGGAAGGACAAAGAAAGTCAGACCCAGAATCTGATCAGTGGCTGGTTGGGCAGGGAAGAGGCGGGGGGCACAAGCCTCCTGTCATATGTTGAGGCAGAAAAGTTGGGTAAAACAGCAGAAGTGCTAGTCTAGAGAATATTTTCTACTATTTGTAAGTATATGCAGTAGAAATCGGACATGCTTCAAGTCATAATCTTAAGAACAGAATACAGTACGATTGTTTATACACAGCTTCAACTGTGTCTGCTTAGTAAGATGAATAAAACCAGTGATAAGGGTAAACAGTTAACTCAACAGAATGATGAGTTTCAGTATTATCAACAAAAGGCAAAGGTCAAGTCTAAGTTACAGGTCAAATCTACATCAAGGGTCAAAGGTGACATCTTCAAAATGCTCCAGACCTTCCTCAGCCTTCCTCAGCAGTTCCAGTGCGGTGAGGTTGACGTTGTCAGTTACATTTACATTGCACATACTGCCAGCACAGCAGCAGAAGCGAGTGCTGTTTCGAATCTCGTCTCTGCTGATCGGAAAGTCTGCAACACAGTCGGCTGTAGAACAGTGCTGCTCATCTCCATTCTCCCAGCAACCTAACAACCAAAAAGAAAAAAGAACACGCATCAGCGTCATCAAAATGCAACCGGAGCACATCACTTGTGTCACAAAAAACTCAGAATTTCATATTTTTTATTTTACACACTAATGATACCCTTATGTGAAAAGGAGACATTATGAACTCCGGTATCAGTCAAATGTACATCAACGACTCGCTTGCAAAAATGGAATAGAGGGCTCAAATGCAGCTGTCCAGAAAAACAGGCTTTAAAACATCAGCACAACAACCAAGGATCATGTCTACAAAATTGGCAATTCATTATTAATGGAATTCTAACACATTACTACAACTCCACAACATTGATGATAACAGCTACAGCCCAGGTAAAACAACAAGTAGCAATATATGCAAGTCTATAATAAAATAATTATTGCTTAATATAGACTAGAAAAAACTGCTGCCATTTTTTATAGACCTTAATATAAAATTTTTCAGCAGAAGCAGGAATTTCCATAATCATTATAATAACGAATAATCAATGTTATTACTAGAAATGAAACGCTTGGCACAAAAATCAGATTTCCAAAAAGAATTGCTTCTCAAAAGAGTTGCGTGAACACTGTCTAAACAATTAGGCAATTTGACTATTTCTTTCATTGGTGCAGCCATGATGGGGATCGGCCTGCTTCATTTGGCCGGGACTGGTTGTGAGATTTGTGCAAAACCGTTCAGTAGTTTAAGGGGTGGAAGGTAGGATCATGAGGAAGACAGAAATCATTCTGAAGCGTTGCAGCTTAACTTGCCAATGGAGTTTTGTTCATCAAGACTTTTTCATCTGAAAATTTTCAAAGTACCCCCCCCCATTCCAGAATCCTGGCTATGCAACTGATTTCTTGTAAAGGCAAATGGTCCTGACAACATACACATGTGAAATACTACGGTACATGACCTTGAAAAGCACACAGAAATACCGGCCTAGTTCTGAACATACAGGCAGAGGCAATTTCACCTTGCATCAGAAATAAGACATTGGTGCGATCCGTCGGGTCGATTTGCCAAAACGTGTAGCAGAATTGGGCTTCATCTTTGCAACGTTCGGTGGTCGCCACGACGGTCGCATTCGTCTCGTTCAGCTGCAACGAAGGTTCGATGACAATTCCCCGACCGGACCGCAGTGCAAATACACTGTTATTCAGATACGCACAGTGAATTCCTGCCCTTTCGTCAGCTGCATAACCAGAGCCTCAAAAGACAAATAAGTTCAAATTTCTATGTTACATTCTAAGAATAAAACAAGACTTGGTAATCCATAACCACAGCATCTTTCGGTCTACTGATGCAGGGATCGTATTGATTGTTTGATTAAAAGCAGTGGCAACTGGAAGAAAATTTAACAGAACTACCATGAAAAGGCAGCAAGTCAACCGTCTCATTAGTCAGTCATCAAAATTTCTTATGCGTTTCTTTTATATGAACTCGAATGACGACGTGAATTAGAACACAAATTTCCAAAGTTTTCCAAAACACCGAATATGTTGTACCTGACAATCAGTTTGGCTAAGACCTGAGTCATTGGATTTATCTCAGTTCAGGGGTACACCCTTAAACTGCCCTTCAATCCAGCTAAAATAATTCCTTCTGCCAGATTCACCATCTCAGCTTAAAAAGATCAACCTGTCCTTAAGGCCCTCAGGGCCTTAAGGACAGGTTGTTTGGTTGGACCTATCCCTCCTTAGATTCTTGGCCTATCCCCTTGGGTTGCTCCCAGCTGATCTGACTGGCGTTACAGGCTTGACCTGGCTCAAATTCAGACTGGATATGGTGTGCCATTGGCTGATGCCCTAGGCATTATGATAGTGGTGTCATAGAAGTGTATTGAATTAATTCATTTGACTACTTTCTTTCAGTGATTTATTACTTAATGTATTCCAGTCAGCTTGCAATCTTGTTGTAATATCTGACTACACACTCTCATTTTCTAAACATATTTATGTTGCATCTTGCTATGCTCAGTACCTATCACCTTTGAGCAATGAGCATATATACACAGACTTCAATACGACATCCCTTCAGCCAGGGGCTTCTATCCCTATTTAAGGTGGGCGCAGTGTGCGCCCGGAAAAAAAATGGGGGGGAAATATTTTGCTTTCAACACCATTATATAAACTATTAATAAGCTAAATGATGCTACTTATCTGAACAGAACCGACACTGATATTGATTCAAAATAACACCAATCGTGACGTAATCAGTGGCGTCATTTGGAGGCAGGGGGCATGGCCCCCCAAAATGAAAAAAAATTTATTTATAATGTATTAATGCGCAAAAATTGCAAACAATTGCCAAAAATATAAAAAATTTGCAAATTTGCCAACATTGGCCATAAAATTTGCCAAAATTGACCAAAATTTGCCAAAATTTTGCACAAAATTTGCCAAAATTTTGCACAAAATTTGCACAAATGCATAAGATTTGCAAAAAATTGCTAAAATTTGCAAAAATTTGCAAAAAAATTATCTAGCCTCAAGAAAAGCGTGAAATGACGCTACTGGACGTAATCAATGGTACATGATAGCTATGCCTAATACAAAGGATAAAAGGCTGAAAATAATACTAAGTCCACAAGTGAGCAAATTAGCAAGGGGAATTTGTAATTTGGGGGATTGTATTTTTTTTGGGGGGGGGGAATTGAACCCGGCTTCAAGGGGGGGATAGAAGCCGCTGCCTTCAGCAGTACTCATTCCACTGGCCAATGTCATGATCTCCAGTCATCGTAGCTATTGCAATTCTATTGGCAATGCAATTCTATTTCCGAATTAAATTTCAATTCCAAGATATAGATTCAGAATTTTCTAGCTATGCAGCTGGCACTAAAACAACATAAAAGCAAGTCTGTCGGAGGTAACTCTCAAGCTGAAAGTGTCAGAACATCTAAATACATCAAAAGTATGCATGGCAAGTACCGGTATATGGAGCTTTGTGTCAAATAGACTGAAATCCAGCCCAGTGCAATGACTCTAAACACACTGCTTACTTGTTAACTGTCTATTTAGGGGTGGCCAAACCTACTACAAGCGGGCCATTATAAATGTTGATCAGCATGCGGATGACCGCATTTTTGGTACCTTTCGCGTATCATTGCTTTCAACTGTAGCAGTCACTGCAGTCACGTAACTGCAGTAACTGGCAACAGCTACAATTAAACGGCAGTTTAAGGTAAATTACTATTTTACTAAATTAATCACAGGAACAGTCTTATTCATGACTCAATATTGTATGCATAAATAGGGTCAATACAATTTATTTTGAAAGATGCCCTGAGGGCCGCCAATCAGATGGCCGCCCCGGTCTATTTAATGAATGCGAATCAATAAAGCAAAGCAATGGTAGCTAGGTGCGTTGCCATAATGGCCCCTCAAAATGGACACGAATAAAGAGTACCAGAATCGAACGAAATACATTTCATTCGGCAAATTAAAAGTTCGTGAAAAGTCACATAAACTGACTTAAATCAGAGTGTGGAAACAATTCCCGGTACTTGTCGGTTAATTCACCGCCAACATTGGGTAAATGTAAGGGCTTTTCGGTAAAATCACAGCCAACTTAACCCTAACCCTAACCCAAACACTAACCCAGAATTTCAGAATAACAGAATTTCTCTTATTTGGACTGCCACAACAACTGAAAAAAATTGAAAATCCCACACTGATTTTAGCCCCAGATACAATAATAACCCCTGTTCCAACTGCAAAAAATCTTGGATTTACTTTTGACTCCTCCCTAAATTTTGAAGCTCACATATCTCAACTATCAAAAACCTGTTATGCTCACATTCGTGATCTACGTCGCCTTCGTCCCTACCTTGATATTAAAACTGCTTCCACTATTGCCACTTCAATAGTTCACTCTAAGTTAGACTACTGCAACTCACTGTTTCACAATCTTCCAAAGGCTTCCATATGTAAACTCCAATCGATTCAAAATGCCTTAGCTCGTGCAGTAACTAAATCGCCTAAATTTTGCCACATTACACCATTACTCAAATCTCTCCACTGGCTCAAAATAACAGAACGCATTGAATATAAAATAATATCGATGACTTATAACTCACTTCATACATCAAAACCAGTCTACCTAAGAAATCTGATAATTCCACAACAACCTGGATCTACTAGATCCTCTTCACATGTAACTCTCCTTCGACCTCTGAATCAATCATCTCTCAAAATTTGCAATCGTGCTTTTTCATATGCGGCACCTGAGCTTTGGAACTTGATTCCAATATCCCTTCGCTGTCTACATCAAAGCCAAATAACAAACTCTGAGTCACAATTTTCTCCCCTTCTTGCAACATCTCCTCGTGTTTTTCTTTCTAAACTAAAATCATTTCTCTTTATAAAATCATTTCCTCCATAGCTATAGCATCCTGCCCACTTGCCCTTTTGATTAAATGACCCGGCATGAATGACCCACCTTTGGCTATAGCTACTTCATTTGAGATTGAGCGCGTAGGAATAAGGAGCTACTTCGGTGCATCTTTTGAAAGCGCTGTAGAAATTAACGAGATTTTACTTACTTAACCCAAACCCTAAACCTAACCCTAAACTATATTGAATAAACTATTGGCGGTGAATTAACCGACAAGAACCCATTTCCCGTATACACTAGGGCTAATCAATCCGATCCAATAAGCACGTCTGGGGTCCTAATGACTCATAATAGACGAAAATCATTTATACAAGATGCAAAAACCCCGAGGACATAGCCATCAAATATATTCGGCCCCGATACAGAAATGGGCAACTGCAACTGGCATCCATCCATACAGCTAGCGCTATAAAAATGGGCAAAAATACATTACATCGCAGCGAGATTGTGCAGGTGCCAGTCAGTCTACGTCCAGATTACAAGAGTAGAACGCGTTTCGGCTAAATACGAACCAAGAACGACGAAAAGGATCGTAAACGAAGGCAAAACCGTCGTTTTGCGAGAAATTCTGCGAAACATTTCAGCGGGATCGACGGAAAAAGACTACGTCAATTACAACGACCCACAAACGATGCCATCTTGGAGACGGAAGAGTTCATTACTGTTCAGTCTCTACCAGAATGGAGGTAAGAAAGATCTCTATCAACTATTCAACGCCACAAAACCATCGCTTCGATCAGATGGATACTAAATTATTCAACAATTAAAAGCAAAAATTGTCTATAAGAAGCCTGCTTCTTTAACTTTAAAGTAAAAAAATTTTATGTAAGTATTTTATTAAAACCCCTATAACCATCACCCACCAACGATGAATGTGTCTGGACTGTCTCAATGCCGACCAGTCTGGCGCAGGCCTGAAAAAAAAGTGTTTTTCAGATACAATATTTAGGTTTTAATCTTTGGCATGTGCAGTTGTGAACACCCATAAAACCTTATCTATATTCTTGCCAATAACCATAAACCCTTCTTATATTCATGCCGGATGTGTCCTGCTGTCTGCAGCGCAAATTTTTTTAAGACGAGTTTCATTTTTTACCTAGATTTATTAAAAACACATCTACCAGCACTGGCGGAAGCTGAATTTATATAGCGCTTTCATTTAGTACAGCAGTATCTGCTTAATCTTAGTTGAAAAGTTTAGAATAGCTAGTCAAAAGATGGTCAGCATCATGACTGGGACCGCTATCGCAGGAAGCTTCTAAACAGAAACTGAAAGACTCCAGATGCCCCACAAAGGAAATGGTTGGATAATTAATATCTACATTCTTTACCCAAGTGTTTTATACAGACCTGTTAGGTGGGAGATTTTCCCTCCAAACCCACCCCCCAAAAAAAAATTGCAGCACTAAATTTTTCCCATTGAACTGTGCCTCCCCCCAGCCGGCAGTCTGGATAAAACACTGTATGGGCTGTCCATTAATGACGTCAATAATTTAGGGGGAGGGAGTTTAACAAATTTTGAGTTGTTGACAGCGGGAGGAGGGGGGAGTTCAAGGGAAGTTGGTGATGTCAACAAATTCACTTTTTACAAATAATCAAAAAATAGGAAATTTCATGGAATACTACTTATTACAACAGAAAAAGCATGGCAAAAAGGTCATCACCACATTTTGACATTTGATGAGCAAAAGTGAAAAAATGGTCACCACAAAAAAATAACCTTCTTATTTGGACCTGTCAATGATCTTGGAGGGGGGTCAAAAGCTTTTGACGTAATTATGGAGGGAGTAAGTGAAAGTTGACAGTTGTTGACAAGGGGGAAGGGGTCAAAAATTGTTGGCATAATGAATGGACAGCCCCTATACCAAAGGTGGGATTTTTTAAAGGGCCACATGAAACCAAAAATACATTAGGCAGGCCGCAAATACAATTAAGAAGCTGACATGCATCATCATCATATGTAACTTTTAGTGACATTTAAGTCTATAGCAGAGTAGCATTATGATGCTATAATGCTACGATAGTTGAACAAAAATATTTATATTTGTTGCTCAAATATTTAATAACCATTTCTAAGATTTTAAAATAAAGTGCCACATTTTCATAAAATAATGTCAAATTATCTCACTTTCTGCAGCTTGTATGCAGGTTTCTAAAATGATCCCACAGGCCACAAGGAATCCTGTGGCAGCCCAGTTTGCCCACCTCTGTTCTATAGTGCTGTGCATGGCTAATTAAACTTCAGACAATGAAATCACCTGGTATGTCAAACAGAAAAATGAACACCATCAATCAGGACAGAAAAAACCTAGGTTTTTAGAAATGAAATGTAAGCATTTAGGTTTTAATGTTTGGCATGTCAACATCCAGACCCACCTCTATATCATTGTCACATGTTCTTCTGTCTGCACTCTGCAGAGAGTAATAAACTTAAAGCACTAAAGATGAAAGTTTTCAACTTAAAAACAAAAGCCTAAAACCTAGGTTTTTTAAATTAAATCACATTTTCCCCACCCTGCTATCAATCTTCTCTCTTGTCAAGCACATATACACTTATCATTATTCTACCTCTCCAAATATAGACAAAACGCAGTAAAATATAAGATTTATTATGACAAGCCCAATATAGGCCTGTGTACAGTCAATACAAACTTTAAAACTGCATTACCAATAACAATTTTGAGCATTTGCTGTACTTTCAAAACCCATTCAATTTGGGACTGCATTTTAATAAAACACACACATCTATCCAGAAGTAGGTGCATTGCTAAATATTTCAAAATACATTTCAGACAATTCAATAAGAACTTCTTTCTTAATTAACCATCAAGGTTACTTCAAAGATACAAAAGTTCAGTAGAGACCGTCACATGTGGCATATAAAACAAACTTGCACAATAAAAAAAAACCACACACACACCCTTCAAAAATGAACACATCAAGCACGAATGCATTAAGAAATTAACTAAAAGCATCATTGACAAATTTAGACATCGTTGTACTGTATTATTCACATAGAATTTCTTAAATGATTTGTCTGAAAGTAACTAATAATTCATTATATCAACTAGTCGGTTTGTAAACTAATGCATAGTGCAAATATCTTGGAATTGTAGTTCTTATAAGAATACTATCAAATAAATGCTGCCATATACATTAACAAGAACTTGAACCAACCGAAACATCAAACAAGGAACATTATAAAAGCACTCTAAAATAAAATCCCTCAAAGTCACCAAATGCATTAACGTGTGCAGCGCGATGCATTTTGATGCAGCCTGACAAACTCAACAAATTAGTTAAACAAAGAGAAATTATGAAACGAGTCAATCAACTAGCGCTCCTGATTGCAATTGCAAGTTCCACCCAAATGCACATGACCGGTCATTCAGCCTTGGTGGCCGATGCTTTGGTTTCTCTTGTTTCCTCTGAGCCTTTGGCCTTCTTTGAAGGTACAGCTGCTTTCTGAAGCAGAAAAGCAAATAAACCGTACTGAATAAAGATACAATGTTCCATGAAAGACGTCCCACCAAGGGTCCCCTCATATAGTACGCACGCACTGAAGGGAGGTCAGATTTAGAAGATTTTGCGTATGTACAGTGTACAACATGGGTTGAAAACCTGCCTTTTGCATACATACTATATGGATGAGCCCTAAAATAACTTGCGGGTAGAAACCCAGTAAAACTAGGGCCATAAAAGCGCCTTCAGGTTTTATTCCTTCTCAAGAAACACATGGACCACACCCAATTCAACCAAGCTTGCTGCATAGCCAACTTTACAAGACTCGGTTCAAGCCATTGTCAAAAAGACCACATTTATGTGGCAGATAGCTTCACTATCCTTCATATAGCCAGCATATCATCTTTCAGATTTAGTCTTAAAGTGGACCTTTATAGCTCTGCCTATCCCTCTCGGATTGCTTTCTGCTGATCTGACCGACATTTCAAGCTTGACCTGGCTATAATTTGGATTTGATTGGGTGTGCTGCATTATGATAGCAAAGTCATAAAAGTTTATACATCAACTCAACTATTAACTCTTGACTGTATAAACAACTGATTAAAATACAGGTCTACAAAATCTTTTTGTTCTTTCACTAGATTGGCACATTTACTTATGTCACTCTGCATAATTTTTCCTGATACCTGCCACAGGGGTTAGAAAAAGTAAGTTATCAACAATCTGAGAGCTAGAATATAGGGCCTCTGCCTGAATTTTTAAGCAATACATCGGGACAAATAACCTCAGATATAAACATATAAGGCCAGTTCACATCAGAAACTTAATATTCACAAAAAGCAAAATAAAGTTACCTAGGCGTGGTAAAAGTTATGCAACTTTCCCTAGTTTTGAAATCAAATAAACTACCCGCAGACCTCTCGGGCTCGCACTGAGCCAAATTTTCTTACAGGAAACTTATTATAGTCATAAATAATTTCAAAAACTACAATAACTCCGAAGTACCTTTGTGGCAGCTTTTTTCTGTGTCTTTGGGGCATGGCTGGCTGAAGCCCCTGCTCGCTTCCTCAGACTCCTTCCCTCTGACAGATCAATGTCAACAAATGCGGCTTTGGCTGAAAACATTCACACAACAAAAATATTTGACAAACACAATAAAATTAACAGAAGCAACTACTCTTAGGTATCAGCAAAATGATGATACCTATTCAAGTCATGTGACCAGAGTCATGACCCTGAAACTGAACTCGCTCTAAACTGGTCTTGGCAACTTGCTGTTGGTTGTCTAGTAGCCACATGATGACACCCAGTGCAGTACCATTATAGCAACACCAAAGTGAAAAATAATACAATCTACAAAGCAAATTTTTTTACAGATCTGCAAGGATGACAAATGTTTAAACCCCAACTGGCCAATTCCCACTGAAAATATAAAATGAGGTGAGATTGGTCCTATCCAACTGCTTGGCAAATTGAACACTGTATGAGATGTCAATTTGAAACTACAATTGCTGCTAAAATCAAATTCTGGACTACAAGAATTGCAGAAACAGAAGAAAAAAGTTATTTGCTTAAAAAACAATTTTAAAACTTTCAGTATTTCATTCTGTGAGAAAAAAATTGACACTTTTCTTAAGATACAAAATGTCAAATAATAAGATGAAAGTGCAAACTCATTCATAGACATCGTATGTACAGGTAAAATGGCAGCTCTGAAGCAATATATTGAACATATAATATAATAATATTGAACATATATAAATGAAATCAAGAATCAAATACGTCAGCAATGCCAATGCCGTTGTAATTCTATTTTGAATGGCAGTTAATGGACCAGAAGAGCAGAAGCAAAGCTGAGCATGTCACCTTCGGCCACAGTTTTCTCTGCCAGGGATTGGGTCTTCTTTTTCGGAGCAGCACGTGGTTTTTTCGTTTGTTTAGCAGCTTCACCAGCCTACACAAAAAATCAATGATTTTGTAAAATTTTGCTAAATTAACCATATATTTATGCTAGGCAATTCATCGCTAACTAAAATACAAACAGAAAGAACTTCCCCCAAGTAAAATTGCAAACTTATATATTATTTCACTTAACAAAACAACCTGATCAATACAGCTGCACAAGCCTGGGCCTGTGCCTTAATTGATCATATGTATAATTTAAAAACTACATGATAAGTGTAATTTCCTTGATAAGGGATCCTTATTCTAAGCAGCATAGTCATAAAGACAATGCACAACACATTTCATTTACCTACTAAAATCAAGGCAACATTAAATGTGACTTATTTTAGCTAACTTTGAAACAAAATAAATATTAACACAAATAAGTTCTGCCATGGCAAAAGTTCGTCATTGTACAACATGAGACCAAATAGGACACTGTTACTGTTTTCCACAGGCAAAGCAGTCAGCAGCTGCACCTGTTTGGTCTGTATCTGAGAATTGGAAGCCATCGTGCTGGATTGCAATGGGACCAGATTATGGGGCACGCTGTAGTCACGCCATGACAGAATAATGCAGGTGCTAATATGCAGCCCGGTAAAATGCAGCCCTGTCGTACACTGGATAATATCTCAAAATAATCGTAAAACCACCAGATCTAGACTTAAGACGTAACTGTTCGGCTTGCCTCCCTCCTAGATTGCTGACATTGCTCCTCACCGATCCGACTGACTTTTCCGGCTTGACCTGGCTCTAATTCGGATGGGATTTGCTGCTGCTACCGTAGGTATTATAATAGTGGTGCCATAGAAGTTCATTGATTGATTGAATGATTGAGAGGGTGGCAACGTACGCGAGCTCGGGTGCCGTTGTACAGCTTACATAACATTATATCGATTAATGGGTCAGGGACGCCGAATCCGTCATGCAATCGAAAGATCCGCAAAATTCACAAGCCTCGTGTAATCTGTGTAAAAAGCCTTACTACGCACCTGCACTGAACCAGAATCTCCTTTGTCGGCGGCCATTTCAGGATTTGTCAGCGAATTTGTTGAGATTTTTAACGGGAAATCGACGCAAAATCTCGAAAACTCTTCACCGCTCAACGAAGAAATACAATGAAAGAATCGGCGGCGACAACCACGTGACCTACTACGCATCGCTCATTGGACAGTTCGAACGGCACGTGATCCGACTGGCGTCGCTCGAGCGCTTTTGTCGCATCAAAGAGCGGGAAAATGGCTCCGCTTACTCAACTTCTATTGCGCTACCAACTACCTTATAGCGTTTGGGGATCACTGGATCAGTACAATCAAACAATGTTGATCGCTTGTGAGAAGTAAGTCCAGATACCCAAGGACGCTTGTTATGACGGGCCGTTAAAAAGATTAAAGAATTGGAAAGAGTTCAACATTAGAGCAAATCAAAGATGATCAACAGGATTCAAAAACTAAATCGAACTTCTGGCTATGGTTTTGTCATATTTATTCAGTATATACTATCATAATCGCCATAACCATGACCAGAAAATCACACTGTGTTATTGCAACTTATTGGATTTGATAATGAGGTCTTACTTGTCAAATAAAAGGACGGCCATTAACTTATGTCAAGGAGTCAGTACATGATAATGGCGCTATAGAAGTTCAATGATATCGATGATGAAAGACCAAGCAATTACATTTTACAACAGTGATTTATAAAAGTCATGCGGAAGCACGTATAACCTTTACGCATGGAGTTATAATAATAACTCCATGCCTTTACGGCGGTTCTCTGTCACTTCCTGGCCCGTCATTGTAAGGTAAAACAATGATGTACAAGGCGGACAGCTGCTGACCAATAATAAGCATCTTGTCGAATAGCATTTCCCGAATACGGTACTTGCCCCGTATATTTGTCCCAATTTTCAAGTTATTGTCAAATGGATACTGTATTGCAGGGGTGCACAACCTTTTTAGGCCGAGGGCCAAATTTAACATCCCCAGAGTACTCGCGGGCCGGAATCTCGGAGTGTTTTATATAAAATATATTGCATATAACCATAAAATTTATATAAATCAGCAAATCAAGCAAAATTAACTTTAATAAATTCTATAATGAACTAATGCTTCATAATACACCAGTTTTTACTTACTACTTTCTAACCAGTAATTCCTCAGTCTGCACAATCTAATTCTAGTGAGATTGCTGTGACTGATGTGATCGTGATGTGAAGTATTGCAGACATGTGTGTTCAGCAGATTGTTATATGGATGTGAAGCTTGGGTGTACACGAAGGAGAGATAGAAAGAAAAATATTAACGTTTGAGAGAAATGCTTCGGAAATTACTACGAATCCGATTAATAGACAAGATACATAATGAGGAGATATACCAGAGAGTACAAATGAAAAGAAAATTTAATGCAGATGAGTATAAAAAGAAAACTAAGGCTGTTTGGGCATATCTGTAGAATGAAGGAGGACAGAAAAATCAAGACCTTAGTGTTTGGAATAATGGAGGAACGAACAGAAGGGCAGACCACACAGAGAATGGGCGGACGACATTGCGCAGTGGGGCGGAGACAGCCTACAAAGGCTAAGCCATGCCGCGCAAAACAGAGATGAGAGACAATAGTGGAAAAGGCATCGGCACCTACGGGCGTTGAGCCTATGGTTGTTGATGATGATGCAACTGAATGTTTTTAACCACTTTATCAATGTCTGGTTCCAATTCAGTTGTAGCAATCTTTAAAATGCAAGGTTGCTATCACAAGTTTGACCTCAACTTATTTTTATTGAGGTCCGTAATTGAGAATGTTTGCTCACATAAAGTACCAACATTGAAAACAACTTAATGCCAAGTCCTTAATTTTTCCAAACTTGTTAGGACAAAGAATTTTGAAAATGTTAAAATGGTTTCTTCCTTGAAAGCCAATTTCAGTTCAGATGAACACTGAAGGTCAATGACCTCCAGCTGATATCAGCAGGAATATCATTCATCACTTAAATGTCGCTGTTCTGCATCAGTCTTACGTTTTTAGTCTCGAATTTAGACATTCTAGACTTACTGCAGAGACAATTTAAATGCATAAAGCACGTTATCGAAGTAGTTTATTATCGCCCGAGATCGTGTCACGTTCTTGACACATTTGTAAGTAGCCCAACATATATGAATGCCAGTCAGCAGATACCTAATTTCTATACCAAAATTACTGTTCTCGGGCCAGTTTTCTGTTATTTCAAATTGTACCGCGGGCCGGACAGAACCCTTTGGCGGGCCGGTTTTCTGTGTTGTACAATTGTAGTAAAAACCCTTCGGCGGGCGGATTTGCCCGCGGGCCAGTGGTTGTGCACCCCTGCTGTATTGAATATGGATGTTTACATTACCGTGACATGTTTACCTAGACGTGTTATAATGTTATTACATACCATCGTTATCACGTGTAGCTGTGTATACGCATGTAATGAATTATATATCATAGTGTATAGGTCTACACTTGTTTACATACACCTAAAAGATAGAACAATAGGAACTGTCCAGCATGCAACTAACGGTCCAGGAAGTAACGGTCCAGGAACTGACGGGACACCCTTTACGGCAGTGATGAGAGTTGTTGGTCTCGATTAGTAAAACTTGCTGCTGTCATTTCCATAAAATGGCGAGGAATTTGTTTTTAAATGGATAAATATTTTGAAGCAGTCCTGGAGCAGAATATTTTAAAGTGTAGATCCTGTTGCAAATGTATAATCTCTTGTTGAAAATTACAATCATCAGCATGTGTATTATTGGAGTGGTATGGTATGGTCCATCCTCATTGCTGAGGGTCGGAGGCTATGCAAGCTGATGACAAAATTATCCACAAGACTATCTTTTGCAGTTTCAATTATTGGAATAGATAATGTAAAATGCTAAGGACAAGTTAAAGCTGTTATCTTCCTTATAAGGAAAACACTTTCTCAAAGAAAATTGCATCTTTGCAAAGCAGTTCAATCAGTCAAATAGAATGAAACCCATATAAAGTTACATTCAAGAGATTTTTAAAATCAATATCAAATTTGATACATTAAGTGCATGACAGCAGGAAAACTGAACTATAAACAACAATAAATGATCTTCACTCTATAACTGTCATTGAAACCAATCCATAAACAATAATAAACATCAAAGAATGAAAACAACAATACAATACTTCTTCATCAACCTCAAAAAATGCCATAACTTTCAAATCACCACAACTGTCAATCCCCATTGCATGATGCATGATGTAGGCAAACTCAGGACAGAAACTGGAACCAACAGCACATCAACTGGTCACACATCTGAAACAACAATCATCACCAGAGGGCATCTTCACTGGCAACATCAACAACAGACAGACACAAAAGTGTGCACTCAGAACCAAATAGCAGCTGTAGGCAACACAAACCAAGGCATCTTGAAATTTTCTAAAGCTGTATGCCTAAAAACTTGTAACAAAATTCTTCTCTCCAAAGATTCAATCAACTCAATCCAGTCAAATGCAAAAAAACAAAGAAACACTAAAATGTGTTAAGCTAAAACTGAGCTAACATAAATAGCAATTGACCACCTTTAGGAACATTAGATAACAGATGAACTTAACAGATTTCTACAGAATTAAAGCAGTACAAAATGCAACAATTCTGATACAACAATCAAGGCCACTATGCTACCTCCAATCATTTTAAAATTATTCAAGAATAATAAATATATTGAAACACAGCCATTCTGCCAGCAATTCACAGTTCCTGAGTATTTTCTGAAACCGAACTACTTGTAATACAGAAGAGCCACTTGTGGAAACTAAACCAACCAAGAAGTTTACAGCTGCCCATGTACCGGTAATTTTGCCACCACATCAGAGGCAGTGAACCTAAATTTCGCCCAATACTGTAAAACCAAGTTAACACAGCCTTGGGGTGACCACAAAGTCATCCAAGTGAAAAGTCCAAAGAAATATATCTAATCTAATCTAATACTTCAAATGCATAGAAGCAACAACCAATTGACATATACTCTACATGTCTGTACTGGTTCAAAGACTGCTGCTCTGTGATATTAACAGGCTTTAGCCATACCCAACAGATCAGAATTGTGACTATCAGCATATTGCCAAATGAAAAAGAAAGGTCGCTGACTGTACCTGAATTTTCAAATTTATTGCAAACAATGCCTTTTATAGCGTTTCAAAGTCTATGAAGTCTATCAGCATACCAGTAAATGCACAAACCAATCTCAGCATCTTTTCCATAAGCATTTTATGCACCGAACCCAAAGAAAAGATCTTTATTTTACAGGTAACTTTCACAATCTCCCACTTCCTTACTACTTCATTTGCAATTATTCCGTAATTACTGCACTACAGTAAAGCTGAATTACATTACAACCTGAATCGAATGTTTCATTTCTGAATGTTAAAACAACTGGACAACAGAATGTATACAATACACAGAAAATTCAGCCATGAGTTCATCAAATCAAGTACAGTTACAGTTTCTTTTTGTGATTCAGCGTTCTGCACTCGGCACGGCACTCCTGGTCGGCTCGCTCTCGCACTTCGTCGAAACCGTAGTCCTTTACGAGTTTGCCGTTCTCAAAGACAGTCACCAGCACATCCTGCAAACAATGCCAGAACAAATAAATAGACATCGACATCGATATATTGCTGGAGATCCATGTTGAGGTTGTCAAGGTGTGTGCAATCATTGCATGGCATTTAAAGGTGACACCATAACCACCATCACTACCACCACCTCCAGAAAAAGATGATGTAACAGATATCATACATCAGATATATATATATATATATATATATATATATATATATATATATATATATACACACACACACACCTATATACTGGTATATATACATACAGGGTGGCACAAAAAAACTGGACAAGTCACAGTAAGTAGGTTTAGTATTTAATAATTTAGTATAGTCCGTTTTTTTTTGCGCCACCCTGTGTATATATATTCAATTGTTAGGTATCCTAGCAGTACTCAGGCCCATATGAGAGCCATTTCTGGACAGAGCAGTGGCAGGCCCCTAAAATATTTCAAGTTTTTAACATTTTAGAAAGTCTATCCTCAAAAAGTTCAAACATTAAAAAATATATACATCAAGTGCAAAAAAATGGTGATGACCTGTTATTACCTTTGCTTGTCAGACTTTTCAGAATGTTAAAAGAAATGAAATACCTTTCTTTTGGCAGGCCCACACCCCCACCCACCCAGTCACCTTCAGCAGGCCCCCAGCAGTTCATAATAAATAAATAAATAAATAAATAATAATATATAATATTGCATGAGATAACATTATTGTCGACTGCCTGGGTCCCCTATAGATCGCCGGGCCCTGGGCCCATCTTGGCGGGCCTGGCAGTACTTGTACGATGTGCTACCCTAATAATTTCCTGATAATTAAGGTGATTATTATAATTATTATTATAACAATTATTACATCAGGCATGTCCACACATACACAGTTGGAAGTCCATTACAAGAAGCCAAAAACAATTTCATTATAATATTCATGCTTAAGTTATACAGAAACATGTCTTAAGCTTTTTAGCTCAAACGAATTTCAAACCAAATTATTAACTCTTCCACTAACAGAGAAACCAGCATATGCAGTAATAAGGAAGCACACTTTCTAAAACTCCTGATGAACATCAATCACAATCATGACTTAATATCGTAAACCACAGTTATGTTTCTGTGGTTCATAAAGCACACCTTACAACCACGTGTAACCAGTAAGCCAATGGCTCTGTCTGCATCACTGTATTTACGCGCTGGAGCAGTTTGAACTGTAGGATAGCTTAGTGTAAATATAATTCTGTTGCTTATGAAGCTGGGTGGAAATGTTCTGATGCAGAAGACAAGGAATCAGAGAAAAAAGTCTCTTTGGACATAAACGTGCCAAATGAAAGATGACAGAAGGATTAAGTCTACAACACTGGGAAAAACAAATAGCTACACAAGAGAAGGGAAGCTGCACAGATAATAATACCATGTTCCATGCAACTGGTGCAGAGTTAAACAGCAGAGCCGTGAACAGGCAAAGAGAATGAAAACAGTCAAAATAAAGCAAAACACAGTTCACCACAGTTGAACTCATGGGTGCCCACAGAAATTTTTCCAGCAGGGGCAAAACACATTTTAACACAATGGTCACGGTTAATATCTTGGCAAGGTTTTCAAATTTCAATGTGAAATATCGGTATTTGGCTTTTTCAGGGGGGCGGGCAAGTGCCCCCCTCTTGCCCTAATGTGCAGGCACCCATGATTGAACCATGTTATCACAAACAGATTAGATTGTCCAACCTCTATGGTGGCAGCATCCCCATTTGGATCGCCGCGTGGACACGCCTCTTTCGTCACGTACGTGTCACCCTGTCGCAGCAAACACAGCCGACCTCGCTTTGACTTTTTACCTGGATCTGTGATTGGTTCTTTGAATACATCCACCTAAATTAACACATGAACATTCTTTGCTGAACCTAAACGCAAGCAGGCACTGGAGACTACAGTCAAACCTGGTTAATTTCACATGCAAGTGACCGCTCAGGTTGTGTGATGTGTTGGCAGCAGCAGCAGCAGCAGGAGTTTAAAAATACAATTGGCAGAAACTGAGGATTGGAAATTACATGAATTTAGGGTGTAATGGCAAGTTCATCACAGGGAATGTTTAATCCCAATGTTACTGCAATTCAATTCTCAATATAAGGTGCCAACAGTTTCTTGAACAATACACAGATGTGGCATATTCCAATGCTATAATCTCCCAGATAGTTAAATAAACACTAAGTGCCAGTCCAAACTACGGCAATCAACGCAAGAGCTCAAATCAGACTGAACACTGTTTGTTTCAAATTACGACTACGGTAACCGTCTTGTCTGTCTATGTATGGCTCACGTGTGCGACAAAGCAGAATTCAAAAGAGGAGGAACAAAGCTTACAGGGACCGCCTACCATTTCTCCACCAATCACAGCCGAGCTGCACTTGAAGGCACATTTCTGCGTATCGCGATCTAGTCGCTGGAGAAGTGCTCCACCACTTCCAAATACGAGGTTCTCCGTACTCCATCTCTTCTCCTTCATCCGCTCCAGGATCTTTGGCAATGATTCGTAGCTGATGCCGTCTCCCTGGATGATCCTCACGTACGACGGAAGGACTCGAAAGCCTTTCGAGTTCTCTTTGGCACCAAACTGTTTCTCAAGTATCTCCAGAATCTAAACATCGGGGCAAAGATTTCAACGACTAATCCAAAACATTTTAAATTCAAACTTCAGTGTTCTATTCAATGTTCAAAAGAAATTACTCCACAAAGACACAGTTGAAGAACATTGCTGGCCAGCATAGATAGAGAATCAAATCAAATCATTTTTTATTCATCATCAGTTATACAACAACATACTTCCATAAGCCTTGGTACTTTCAGTGCTAATTAACAGAAGTGCATTTTCCCAAAAAATATAAATAAACATTTGGATACAATACTGGGTAAACATTGCCCTAAACAAGGCTTAAACTAAAATTCTTAATTATTAATTCAAGAAAAAAAGAAACATTATGGTCAATAAAATAATTCAGTAGATTATTATGTAGCTCAGAAAGGAAGTTGAAAAGGGTAGGAGTAGAAATAAAATAAATTGCCTGAAGAGATAGGAATATCCCGTTATTTAGGCAACTGGAAGAGAATCAATCAATCAATCAATCAATCAATCAATCAATCGTAAAACTTCTTTAGTGTCATTATACTGTAATAATGCATCTGTATCAGTCAATGGTCACTTCTGAGTGAGAATCACAGTTAGAAATCATGTCCATGGTAGTTCTTAGTTGAAAATCCAGAAAGAATTGGACATACACAGTGAATCCAAAAAACAAAAGTCTTTGGATTTTGTTGCAGCATCTCTTTCCTTACTCTTTAAGTACACAGTCCCTATTGGAACTTGCAAAGGTCCACTTAGAGACGTGCATTGTATTAAGTCATTCAACAGCAATCAATCAATCAGTGAATGCTTCAATCAAACCAAAAAGAATCTACAATAGTCACCGTAATAATAACATCCTCTGGTTTTCCAGAATCCGGTCGAATTACGACTCTACCGTCTCGATTACCACGTTCCACGACGCAGTCTTTCAAAGCCTTTCCCCAGATCTCCTTGCAGGCGTTGAACACATCGTAGCTGTCGCTGACGATGGAAATGGCGCCATTTGGAATGCGGTCCAGCATATTCTGAAATGCCTCTTTCTCTTGATGCCTTCCCCACGTTGTAATCGTACTACAAAGCAATATCAATGGTACCAAACTGTCCTAGCAACTATTCCACCACACAAATACAAACTACCACTGCTACTGCCACTACCACTACTACTACTACTACTACTACTACTACTACTACTAGAACAACAAAAACTACTACCACTACTACCACCACAACCCCCACCACTACTACTACTACGACTACTACTACTACTACTACTACCTACAAGTGGTGTAGCCAGAGTTCCAAAATATGGAGGCACATCAATACAGGACACCAACTACTGCTATTACGGTTGCTGGATGACGGGGTGTCAATATACCAGTTGCCGAACACAGGTGAGGTTTACTACTGCTGCTCCTACTACTACTACTACTACTGCTGCTGCTCCTACTACTACTACTACTACTACTACTGCTGCTGCTGCTCCTCCTCCTCCTCCTACTACTACTTTTACTACTACTGTTACTACCACAGCTACTACCACCACCATTAATAATAATAACAACATTAACATTAACAATAATAATAATAATAATAATAATAATAATAATAATAATAATAATAAGTCAGTGATTCAGACATTATCTAGTAAGGAAACAGCAAAAATTATAATTAATCATTATACCGTTATGCACTGTAACCTTTTTAGTCAATAAGTGACCATTTCAAGAGCAATATAAGATGCCTCTAATCAGAAAAAACATAACAATAATGAAACAATAAAAACAACTTTTGTGATTATCCTTAAACATTTCTCAACAATAAAAGTAAAAACAAAAAGAGTTCCAGCAACAAAAATTTTGCACAGAAAAGTTTAACCGACATCAAAGACCTGAAGAGTGAAACTACTGACAAGGCTGGTCAAGTACTTCAAAAGCACAAACAAGTTTCAATTCTGTCAAGAAGAAGATGAAAATCCAAACAAATCACCTTCATACACAGAAGTTATATTTGTTGGCTGTTGTTGCTATCATCATCATCATCACCACCACCACCCATCACTGTCATCATAAACCTCACCTGTGTTCGGCAGCTGGGATTGACACCCCTGCCATCCGGCAGCCGTAGAATTTCCGCACCATCATCAGCGCCGCAACCGTGTCGGTGCCACGGAAATTGACCAAATGTGCCGCGCCACCGATTCCAGCCGACTGGAAAACAGAAACAACGTGAACTGAATTCAATAACAGCACTAACCAACAACAACAACAACAACAACAACAATCTATACAGGCAAAGTATGCACAGCTGTTCAACAGTATCTCTGCAAATGCCAAACTGCATCATAAATGACAGATAATTAATTAAATGACAAATATTTGAATATTGATTCTTCACTATTCTAACTTGGCTCTGATCTTGCCTCAACTGAAGAGACTCCTCGATATCCAAAGTCATGAAGTTGATACATAAGACAGTCTGAATTGTCGGCAGTCTCTGACAGATACTCAGCAAGCAGTTTCTTCTGGTAAAATGAATTTGTGGCAACAGTCATTGGATACCATGTCTGAACTAGAAGAGTCTAAAACACAGAAAATATGGCCACAAGACAAGTCTAAAATTACAGGAAATATGGCTACAATTTAAGATGGTCACAAGAGTAATACTTTGAATAAGAAACAATGATACTTCTGTTTACAATATCTAACTGGAGCATAAGCTGTGCTTATTCAATTACATTATAAGCCGTGCTTATTCAATTACATTATGACTGGTTCCTCTTATGAATTGTACAGGAAAACTGGTTACAGCCAGATAGCCCATAAAAAAACACACATCATGTCAATTGGTGAACATAATATGCTTAATAATGAGCATGTATGGGTCTTCAGAATTTAGGCAACCAATTCTTTTCTCATCACCTCTTTCTCCATTCATTATTCACTTGCTGCTCAGAGAAAGGAGAGTTTGTATTTTGGTCGTTCACACATCCACCAGCATAAAGTTGACTTTGGTACATATGGCCTATGCAGACATTGATATGATATGTTTTGCGAGTGCAGTAATAGCCATGTGCTAAATAAGCTGAATATTTACCTTTTACATTTACATCACACCTACAAAATGGCTTGCTAATCATTTGACACAAATGCAAATTATAATTATAAACAATCAAGAAAACCTCAACATAATTGGTCAACCAGAAGCATTTTGGATCGGTGTTCTCGACCGTGAAAAGAACGTTCTTGAAGGGGACCAACGTTCCCTCGGGAACTGCTTTTATTCGAAGGGGCAGATAACCACCATGCTCCTGAAAGAAATTTCACGTCAGATTTAGTTTAAAACACAGACAATACTCAAACTACCAACTTAATCAAGTAACACTAGACAACCTGAAATAATCTGTGCATTTGAATTGTTAGCTTTAAATCTTAACCCTTAAACTTCCATATAATTTGTCACTATAATTGCCATGTAACCAAGTAAACTCGGTTCCGGGAGGGGGGTGGTTAAGGGTTAAGTGACAGACGAAGACTAAACACATTGGCTGAGAGTTTTATGACATCGACCTGAGAATAGACAATGTCTCAGACATTGACATGGGTTTGGTTAACCCATGGCCATGGGTTGAGTTAGACCTTTTCATGTTTATGGTGTATGATGGGCTGGGTTAGAAAATAAGTTATGGTTTAAGAAATTGTAATGTATTATGGTGGGTTGGGTTAAGTAACCTTAACTGCCTTTGTGGGTTGGGATGGGTCTGAATCATGATGGGTTGGGTTAGGTTGGTTTCAAAAAATGGATCCATGTCCAATTGTCCATATCTGCAATGCCTTCCACACAGGAGGACGCAAGACCGTCCAATTTGGACGAATAAACTACAGTCGATGATGGAAAAAATATCCAAGTGGATGATCCTGTGGCATTTATAAATTCTCAACAACACATTTTGTTTGACAGTTGGCTTTCACTGAGGAGCAATCTAGGAAATTTTCAAAAGCTCTTCTGTAAAAACAAAATTTAAAACTTTATCTGTGAAAACTCAAAGAGAAGAAACCAAAAAGTCCTAAGTCCGGTGAATAAGGTTTGTAAGGTAACTCTAATTCTAAGGCTGAGCGTGTAAAGCTCTAATAATTATATATACCGGTAATTGGAAACTACTACAAGTGTTTCTGTCACTAGTTAACAACAGTCCTGGGAAGATGATTATTGCCTACTGCTAAATGAACCTTCAATGACACAGTAAAGGCATTAGTAGTGACATGGTGGTATTTAGGGGGAGACTGCAATTTCCCCACTTCCCCCTCTATATAAAGAAGAGACAATCAGTAAGCAGTGACCCATGAATTGTCCCCATTACCCCCACCCCTTTGCAAATACCACACTGGTAATGAGGTATTGCAAAAACCTTCAATTCAAGCACCCATGATCTCTGCAGTTGGGAAAGAGTATTTCTCACAAACCATTTAAAAGAACTAAATAAAAGACTGTCCAGATGTCACGTAGGCAAAATAACAGACATAAAAATTATAAAAAATAGCAATAAAAATTTTAAAAGTACATTATTGTCAACCACAAACTCTGATATCTGGTCTTCAAGTGACATGACATTTACAGCTCCAAAGACATGTTACTTGATCAGCTAAATGCATAAGACTGTGATTTGAAACAGCCTAATTTTGATCTGAGTTTTTTAAAGTTCTCCGATAGGGTTAGCAAACTAACATGGGCTACTATTTGGTAACACAGTCTTGTGACGTTGAATGGTAAGATATTTGAATTGTAACAAATGTCTGACAATGAATGAACATGAATAGAATTCATCTGTGGTATCTTGGCCTCAGTATAACGACAGCTAACGACTTTTTTCCACAGCATAATCTTTCGTGTTGACTTAAACATTACGGTCAGTAGAAAGTGTCCTCTTCGTTTGCATGAGTTTGAATTTTTAAAATCATAATATTTCCAAATATTTACCAATATTTCCACTGTTCACAAATTTGATCAACAGTGATAATGTGTAAAACTTTTATCCAAATAGTCAAACTCTGCTCAAATCCTTAAACTTCCAAAGCCCCTACTACGTGTCGTGGGACAAAGTAAGGCCTAAATAGGTCTATCTGGGGTCCAAAGTCTCTGATTTTTTTACTATTATACTGCAGAGTGCCAAAACATGACAAAGATCTTGCTTGTGGGCAGGTTATCAAAATTACAGATCAAGAAAACATAAATATGTTTGCAATAATTCACATTCAGATTTATAAGGGGCCATTAAAGTGCATATTTGAAGTACATAATGTAGATATGACTTTCAAATACGGAATTCAAAGTCATAAATATATTATCCCATATTCAGCCACCGGTTCTGCAAACGAATAAGATCCATATGATTTTCCTAACAGGTCAAAAAATTAAAATGCAAATTATTCACAGAAAGAAATGTTCCCATGGCAACCTTAGCTCACAGCTCCAAATAAGTCAAGAAATTAAAATAAGAATTGGGGATGCATCAACTGATACTTCCTATAGAGTGGGGCATTCAACTAGATTTGTTGAAGGGACAATTTTTTTTTAATGATGCCCGAAGGCTTTGTTTTTTTTAAAATAAAGTTTGTAAATAATAGAGAACAGGCAAGTTGAAAACAAGACATCTAACAAATATTTCATAATTATTAGAATTTAGTTACTTATTGCTTCAATGTCTTCGCGGGCCATTTCACGTCTCTTAGTGGGCTGGATCTGGCCAACATTTGAATACCTCTGTCCTAGGATTTCCCCCTGGGTTGTCATGGAAAGACTCGACTGACATCAAATTTCAGAGCCCAGCAATAATAAAACTATACTTGTGCAAGTCACCGCATGCCTTTAGCAATCAACGAAGAGACCCTCTTACCATCAACGTGCCCAGCATTACTGCTTCCTGCTGCAGCAATAAGAACCACCAAAGCACATGAAAGAAGCAATAACCCCATCGATCAGCATCTTAAGATCGGCAACGATAAAATGCTGACTTCGGCATAATCAAATTAAAAATACGAGACTAAAGAACACCTGCGGAGCTAGCGGCAACACTAAGTACGCCTCCATCACAGAAGATGTCTAAGAGCAAGTCAAACCAAATGCACTTCATGATGAAATGATTATTCCATGCATGGTTCCAAAGACCGTAAGTAGCGCTCTCAAAAGGTATCCAAGTTTACTGATAGAGCAGAGAAAGAGAGAGAGAGAGAGGGTCCCTGTACATGAACCCTGTATTTCCACCTGTAATGTTATCGTAAATCTTTGCAAATATAGAAGCACGACTGAACCTAAAGCGACCGAACGTTTGGCAGAATGATGATGTCTAATAATTAATTCAGGAATAAAGATATTCCAGTATTTGTCCATTGCTAAAACAAATAATAAATCCAGAACTTTGTATAATATTGCCAATATTTCTGATAGATCATTATAGATTTATGTCCATGCATAGGCTGGTGTAAATCAGCACCTGTGCAAAGCAATTCAAGCATGCATCAACTATCAGTCAATTGGGCATCTCTAGCAGGGCCAATCAGAGGAGGGGCTTTGGGGCCATTTGGTCCGGGCCTCCAATTCTTGGGGCCTCTGTTTTTTAAGTTAATGTCTAACTGAAATGTGCTAAATATCCTTTTCATGTTACAATATTGAATTTTTGTGAAATTTGTAAATTGTAAGTGATTTTTGAGTGAATCATAATAATACTATATCCTATTCGGCTGAATTTTAATATAACATACTATTTATGGTTGCAATCAGTCAGGAAGTGTACTAAATATTCTATATCTGATGTAAAAATATTATATTCTGCATTATTTGCTTTGCTTTTAAATTTCAGTGTTATAACTATGGACTAATAATTATATAATAGTCCATAGTTATAATACTCCAATAGTAAGCAACTATTGGAGATCATAGCCCCTCAAAATTTCTAAATGGCCTGGACTTCCTTCAGCTTCTGAAGAGGCCTGATCTCTAGCAATGGTCAAATCCACTCCATGTCAACAAGTGATAATATTCTGAAAAAGTTTTCAAAACATGTTGGCTGGTGTCAACAGGGTGAAAAATTGAACGACCCTTAACTATTCTTAACTATTATATAACATTTGTGTGAATCTGCCTCAAATTTATTAAAAATGATTAGCAAGAATCTGCAGCAATAGAGTGTGTGCATGTGTGTGTTGTGTGTGTGTGTGCGTGCTCTAACAGTATTGCAGAAGCAGGTTCAAAGATCATTTCAAAATGTTAATAAACAATTTCAGGCAAAAACAATTGATACTGCATTGAATGCCGCTCAAACAGTAATGAAGTTGCATTAAACCTTCTTTCATAAAATTTTTTATCAAGAATCTTGGGCTGGTAACTGCAAAACATTCACTGAAAACCCCAGCACTGACGATACTCATTTACACACTCAGCAATGTCTGAAAAAGATGCAAAAAAATACTGCTGGAAATAAACATAAACATTTTAACATAGATTTATATAGCTGTGTTTCAATTCAGGCATGGAAAATATGGCTTTCTACAGATTAGACAGGAAAAATATCTAATATTCTTTGAAATAAAATTACATCTTCAGTGTAACTCATGTCCAATGACTTGATCTATGTTACCTGCTTTTCACACAGATTTCAAAATGTTTACTTAAACAGTAAAATATGAACATAATGTTTTCCTATTGCTAATGATCAACTACCATTTAAAGTTTAACAACAAGACTTGATGTCAGACCAAAGGAGATGCACTAATGCAACAGATTCAACATAATTGCATATACTGGGGTATATGTTTTAACATAAATATGCTATTATGTTGAGCTAAGGCATTTATTTTGCAGCATTAGTACAATTTATTACTCTAAGTAATCTGTGGCCGGACAAAATGTCACAGGTTCGGGTTTGGGTTACGGCTAGGCTTAGGGCTACATTTTATCCCCATTATATCATGTTGTGACATTTTGTCTCCCATGACATTTTGTCTGCAGACATTTTGTGCTAGCACCAAGTAATCAAGTGTACTATTGCCACAATATAAACTCTGTCTCTACAACAGTAAATACTCAGTATGAACAGAGCTCTATAATGGCATCTGTGTTCTCTGTCGCTCACAAAAAACTCTGCATAATATTCAGCAGACATAAGTAAAACCAGCCTATAATGACTCAAATCAGAGAATGTTGGACTTTGAACATGCTAAAACATCTGTTCATCTGATCACATGGCAGCTCATCTCTTCAAAGAGAATCGATTTTAAGTTCATAATTCTCAATGGTATTACATCTTCAATTTGTTAACCAACAGATAACTCAATGTCAATATGTCAATTTATATAGCGCTATAGTCAAGGCAGGCTTAGCGAAGCGCTTTACACATTACACTTATACGAGATCTTAAATAAGTGTGTCTTTAGTCCCGTTGTAAACGAATCAGGCTTTGTTTCTTTAGTTACTTTGTCTGGTAACAAGTTCCATAGAATATGGAATATACCTGTACAACTGATAAAGAGATAGCTTATCTACCTCAGTTAGTGACACTTGTCAAGGCATAGTTGTACCTGACTTTTTCATAATCATACGTCTTGTTACATGAGACTGAAAGTAGGCAACGGAAAAACCATTTCAGTCAATTTCACAAATCCGAATCCATAACTGAAACCTTTGCAACCTCTAGTTACCACACGTGGCTGACAGAAGAGACGACATAAGTCCCACTTGACATGAGAATGTTCTCAAGATGAATCAATACATCTTAGGAGTGAACATACATGGCTGTTCAGACCATCGATAGCACACAGACAAGCCTCAGCAACATACTGAATCAAAAGAAACTAGGAGATAGAATTCAGCCGAAAATTAGGCTGAATGCCTTGTGAAATTAGACAGTCAGACTGGCCATGAAGCAACATAATAAACACTAGATAGTGTTTTTGTCCATCAAGCATTCTGGGAAAGCAAGAGTAAAACAAAGGAAACTCCATCTTTTCGGACACATATGCAGAATGAAAGAGGACAGAAAGATCAAAGCTCTAATGTTTGGAATAATGGAGGGTGCCAACAAGAGAGGGAGACCACACAAGGAATGGTGTGATGATATTGAAGAATGGTGTGGAAGCAGTTTACAGGATTTACAGTTGGCGATGAGTCCATGGTCAATGAAGATGACGATGATGATGGCTTGGCTAGAAATGCTTGAAAATTATTGTACTTAGTAAAATGCTTGGCAACACATTATATTTCTTGTGAATGTTCTAGCATCTCCTCCTATCACTGATCACACAATCACTGCCGTGTTTTACTGATCACTGAACAGGGAGGAGGCCCAGACCAACCTCTAGCCAACTGTTGTATACTTGAATCATAAAAATTGGAAAACTATGGGGCATTCCACATCAAATGAACACACCTTTCAATAAAATCTGACGTCACCAACTCAGATTTCAATGAAAATTGGTACAATTGTTCATCTCCATGAATAACGTTGAAAACCATAATATTAGAATTTTAGGCCAACCCATGTCCAAACTTTGGGTCACGAAAGTTTGGTCGACTTGCACCAAATTGGGACAGTAAAACTGTAATATCTCCACTTCTGTGATAGCTAGATATATGTTCTTTGCACCAAACTTTAGCTTTTGGAAAGCTCTACCTGGGCCAATCAACAGGTACAACATCAAGTTTGAAAAACCAACAGAACAGAAACAATCATAGCACATAATATGATATTTTAGCCATTATGTATTCAGCAATATTTATTATTTTATTTGTGGATAAACCTTAAATTGCCAAGAATTAATGGTGAAAATTTCAGAGTGGGCACTCTTACAGTTTTATGCCCAGATTTGTCAACGTATTCTGTCCGGTCCTTGGTGCAAATTAAAACAACACATTTGTGACATTTGTCAAAGCACTGTTGCCTTTGACCTTTGTTTTGCCATGGCGCTATATAAATCATCTTGATAATAATAATAATAATAATAATAATAATAATAATAATAATAAAAAAAACAACAACACAAAAAACTAGTCCGAATACAGTAATTTCATAATACAAATTACATATTAACTGGCCAGGCTATCCATATCAAGTGAGTTACTACAAATCTTTGTGTTAAGAAACAGTTTTAAAGTTAATTTTCTTTAGTTGCAGATTTATATGAAATATGTTATAAATTATAGAATATGCATTTTGTAACTGCAGCCATCAAGTAACCTGAGAATATTCAATTTGACCGTTGACCTAAAAAGGTTGACCATTCAAGTGCATATGATATGAAAATGCCCATAGTAATGCAGCTGATGCCTTAACTGTTCAATGAACAAAGGTGCAAACAAACAGAGAGTGAATAATTTTAGCATTGTACCTCAACAATATACTTCCATCCTTCTTCGTTGAAGACGTTTTGTCCGAGGTGTTCTTCGAAAACCGATTTAGCTTCGGCAATCTTTTCGAGGGTCACAACCGGACCTGACAACCAGTGTTTGAGAATGTACTGCAGCCCGAAGAACAGGGTCTTCTCGAACTTTCCTCCTCGACTCTCAAAGTACGAGTAAATGTAGGTGGTGTCTGGTGGGTACTGGAGGTGGTGTGTAACCTAAACACCAAGTACAAAAAGCTGGTCAACGTAAAGTCTTCATTGTCAACGGCTGTAAATTATGACTTCAGTTACCAGCAATGCTAAAAAATGTAAAGATAGTGCAACAAACAGATAATTAACTTTGTCAGTTGGACAGATAAATCTTTAACAATACATATGCGCAGCTGACAACTATGATTAAATCACTCACAGACACAAAGCTCTAGAACTACCAAACAACTTTTACAAAAGATTCAACATAATTGTAACATTAAGAGAGCTACTATTCAGATATACGATAACGTTAATCCAATTATATTTATCTTTTTTTAAAGTCTAAATCTTTGACAAAACTTGTGACAGATTTTCTAATCAACACCACCGAATAATGGTGAAAACCAAAACAAGAATTTTGCACTTTTACCCACAACTACACGCTCAAGTCATTAAACAGACACAAAGCATCACACTGGAGCTAAATAAATGGCAAATACTAATCATACTGAAACTGAAACAGAAAACCTTGTAGGAATCTGCCAATAGGATGATGTTGTCGACAGCATCAGAGGCACTCATCGTCTGTAATTTAACAGCAGAAATCGCTCACATTTGATCTAATTAAATAAATAATCAATCAATCAATTAACTAGTGAATTCTGTGTTTTAACTTCGCTTTTTAGAGCAACACCACAAGATTTAAACAACCGACAAACAAAGACCAGCGATAAACGTCAAGAGGACGTGAACTGATCGATGACGCAACCGGGTATCGTGACGGCGCCTAGCGATCGAAGGGGTCTCCATGAAACGCGATAATTCCACATACCGTTGGGCGTATGTTACACTTGGCAGCCATCCTGCGGTCCGCCGTTGAATGCAAATGAGCAAGTTGGTTCAAGCCTTAATCAAGTTGCCTCTTTCGTCCTCGGTGGCGCCATCTGTGGCGCTCTTACGGTGAGAAGCATCGAAACAACTGGAATTGTGTTTATGCTGGGATGAGAAACCGCAATCGAAAGCAACAACTAGTCGAGCTTTTTCCGGAAAACTCAACGAAATAAAAGCACTTAGGCCTATATACAGCAGTGGCGTCACCAGGAGTCCGACTCAGTGACCTAGCGCGAAATGCAATGGCGGAGCTGATTCAGCTGAGTAGGCCTACACCGAAAATTTACTCTCAATATGTAAAACTGGGATATTTCCGCACACTGATCAGAGGCGGATCCAGGAGGGGGTATAGAGGATACGTTTAACCCCTATTGCTTTGCCAATTTTTCATCGTAGCAAAAAACAAAAGTTATAAAGGGGCGAATGAATAAGCGAGTGTCGTAGGCCCTACTTCTTCCATTTTAGGCATTTTAACCACATGCCTCCATCCATATGGACGGGACAAGACGAGTCAAAATGGGGAATAGTAGGCCTATACAAAGTGCCACCATCAACCGAAATCCCCGGACATGCCGCTGACTCTAATAAAGAGTTGTCCAGCACTGTGCGAGGGGAGAGTATTTGACAGTCGACCAAATAGGGTATCAATACAATACACAGCCAACCTGTACATGCATGTATAGGCCTATACGCAACGGCGTATTCTGACTTTCTGCCGAAGACGGCTTGTGTTCATCTAAAAACAGTCGATTTCGCTTTTTCGGAAGCGAATCGAGTCTCTATAGTTGCACTTTAGTCCCTCTACTGATTCTGAAAGCCAATATCCCAGAGAGACAGAGGCTTTCGGAAACTTTCAGTTTCGGTTTCATCGGAACCAATCAGATCTCTTAAATTAATACGCCGCCAATTCAAATGTCTACATTCAGTCAGTCGACCGTTACTAATTGCAAACATCAACATTTTCGACCATTTGCTACAGGAGTACGGGTCGTCCTCGACCAGCGGGATATAGATACACCCCACCCACCCATCCACCCACTCCCTCGGCAAACTGAACACCGATGAAATAGGATATTCGCATGGGCGCCCACATAAATGTTTCCAAGAGGGGCAAGCACATTTTAACTCAATGGTCACGAACTCACGGTTAATATTTTAGCAAGGTTGTCAAATTTTACTGTTATATTATTGGTATTTGCATTTTCCAGGGGCAAGTGCCCCTTTACCCTAATGTGCGGGCGCCCATGGATATTCGCAGTGGCGTCGCTAGGGTTGGTGTCACCCAGTGCGGTAAAATTGTGGTGTCACCCATTTAGACTTGGGACCTCTTCTAAATCTTTCTTATTTTTCCTTCTCAAATACCGTGACAAGCAAAAAAAGATCATCCTTGTTTGGTGTCACCCCCCTAGATGGTGTCACCCGGTGCGGTCCGCACCCCCCGCACCCCCCTCTCGACGCCACTGGATATTCTTTTGTAGCCTACAGTTTTTCTCACTAAAATAAATGGATTTCGACATTCCGCTTGTTGCCTTAGCCTACATCACCAGTCCGTGATTCTATTGAAATATAGGCTTAAACATGATCATGTAATAACAGGGATGATTTTGATAAAATTTAAGTAACTAAGTAAAATAGCGTGACATTTTATAGCGATTGCGAAGCAGTGCCTATTAAGTAGCTGCTTAATCTTGGGCGTTTAGGCCACTTCCAAGTTTGAAATAGCCATATTGCCGAATGGTAGGCCTATAGCTGTCAGTCAGACATGGTCGTTTTCATGGAGGGCGCCACAAGCCAAATATTGGGTGGGCCAACATGGCCTGTTTGAAATTGGACAAAGCAAGGACTAGTGCTACAGTAGGCTACAGATATGCAAAAATTCAGAAGAGTGATGAAACGAATTAAAACCACATATTCTTGTGTCCCCATCTATGCTGTGTCAAACCGTACTAGAATTGTCAATATATTCTGTCTCAATTTTTTTCTAGAGCTTTCGAAATGCCACGAAAAATAATGAGCCATTTGAAACGACACTAAACAAAGTCTTTCAGTAATCTATTCTCTGTCAAATTTCTTAAAAAAATCAATCGAGAGATAAGATGGCGCTTAAGAGAGCTGGTTTCTTCTATATTACAGGTTTTATAGACCACAAAAATATTATAAAATTGATACCCTGTTTGAAATTATTGGACAAAGCAAGGACTAGTGCTACAGTAGGCTATAGATATGCAAAAATTCAGAAGAGTGATGAAACGAATTAAAACCATGGAGGGCGCCACAAGCCAAATATTGGGTGGGCCAACATGGCCAATATTTCAGAGCCAAGACAGCGCAGCGAGAAATTCTTGCCGTTACGATCAATCGATCATTGAAAAAACACAGTTGCATGGTTATACAGGCCTAAATATAATAATTTTGAATGGTCTTCCACATCTGTGACATCTCAATTAGGCCCTATATATGACTATATTATGCCAATATATTGGGGATTTGGGGTTATTAGTTCCACAAAACATTGTAATTTGCCAATTGAAATTGGGTGGGCCAAACACAATACACAGGGTTACCGGAGAGGGAGAGAGAGAGAGAGAGAGAGAGAGAGAGAGAGAGAGACGCGGACGAATCTGAATTCTGCGAAGACTACGCTCTGCCCTGCGAAATAAGACCGAGTTATCGGTCGTCACTGCGAAAATGATCAACGAAAAGGACGCAGATGCTAGAAAACGCGGAATGACAAAAGTACGGATGGTGCTAGTTAAGCCAGCAAAGGAACATATCCGCCACTGAAGAACAGTCTCAGAGGACTGACTCCTTGCTCGCGTCCTGGTTGCTAGAATTGTTTCACTGGTTAGAGGTTTTAGCAAAATGTCTACTATGTCTAGTTGCAATTGGTTTTTATTAACTCCTCACCAACGACAGAGAGCGTCTTTTTATCCGCCAATGAAGTGAAATTGTCGCCCAATTGCAGTATGTTGCCAATAGCAACAACGTCATCTCAGAATTCAGATTCTCAAATCACAGTTCGCATAACGTTATAAGCATCGACTATAAGTCGCTGTGTTGAACGTTCAACTGGAAGCAGTTCCGATTATTATTAGTACCGCTGGTAGGTAACCCACACCACAACTACTAAAGGGGCGAGAACCTGTTACCGAGAGCTCTGCATTGAGTACGCGACCAATGCCGTGGGTTTTCGGCGTATACTAGAGGCCGTAGGGGTGAAATGGCGAGGAGAATTATGATTTAGGATATGCTTCCTATTTACAGGTTACCGTCACAGTCAGGGCCATATTAAGGCAGGGGCTGAGCAGTGATGTTAACAAGGACTAACCCCCAAGGACCAGGATAAGGACAAGGACTGACCCCTAAGGACCAGGATAAGGACAAGTACTGTCCTTGTCCTGGTCCTTGAGGAGTCAGTCCTTGTCCTTATCCTGGCCCTTAGGGGTCAGTCCTTGTCCTTTACGAGGACAAAGACGAGGACCTACCCCTCAAGCACAAGAACCACAAAAGGACTGACCTTTAAATTTAGAAGGTTGCAAGCGACTCGAAAAATGCCCCAAGTGCATGCTTGGGAGCGTTCGGTATGAGAATAAAATCAGAGTTAAAGGGGATTCGTTGAAACCTGAATTTTAATCAAATGCAGTAAAGCGCCTCCATGCACGTAGCGCTTTTTACGTACGACTTTCGGGGGTGACCATCTCAGTATACCTTTCCTTGAACTTTCGGGTGTTTGCTTTAATTACAAATATGAATAGTATTAGGCCTAGCACTTACTTTGTGAAGGCACTTGTGACTGATATCTTATCTTGGATGCGTTTGTTACATTTCTTACAAATAGCAATCCATTTAGTGTCGATTTCGACGATCTTGAAGTCTTTAAACGAGAATTTCCCAACTCGCGGCTGTGTATACCCTAAAGGTGATCCTTCTTCCTGCATTATGATTGATATTAATTAGTATATTTATCTGTATTTTAGGATACAGCTAAAGAAGAATATAAATTTTAAAAACGCATGCGCTCGGTTCATACGCTTTCAAACAGGAAAAGGCAGTTCAGCCGCTCAACTGGTATTATCATAGACTTTCATCATCATCATCATCATCATCATCATCATCATCATCATCATCATCGGCAAGCTCACTGACGGAGCGTAGCCTTTTCCACTAGGCCTAAACAGTGGCGGCTGCACCGGAGGGCCAGAGGGCCCCGTGCCCCTATTGAGAGCCTGGCCCCCCAGTGCCCCCCCCCCAGTTGGGACCCTATACTTAATGCTACATACATTAAACAACAAATGGTTGGCCCCCATGATTAGAAGTTGCCACCCCAATGCCCCCCACTTGCCAAATCCTAGAGCCGCCACTGGGCCTAAACATTTCCAAGAAACTCTAATTTGAGCCGTTTTCCAGACAGTGAAAAGTCCAACGTTACACGGAGCCAAGTCAGCTAGATTGAATTGTTCTGGTCCAGGTAGTTCTTTGGTGATTAACTGGTCTTTTCCACGATTTTGGGGGCCCTTTAATAACTTAATGTAGGGCTCTCGCATGGTCGATGTTTGAGGCTGCTTTCGCAACATGCCCAAAATAGTGGATACGCCTGCTTCGTATTTTATGGATATGGGTTCCTCTCCTGTGCGTCGGAACACTTCTTCATTTGTTGTATGCGAGGTGTACGGTACTCTAAGCTAGGATCTTCTCAGGCACCATTGATGGAAGGCATCCAGCTTCCTGATCATCTGGGGTGGGGCCCGTACGGGCCGGGCGCCTTTTTACGGGCTACGGGCCTCGAGGTACGGGCTACGGGCCAATGGTGGCTCCAGGATTTGGCAAGTGGGGGGGCCGTTGGGGTGGCAACTTCTAATCATGGGGGCCAACCATTTGTTGTTAGGTATGTAGTGTTAAGTACAGTAGCGTCATTTCACACTTTTCTTGGGGGCGAGAACATTTTTTGCCAAGTTTTAGGCAAATTTGAGGCAATTTGTGCAAATTTTAGGCAATTTTTTTGCAAATTTTATGCAATTTTTGCATTTTTTTGCAACTTTGGCAATTTTTGGGCAATTTTTGGGCCAATTTTGGCATATTTGCAATGTTTAAATATTTTTTGGTAAATTTATATATATAGTATAGTATATATAGTATATATATATATATATATATATATAGTATAGGGTCTCAACAGGGGAGCCACGGGGGGGCAGTGTCTCAGTAGGGGGCACGGGCCCCTCTGGCCCCCCGGTGGAGCCGCCACTGCTAAGGGGCGCAAAATGTGCGGGCTACGCGGGCCTTGTACGGGCCGGGCGCTAACAATATTTCTTTAATAAATTCAAGTTTATATTTCTTTAGTCTTGCCTTTTCCTCTTCTTTTCATAACAGCAACAAAATATTAATGTTTTATTGACAATTATACAATAGCTACAACTCAGCTGTAATAAAAATTGTAATTTGGAAACAGTTAAGAAAATAATTTTTAAAATATAATTAATGAAAATTATTTGATTTTGAGTTTACAAATGAATATTGCATTTAATATCGTGTTAGCAGATTAGCCTATACTTCTATGAAATTACCTTGCAGCCCCGCCCGCACCTCGGGCCGGGCGGCAAGGTACGGGCTACGGGCGATAAAAAAATTAAAAGACGTACCAAGAAGTAAAAACTCAGTTTTTGAAGGGTTTAATGCAAGCTTATTACTAAATATCCAAGACTGAACATTTTTCAGATAATTGGATAAAATTTCTAGTGACGCAGAAGATGTTTTATCATCAAAGGCGATGAATAACTGTGTATCGTCAGCGTAGAAATGATAGTCAGCAGAGAATTGTAAAAGAAATTAAAAAGGTTGCATTAACTGAGAGCTTCCAGAACTTCTACATAGAAAAGATGAATGTTGAACAAGAAGAATTGCTGCGCTCTATTCTCCAGTTTCTCCGCTCCTCTTCAGTTGAGACGAAACTGGAAGAGCACTTGTCACGGACTACTTTGATGAAAAATTCGTTCAGCTTTCTGCTTTTGAAGTGATTGCTTTCTACAAAGACTGTCCCGAATACTCGTCTATCCCAGATGACACGTTCGTTTCCTAGCAAAATCACGAAGGGGCCAAATTTCCAGGTTGGCAGCAGCCATCCTGTCTCACCGCACAGCATGAATGTGGAAAGAGTCGTGTCGCATCAGAATACAATCTTCGATTGCAGACGGAAAAAGATCACACTCCGCGGTTTGAGATCCAAGCTGACAATCGCTTTGAATGTCAAAGGGTCAGCCTTGCGTTGGATCCACGATCGGCCGAGTCGCGGTTCCTGTCGAAGAAGAAAAGGCGTGAAAGGGAAGAGACGGAGAAATATCGCAATCGTGACTTCGTGTGTCATTTCTTCGGCAGCGAGCCACGAGCGTAGACTGCACTTTCATCCGATATTATACATTTTATTCTAATACCATTATGACTGATTTTTCGGTAGCTGTGCAGAATAGGCCTAAACTAAAATCAAGAAGTGCCAAAATTAGTTTTCATCCGTAATTTAAGAAGCTCTTCATCGCCCCCAGTAATTTTTCCTTGAAAACACCTTGTTCGTCCTGCCACTCACGTGCAAACTGGAGGCAGTGACTCATCGCCGTATCTTTCCAGAAGCAAGCGCTCGCCGCCTCTCTAGTTCTATATTTAACCCTAACCCTAGCTAAGCTGCTTATACTAACATTAGTCCAAGACTTTTACTTTGCTGAGTCTCTGAGTCGACCCACAGATCGAAGCACCTTTGACAATATTTAACTTGATTAAGCCATTTACTTTAACGTTTGCTCCTTCTCTCTCTCTCTCTCTCTCTCTCTCTCTCTCTCTCTCTCTCTCTCTCTTAATCTATCTCGATCTCAGATCTTCCACTGAATCGAATAGGGGCTACTTGCAAATCTAGAACTGAGACATAACTTCCGTCAATTGATAACAAAACCTACTACACTGGACTGGATTGCGGTGATAGTAAGTTCGACCAAACACCTTACGTGACAAAAATAATATCTAAAGACGTGTTGCGACTTAGATAAGACCCCGGCAAAAACGAACATTTCTCATTGGTGAATCGAAGTTAGTTTGTCACCTACTCCAGCATTCATTTCAAGACCCGGATATTGAATTTCTTGCATTTAATTAAACCTACAGTACACTAGAGAATCTGCACGAAAGAGACCTTAGGGCAGTGTTTAATCATAGGCGGCGCACTCTTATCGGCCCCGTCGGCCCACCATAGGCCGGGCCGGGGTACTTTTTAAGGAGTAAGAACTGAAGAATTGTAATTCTTTAAATTGTTTGATTACATTTTCAATTCGAATTTAGAAGGGAGCTGCTGCCGTGAGAGGGCGAATGCACTGCCAAATATGGCTTTACAGTCGTAGCAACATATGATAAGATCAGATAGGCCTGTCCTATACTCATTTAACACAAAGGTGTCAAACATGGTAGTCATAGGCTTATTAGATTAGATTAAAAGGCGGGGATTAAATTAGATTAGATTAAAAGACGGAAGAAGGCACTGAGACGAATGAGCCTCAATGAGGGAGCTGCTGTCGCGGGAGGGCGAATGCACTGCCGAATAAATAAGGCTTTATAGTAGCGAGATCAGATAAGTATGTCTATACACGTCTAACCCGAGGTGTCAAACACCGTAGTAACGTTACTAACGTATGTGTATCAGTTGACATTAAATTAAAAGACGGAGGAACTCCGAGGAAGACACTTAGACGAACGAAGTGGGAAGATGGTGGGCGAAAATCCGAAGGACAGCAGAGGGCTCAGGGTGCCAGGAAGAGCGGAGGCACCAGAGAAGTAGTAGAGGGCGCTATAGAGTGTGTTTCATTGAGAGAGGGCAGTCGGAATTGGGCCTCGATCGAAACGGATCAGTTAGGCCTTCACTGTGTTCGCATAAATCGCGGAAACAATCTCACGACTTCAGCGATTCAATCGCTTAACAGCGCTTCACCATTCATACAATGGACAAGTTTGTTGTTACGCCGTAAGCTGAATATATCGAAGACCCTGAACAAACTGTAAGTACTTCAGATAATACAACATCTGTGCGAATTATTCCATAGTGATCAGTGTAGGACTAGGACTATACTACGAAAAACTAACCTTTAAGACTCAACACTTTATATAGACACCAGGGTTTAATCTAGGCCGTTTCCGGGGAAAAATTGCCCTTCCCCTCGCAAATTTCAAATTCCCCCCGGAAATTCACTACATCAACTAACAACAGCCCCTAGCAGAATGCCGCCGGCTTTGTCAGTCCCCCCCCCCCGGCTTTTTCAGTTTCCCCTCCGGAGTCCAGGAGTCTAGATTAAACACTGATGGACAACCCCGGAATTATGGGACACCCCGAGTTGTTTTTTCTCCATAGTTTTTCATCCTTCCCAATCCCATTGTATGGAGCCCCTTTGATATTCTTGATTTTATATCTTCTTGCTAACTGCCGTCGCTTTCAATCACACCTCCAACACATCTGAATGACCAGACTTTTTCCATTTTTATGTCCATTCACTGTAATATTAAATATTCACGGGTTTTGTATTCCCTTTCGTTATTTCCTCGCCGCCCCCCTCCGCCTCCACCACCAACTAACTTATCTAAGACCGTGAAGATGGTAGAAAGGTCGTTAGTAAGTTAGCTAGGCATCTCGACCCTCAACGCCCGCTGCCGCTATATTGTAAACGGGCCGGGTACTTTTTATTGTCTTCTGTTTAATCTAGACTCTGAACTTCGGGGGGAACTGACAAAGCCGGGAGGAAGTCGGCTAAGGGGTTGCTATTAGTTGATGCAGTATTCACAAATTTTCTGGGGAATTTGAAATTTTCTGGGAGGAGGGCAACTCCTCCCGAAAAACGGCCGAGATTAACCCATGCCTTAGGGCCTACGTACGGTTATGAGAGTTGCTTTTCTCCATCATGATTGCTGTGCGGCGCATTGCCAATCTGGTGTTGTTTGCATCGTTTGGTTGAATTTGCTACCTAGATAGGCAAGGCAATCCCTGCAAAGAGCCGACGTCGGTGGGCCCTGTCCGACCAATCCATTCTCGTCTTCTTCGTCTACAGCTGACTTAATTGCGACGTCGGTAGGCTGCAGACGTACGCGACGTGCGGCGGACCATGCATATAGCATGCATTCAATATATATATATATATATATATATATATATATATATATATATATATATATATATATATATATATATATAAACCCTATATTAACTTAATGCCATGGATATATGTATATATAATTATATAAGGCCGTAACAATTATAATTATATAATTATATAGAAATCTTGTACCTTATAAAATCATTAGGCCTATATATACTGATATCTATAATATTAAAATCCTTATCTGTATGTCTCTCTGTCTGTTACCTTCAAGCGTTCTGATTGGTTGACTATTGGTAGAACGGTTTAGACCGTTTAGTCCTTACGTCGTGATGCGTTGGTGGGCGAGCGTTGACTATTGGTAGACGGTTTAGTCCTTACGTCGCGATGCGTTGGTGGACGATGTTCGAAGACGACGTTGCTATTGGTAACAATTGTTCGTAGAACCGGTTTAGTCGAGTCATTGCAGCGTCAGAGGGCTGGGCGTGCGACGACGTTGCTATTGGTAACAATTGTTCGCAGCCTGAGGTAGTTGCAACGTACATTTTAACGTACACAAAAAATACGTGTACAGCGTCACAAATGGTCACAGTTGCGTGATTTTAACGTACATAGGCCTAATTATTACGTGGCGCAGAGCTTGGCTAGGTGGCGATCATTGAAATGTTGTTCAGCATGAATTCAATGATTGGGTATTAGGTATAGGTATTGGATTAGTATTATCCTGCACTGCGAGCGCGAGCGAAGCGAGCATCTTTCTAGTATATGCTTTATAATTGTATCCGACTTAATATCTATCCCAAATTAATAGAAATTTAAATAAAAATTAATTATATATAGGCCTTATATTAATTTAATGCCATGGATATATGTATATATAATTATATATGGCCGTAACAATTATAATTATATAGAAATCTTGTACCTTATAAAATCATTAGGCCTATATATACTGATATATATGCTTTATAATTGTATCCGACTTAATATCTATCCGAAATTAATAAAAAATTAAATAAAAATTAATTATATATCCAAATGGGCTATATATTGATCACTTTTCACTTTTTAACTGCCTATATAGCGACTGACGGATATATATATATATATATATATATATATATATATATACCGTACAAATACAGTGTATAAATGGCTTACAGTGCACAGTATATTGATAGGCCCTATGGCCTTTAAATTGAAGATGTGAAGACTATATATGTATGCCATTTATACGCTGTAATTAGCAAGCAATCAATGTTTTAAGAACAATCCCTAGATGGCAGCGCGAAATTGTGTGCAGCTTGCTTTCAATCACTTGAGGGCACTAATGTAATGTGGTCACTGCATCCACTCACTGCTGCAATCACCACGATTCACCAGAGGAATTCTAAGATCCGCAACTTAAGAGACACCTCCTCCACCCCACCCCCAAGACCGACCAGCGAAGGAATGACTCAGAGGTCATCCGGTACGAAATGGGAAGGAGAAGAAGAAGAGGAAGAAGGACACGAAGATGAAGAGAAAAACGATGAGGAAGAAGGCAGTGGCGTCTGAGCCATAGCGTACCCCTTTGGTCTTTGTTTTTTTATTTGCTTGCCACCACGTTTTAGAAGGACGATAACCTTCTTTTGCTTGTCACCGTTTATTTTTCGTTTATTTTTGGAATAACACGAATATTTCACTAAACTTGTCTCATTTCTCGTTCTTCTATCACATTTTAACTTGGCTTTATGCAATATTATAATGTTATATTGATTTAAATATTTATTGTGTTGTCTTATGGGATTATATTAGCGTGAAAAGCGGTCATTGTTCAACAGCTTTGTGCAATTAAGCGGATCAGGCAATGTGTGAAATAAACCCCTTGGAAAAGTTAGTCATTTCATGAAAAGACTGGTTTTTTAGTCATTTCATGAAACCACTGACCCTATGGGGCATTTCACGAAATGACTGAAACTTTTAGTCATTTCGTGAAATGACTACTGATTCATTAGCGTCGCCACGGGGGGGCAAATGGGGGCAACTGCCCCCCCAACCTGCCCCAGACCACCTACCAGATTTGCGCAAATCCGGTGAGAAAGTTTTTTGTGAAGGGGGGGGGGGGTAGGAGTGGGTAAGGAATCTGACACTCCAGACCCCTTTTGCCCCCCCAACCAAAAATTCCTGGCGACGCCACTGGACTGATTACACACATTGCCTATAACATATATATGGCCTGCAACCTCAACAGACCAACGAAAGGGAACTCCATATTTTGGGTCAACAACTTCGTGCAGATTTAAACGAATAGACACGTCCACGGAAAAGGATAATTAAGGGCACTGAGGGTAGTGAGGGACCAACCGTTGGACAAACCCGACACATCCGTTTCGAACTACCGTAGCGTTTGAGGCAAAACATGCATTACACCAAGAGCTGAGTAACCCCCGGGCAGTGTTTATTCTAAGCTGTTTGGGGGGGGGGGGAGGGGGTTTCTCCAAGTTAGAAAATCTCCCCCTGCCAATCTTTATATGTTGCATTGGGGATGGAAATTCCTCCCCCCAAAGTGTGACGAGAAGGGGCTTTTCATTTTGGAAGAAGGATAAAAGGAAAGATAAGGAAGGACATGACCTTTTTTTGCTTGTCACCACGTCGGATAGAGCAGCATATACTATCTGGATGGTCAAGGTGGCTAGAATAAACACTGAGAGGGTATTGATTTGGAGCCCTATATCTACGCCAAATGTGATCCAATTTGCAAATTTCTTGTAACATTTTGTTCCATTTTTATTTCCTACCAAGTTTGCCGCTCAACCTAGAGAGCTGGTCACTGAAAATTGTTGGCTACTGAGCTTTGAATAAAGTTTTGCATTTTTTGGAGGGGTGGCCTGTTTCAGGGTGTGCAGAGGACCCCAATTTTTATCGTTTTCTTTCACAGATGGTTAGAAAGAGAAATGCAAGTCCTAAAAATGAGGTATACCAGTTTTGTAGCTTTCATATAGCCCCAGCATTGCAAGTTGAAATAAAGTTAGCTTTGCATGACAAAGGGCCAAAAAGTCCCGGCGTCCAGTACTTTTCCAGGACGGATTCTCCTGCTGCATGGAGTTTTCCTTTTAAGGGTTTCCCGTTGTTAAAGGGTTAACTTAAACTCGCCCAAGTCTATGTGGTTAGAATAAACACTGGTAGACAAACTTAGTTTAATATGCCACTGCATATCCGTGGTGTTGGAAACATTAGCACATTACCGGTAGAGTCTGAGCTTTCATGGCGTTCTCTGAAAACAATGGCCCAAATCTGAGTCTTACCATTTAAATGGAAACTTCGCATAAAGGACAAGCACACCAATGCAATAACATTTATTAACGAGTTGAACGAAGGAATATACGTTAGAATATCATCACATTTCCAGTATTTTTTAACTTCAGAGTTCATGTTCTCTACTCCATTCTTTCAATGAATGAAAGCGAAAATTTGCGCCTGCATTGAGGACATTTATTGTCCTCAAGCAGGCGCATATGCAAACATAAGTAATGAAAAGTGTGCCCACAAGTGAGGCACACTGTTGCCTCATATTCATGCAAATATTCAAAACAGACTAAGCATAATCCTTTGGAGTCGTCAGCATCAGGGTCCGGTGGGAAAATGTCTCCAAGTTCTTCTGCTCCTAAATATTAAATATATAATTATTAATACGTTAGATTAACATTTGCAGCCATTAATGCTACAACAGTTGACAAAAAATATATTGTTATCTAAAGTTTTAAAAAATGTATTAAAATAGCAATATTCAGATTTAATTAATTAATTATTTGAAAATATAAAGTTTTCTCATCAATACCCTCATCTTCCTGTGCTGCAGTGTCGGTCCCGTGGGCTTCCTGTGCTGCAGCGTTGGTCCCGTCAGCTTCCTGTGCTGCAGTGTCGGTCCCGTGGGCTTCCTGTGCTGCAGTGTCGGTCCCGTGGGCTTCCTGTGCTGCAGTGTCGGTCCCGTCAGCTTCCTGTGCTGCAGTGTCGGTCCCGTGGGCTTCCTGTGCTGCAGTGTCGGTCCCGTGGGCTTCCTGTGCTGCAGTGTCGGTCCCGTCAGCTTCCTGTGCTGCAGTGTCGGTCCCGTGGGCTTCCTGTGCTGCAGTGTCGGTCCCGTCAGCTTCCTGTGCTGCAGTGTCGGTCCCGTCAGCTTCCTGTGCTGCAGTGTCGGTCCCGTGGGCTTCCTGTGCTGCAGTGTCGGTCCCGTCAGCTTCCTGTGCTGCAGTGTCGGTCCCGTGGGCTTCCTGTGCTGCAGTGTCGGTCCCGTGGGCTTCCTGTGCTGCAGTGTCGGTCCCGTCAGCTTCCTGTGCTGCAGTGTCGGTCCCGTGGGCTTCCTGTGCTGCAGTGTCGGTCCCGTGGGCTTCCTGTGCTGCAGTGTCGGTCCCGTGGGCTTCCTGAGCTGCAGCGTCGGTCCCGTCGGCTTCCTTCACTCTGGTTCCAGTATCCTCAATCGGATCTAAATATATACAGATACATTAACCACTTTACCATCCATAAAAATTTTAGAAGCCGTCACCGTGCCGGCCATTTATTTTGCTTGAAAAAAGTGTTATAGAAAACTGAATATTTAAATTTACTATATCTCAGGCAATATGAGAGCTAAGAAGATTAGGTATACACCAATGTTTAGCATTTTTATTGTTTTCTAACCATCCGTGCCAAAAAATAATTTGGGGGGTATGGTATGCCCTACGGTCTAGAATAGCACCCCTTAAAAAATGTTCAAAGCTCACCAGGTAAACTTTTTTAGAAGTAACCCTACTTGTGTGAGCGGCAGTGTTGTAGGAAAATGTCAGTGGGACAAAATAAATCAAAAAGTTTGAAAATCGGACAACATTTGGTAGAAATATATTACTTCTAACTCGAACGCCTCTCTTTCAGCTTTCATGACACTGCGGCTCAGTGGTGTAGCTACCATATAGCAAGAATAAGCAAGGCATTATAGGGAACAGAAGAACTGGGGGCCCTTTTAATATAATATATATATAATATAATAATATAATATAACAAGGTTTAAAGTGGTTCAGTAGGGACTGCCCTGTGTGAGAACCACTGTTGCTCCCGTCCAATCTAATATCCTAAACTACTGAGGTTTATTTTGAACTCGTTTACAGTTGTAGCCGTTACTATCCCCTCACCCAGTTCATTCCATCTGTCCACCACTCTTGCACTAAAAAAATGCTGTTTATGTCTCCCAACCCGTTTCTTGAACAGTTTCATGCTGTGTCCTCTGGTTCGATCATACTCCTTCATTGTAAAAATCTTTCCTTTGGCATTTCCACTTTGTTTGTTAGTATTTTGTATGTCTCGATCAAATCCCCTCTCTCTCTTCTTTTTCCAGGGTTGTCAATCCACAGTGATTTAGCCTTTCCTCATAGGTTAGTTTGTGATATCCCTTGATCATCTTTGTTGCTCTGTGTTGCACTCTTTCTAAGGTCTCTATGTCTTTCTTCAGGAATGGACACCATGCTTGAACACAATACTCTAAATGTGGACGTACCAATGTCTTGTAAAGTCTTATTATTACATCCTTCTCTCTGCTCACTATCGTTCTTTTGATCATACCTAGAATTTTGTTGGCCTTATTAGCTGCCTCTGCACATTGCCTAGATGGCTTTAAGCTGTTATGCATGATGACCCCTAGATCTTTCTCCTCGTTTGTCACTTTTAGTCCCTTCCCACATAACTTAAATTCATGATCTGTTCCCTTCTTCCCAATGTGCATCACCGAGCATTTATCTGTATTAAAAGCATTTTGCCAATCTGCCGACCACTGGGATAGTCTATTAAGGTCTTGTTGTAAAATTTTTGCTTCTGCTTCACTATCACTCTGTCCACACAGTTTTGTGTCATCAGCGAATTTTGAAATTTTTGACATTATATCATCATCGATGTCGTTGATGTATATTAAAAACAATAGAGGTCCCAACACTGAACCTTGTGGCACCCCACTTATGACCTCAGCCCAATCTGAATACTTGCCTCTTATACCTACCTTCTGTCTTCTGCTCTGAAGCCAGTTTTTTATCCATCCAAGAACTTTACCTCTAATTCCACTGGCCTGAAGCTTGACTGCCAGTCTTGAATGAGGTACTTTATCGAATGCTTTTGCAAAGTCCAGGTATACTACATCAACTGCCTTTTCCTCATCTAGCTTGTCGTGGATCTCCTCCAAAAAGTCCAGTATGTTTGTTAAGCAAGATCTTCCCTTAATAAACCCATGCTGGCTATCCTTAAAATCTTGTGTCTCATAAGATGGTCCAGTATATTTGCTTTCATTATTTTCTCCAGAACTTTACACACTATACAGGTCAGACTCACAGGCCTATAATTTCCTGGCTCCCCACGGTTACCCTTTTTGAATATAGGAGTGACTACTGCATCCCTCCAGTCCCTAGGGACTATTCCCGATTTAAGTGACATATTGAATATTGTGGCTATTACCTCACTAACCTCATGTCTTACCTCATACAGAAATTTTGGGTGTATATTGTCTATTCCGGGCTTTTGTCAGTTTTCATTTGACTCAGAATTTCCAGGACACACTCTTTACTGCAATTTATGTCTGATAATGCTTCCTCCTCTTTTCCACAAAATAAATTAATGGGCTTTGGTATGTTGGTTGTGTTTTCCTTTGTGAACACTGATCCAAAGTAATCGTTCAGAGTTGTTGCTGTTTCCATGTCATCCGTCACTGTTTCTCCAGAATCAGCTACTAATGGTCCCACTTTGTCTTTTCGCTTCATCTTACTTCTTGCATATCCATAAAAACTCTTACTGTTCCGTTTGATGTCTTTTGCTAATTTGTTTTCATACTCTGCAATAGCCGCTTTGTTTGTAGCTGTTGATTTGTTCCTCTTTTGCACATAACTGGACTGTAACTGTTTTAATCTCGCCTGTTCCAAACCTTCATTGCTTTGCATTTTTAGTCGGTGCTTTCTCAATTTGACCACCAATGTAATAAAGAAAGTAAATAATAAAAGTAAATAATTATTTAAAAACACATTAAAAATCAGTCTTAATCAGATAAATTTGGCAAGTATTAAATATGACAGCGCTACAAAAACAAAGTCGTTTTACAGTTTTCAGAATCCTGTTCATATTATTTAAATTTGAAACTGTATGAAACATTGTTTTAAAGTTGTAAAGCCTCCATGATTATGGGTCATGTTCTTCGCTGCCCTTTAAGCCTTAGTGCACTGTTCGTCATGTTGTGACTTTTTAAGTTGAAAGGGCCCATTAATAATTTTTGCATTAGGGCCTAAACATCCGAGCTAATCCACTGCTACGGCTGCAATGCAGTCTCGTTCCTTGACCGGTTTTCATTACGGTATCCCGTGTTCCTGACTGTCGGGTGATAGCCTGATAGGAGGTTATTGTCTCAATAAAATTGTGCATCCGAGCTGTGAAAACTGACGATAACTTATGCATTTTGCTCCTAACCCCTAAAGGCCTTTTGAGTCTAAATTCTAGTATAAACAACGAGCAAATGATGATATGATCAATTTTCGTCACCTGACATTTTCTTTCGATTTCTAAATTTATTCGATGACAATAATAATAACAATAACAACAAAATGATTTCGACTCTTCCGAAAAACAGAAAAGATTGAGACAAAGAAATTTCGCGCCTCCTTAGTGACTCGTTACGTCATTTTGTTGTGGCCATTGACGGCTATTAATAGACGTCAATGGTTGTGGCGCATTTCGAAATTTTCGAGGAAAATGATTTTTTTGTTCTCCAATTATGCCTAAGTAAAGTAATTTAAGTAAAGTAAATCAACTTTTTTATCGCAAAATTCTTATTTACGCGAAACAGTATGTAGCCGCACCAGAACTTTGGAACTACGCCGCACCAGAACTTTGGAGCTCAATTCCAGCCTCCCTCCGCAGCCTACGACATGGTCAAACAATAAGCTCCGAATCCTCATTTCCTTTAATTCCTTCACTGTCTCCTCAAGCCTTTAGGTCTAAACTTAAAACCTTCCCATTCGAAAAGTCATTTCCCCCATAGCAACAGCAACCTGACCAGCCGCCTCATGGATACACTGACCTTTGCCCGTGCCTATACCTATTTCAAGAAAGATTAAGCGCATAAGAATAAGCAGCTACTGATGTGCTGCTTTCCGGGGCGCTGTAGAAGTTTACGAGATTTTACTTTACTTACTTACTTATCTTTGACTAGACATTTGTCACATTTAGGGTACAAGAAGTTCATGAAAAGCGAGTGTCATCATACGATGGATACAACAGTGGTTCTCACACAGAGCACTCTACTCAACCACTTAGACCTTATTATTATTATGAAGGAATATAATAATAATTTTTTATTATTATATTCCTTTCGCAGGCTAAGTCATGGGCTAGGCCGCTAGGGTTATTGTTAGGGTCAATAAATAAGAAGAGACCCAAAATCTGTGACAGCTGATCACAAAAGTTGAAAGGCACTCAACTGAATGAGTGAATGGATTCTAATGAATTTTGCTTTAATGCCACAAATAGACGTCTCTTTATGTATTAAGCCTTGTCTGAATCTGTGCAGGATAAGGCAGGCAACATTCACAGAGATGGATGGATAACATCGAAGAAGACATGAAAATGAAGAATTTGACAATTATTGTAGAAAGAAGCAGGTTAACACAAGACCAAGTGAAGTGGAATAGTTCATGCATATTCAACAGGCAAAATGATACAATTGGTCGGATTTCCTATTGTCAATGATAAGAATTTGATTTCTCAGTATACAGTTGTGTGAAAAAGTCCTGCACGTTTATAGGATTTTGGGATTTTTGTTTTTTATAAATATCTGAATAACCATTAATGATTTATGATATGCAAATCTCAATATATTTCAACGGGTATTGATGTTTTTGGTAAAGAATTTGCTAATTATTGTGTGATTGCCTTATGGATCCTCACAACAAAATTTTTGTGAGGAGCGTGAAACGTGCAGGACTTTTTCACACAGCTGTATTTCCAACAAGAATACTCTGCATTCAGCATTTTGATTTCAAAAACTAAATAAAATTAGCAACGGCAACATAAATGAAACTAAAAAACACATCATAAATGAACAGACAATAACAATTAATGCCAAGCATAACGCTGCTGCTGCTGCTGTGATTAAGTCTTGACTGAAACTCGGCGACTGATTTCGGAGAAGTCATTGCTCTTTGTTCGTTAAGCTGATCATGCCCTGGGGACGTTCGCCAATCCTTCGATGATTCGAACATAAATATCGATGCCACGAAGGAAAACATCGCGGTTGAGATATTCGTTGTGATCGTGCAGCAGAACCGGGGTGTTATTCATCGGAGAAAATCCAATCGCCGGATATCCAAGCTACAAGCAAATGAACATTCAATCACTCAACATACAGGTGACTCATCATGCTAATAATAATAAACTCTGCAAAAAGAAGTCATTCATGAAATCTTGCAAAGTCAAAATCCAAATATTAAAAAAGTTTTTAAAAATTCTGATTTAACAACAACAACAAACCATTATTTCCAACCTTTAAATTTCTCAATAATATTCTGTTCTGTCAATGCAACTTACAGCTCTCAAGTAACGGCTATCAGTTGCAGCTGGAAAAATTGTAACTTCTGTCTGAAGATTTCTAAGACAGAAAGGTTTAATATCAGCACAAAAGTCGCTAAAGTAAACGGGTAACAGTTTCAGGTCTCCTGCATAAAAACTAATATTTCAAAATTCATAACAAGGCGGTCAGAGAATTCTAGAAATCCTTATTAATGTGGATTTTTGGAAGAGTTAGAAAATAGCATCCAAGGTAACATATCCTATCCTACTCTATAATAAAATAAAATAATAGTACATTAGATACCTCAGATTATATCAAATATTTACTTCAAGTTCACTCTCTGGAAATGGTGTTATTAATGGCTGATGGGCTATAAACTATGCAATGTAATGCAAGCAAATATTTATATAGCACCTCTTAAAAAAATCATCCTGGAGCACTCCAGAGGGGTTGGGCCGACTGACTCAAAACCTCGTTTCAGGAAATAAGGACATTTTTGCTTGGGGCACACTCAGTAGACTCAGAGCAGACCCTACTGAACCACTTTAAACATTGTTATAATTATAATTATAATTATAATTATTATTATTATTATTATTATTATATAGTCTCATAATAAAATATCAAATCAATATCAAAACAATAAAAAATCAAAGGGCCACAGGTTCAAATCCAACTCCAGACAACAAAAATGGATAACAATATAGTATACATTCCAAATTAAACATTCTATGCAACTAATGTTGCATAGAATAATGCAAAGCATTAGAGATCATGGGAAATATCCGTTTAGGGTCTCCTTACAGATCCTTAATGGCACGACTAAACGCACTCCACCAAGGATCATCGGCAGACGTTGATGTCGTCGCTTGGACTGAGTTTTTCTACAAAAACAGATTGAACAGATTAGACAAATAATAACAAACACTTTACATGGATATCAATCATCGTTTATTGTATCCTAAAATGATACCAAAATCTTTATCCCAGTTCTATAAAGAACTACATGAAGCATCATCATTACACATGGATCATCGTACAAATTTTCTTTCAAAATGTGAGCATTATAAAACACGATGTACAGTATAACCTTTATAAACTCCAAAACCTTCACATCAAAGGCCTTGTGAGGATGAAATGTTAAGCAGGTGCTTTATTATACAGACATACCGACAGTACAGTACAAGATCTCTGTAGCTGAAAAACCAACGCAAAGACGCAAACCAACCTGAAGGAATCTAACCGAAACGCCCTCTCCAGCTGCCTTGCACCAAGACAGAATTTTTGCCTCCAGCTCTTTCAGGTCCACTGTTGGTGTTATGCGCATATCGAATTCTACAGCCACAGATGAATAACAAGTTATGTCATCTTCTGATCCCAGCCTAACTTCAATTCCTATGCACGATAGTATGAAATTTCCAGAGAGATTCTGGAAATATTGCTTAGAATTGTAGTGGTAGCACTTTTGAGTTATTCTGCAGCAAAGGCACCACACACACAAACATTGTTACATCATCATCATCGTCATCATCATCATCACCATCACCATCATCATCATCATCATCATCATCATCATCATCATCATCATCTTCTTCTTTTCTTTGATTTCTGCATAGGTCTTGTGAGGCTGTGCATTATGCAGTCCAATAGCATCCTCCTTGGTCTGTTACATCACATTAAACTCTTCAAAAGGAATTTAAAGACACATTTATTTAGTATAGGTAATGACTCGTGTTAAAGTGCTCTTGGTGTAAGCCTTAGCTTTGTCTTACTGCGCTATAGAAATTGTCGGTAAATAAATAAACTACAAAATCATGGCATTAACCAGAATTTGACAAAAGGTAGAATTGCACAAAGCATGTGACATTAATAAGCAGACTCTAAAATGTGATTAATCTTTTAAGAGCAATATAATCAGGACTGTAAAAACATACTTGCTTTGAACTCTGCGGGAATAACGTTCAGCTGCAAGCCACCCTACAAACGCATTTGCCTCCTATATTTTTATTTACAAAATACAATTACACCACAAGAGGAAACCATGCATTACTTCAGTTCACTATACACAATGGTGCAGCCAAATCTAATGTGCAAAAAATCAGAGGAATCAAACACCCCAGAACTAGAGTCTTCAGTCATCACCCCATTAGAACAATCATTATAATCCTATTCATAAAATTTAACACTGCCTGCCTGTTGAATAAGGAACTGCATTCATATCTGGCTTATTGGTTTAAAAAATGCTGCACAACAGTAATGATAATGATAATGATAATGATGATGATGATGATGATGATAATAATAATAATAATAATAATATAATAATAATAATAATAATAATAATGGGGTTTAGAGTGGTTCAGTAGGGTCCGTCACGTGTGAGAGCCACTTTTAGCACAGGTCAACCTCTGTAGGTCAGGCAAAACATTCTCATTGAATATGAGATATGATGATTGATTGTCAAATTCATCTTGAACTGACTCTGAAATTGGTGGGGTGGGGGGCATTTTCCACTGCATGCCCAAAATTCTGAAACTGTCTTCCTCTGTCTCAAACATTTTCCAATCTACCATTTATCCACAAATACAATCACAAGACACAAAAACTCAGTTCTCTTCCATCGTCTTTATGCTCTGTCCCACTCCAACTGATTTCTTTTATATTCAGCTCATATAGACAAGACAATGGAGCATAAAAAACTGATGCCATTGTATAAGTACTTCATTCACTATTACTATAATTACTACTACTACAATTGCTATCATTATTACTATTCGTGTTGTCGTCATCGCTGCCGCCGCCGCCGCCACCACCACCACAATCATCATAATTGAAAAGCTTACTTCAATAACGGTGAGGTTGACAGTTGTGACATCACCAAGCGTGAGGTTGTTGGCTTTCATTCTATTGAAAAACAAAGAAAGGAACTCCGTTCTAACAGCAAAGTCTTTTGGTTCTGCAATTCAACTTTTCACCTGATCTCCAATTTCTCCATAATTCAAGAAATCTTCTTGAAAAAGTAATTGAGACACGATGATACTCTGTCTTATTCTTACAGATGCATTCACAAAATATAAACAAATCCTTTCTGTTGACATTCATTTGACCTTTATAATTGTTCTGATGTGCCTAGTTAGAACAACAACAAAATTACAAGCCTTTCTATGTTCAAGGTGATCAGAAATCAGAATAACATGTCTCACTCAATTTATAGAATACGCAATCTTAAAAACAAACACACACACACACTGAAAAACTACTACTACAGGTACTACTACTACTACTACTACTACTACTACTACTGAGTGACACTATTTCAAATTTTAAAAGATACTACACACACACACACACCTGGAAAACTAGCACATAATTTACATTACATTAGAGCAGTAGACAATACATTGACATTATCACAGGGTAACAAACAAATCTAACATCAACAACACGATAATAACAATATTTTATTAAAATAAAAGAGGTAACAAACAGACAACAGTGAACACCAGCACAAGTTGAAATGCTATTCCGAAGTACACAGACACTGCAGGTTCAGAAATTACCCACAAATGTAAGCACTCTGGTCTTGTAACAAACCTTGCTTCTTCTTTGTCTCTCAGTGTCAAGAACGATTCTATGACGCGCCTCTGTAGAAAAGAAAATCATTCTTCATGCAAAGCATGTTTCTGCACTTGATAGGACTACAACTCAAGAGAATTAGACAAGAAATAATACACAGTGGCTACTGGGCTGGATGATGGATGAAGACGGACGCACAGCAAAGCAAAACCTACGCAGAAATCAAAGCAGAGTGATGACACTTAAACGGATGGAAACAACGGAGCCCCGAACTGTCTCTGATGATCGAGATAAAGCACAAAAACACATGCAGTTATGAACAAACCAAATGATGATAAAGAAACTCTTGCAAGAAACAGCAGAAATTTGTGCTACTTACGAGTTTTTCGCCTGCATTGTTTTCAATAAACATCGACCCATGACCAGGGTTACCAGGACAAGTAACCTCAATCCCTAAAATTTTAATAACAGCACTGCGTGTAAAGTTCTGCTATTAGGCAACTGCAGGTAAGTACTAGCATTACTGACAAATTACGAAACTGATACAACTGTAAAAGAATTGCATTACACTTGGTAAAATCTGCTGACAGTTGTGAGGGAAAAACATATTTAGCACAAAATTCATAGACAAGCATTTAAAATTGACATGGCTGCCAGAATCATCTAAAGTAAAAAAAGAAATAATAGATGATGATGATGATAATAATAATAATGATAATGATAATGATAATGATAATAATAATAATAATAATAATAATAATAATAGTAATAATAATAATAACTGTGTCCTGTTGAATAATCACGATGAAATATAGCATTAAAAATGGGCTAAATCAATCACATGACAACATCAAGAGTGTGCTTCTAAACATAGCAATAGAGTTCACTTACACCAACTTGCTCTTTCTCCGTAGTAAACCATAAAGTGCTCCTTTGCACTTGCAAGACCTAGAAGTCAAATATTCAGAATGAGAATGGTAAATCAATTAGATAACTACAAAATTACACGATTTAAAACGAGAAAAGATGCAAACTTTCACTAATTCCCTAACACAATAGTCAAACCTGTTTAATATCATTACTTGCACAGTCAACTATACGTCTTTATAGCTTACATGTTTGAAGCTTGAACTTTCTCAAAACTAGCTGACTGATTGAAGCCTAGTGTTAGGGTTCTGATGTCAATTTTGTAAAAATTCGGTATAATATATTATTGGTCAATTATATTATTATTACTCCACTACTGCTTGATGCCAAAGTACTCACTGCAAATGATTTCAGACAATGTCAACTGTAATCAATGTCATGTAATTTGACAGTTTCATGACTATGACATAAACCACATCTGACTGTAAATCAGTTGTAAAATTACGATGTACAAGCGAACGGGTAAAATTTACAATCTGAGCGAGTAATAAGCCCCCATCCGACCTTCATCAAGAGCAAATCCGACGTTCAATTTCTTCAGATGTCCTCCATTAATAAAGGCCTCCATGCCGTCATGACCACCAATTTCTTCATCTGAAAATTTAAAAACCAGACACACTTAATTGGTACTTTAACCCTTAAACCGCCAGAACCGAGTACACTTGCTTACATTGCATATAGTTACAAAGTAACTGGCAGTTTAAGGGTCAAGATTTTCAAAACATATCCTCACTTTGTATATTAGCAAATGAAATCATGTACCTGACACCTTAGACTTTAACAATAAAAACAGAAGATGGCATCAGATTATATGCATTGAGCATCGGGCTTTTGATTCTAGATCATTTTCAAATATCCAAGTAGAGGCTGAAACGAATAAACTGAACTGGAGTTCAAAGGAACAGACCAAATTACTAACAGCGGTTCTTTTTCAACCGTAGTAGTGTTGCCACTGAGAAACTTGAAGCCTCACATAAAAAACGCACCTGGAACAAAGGAGACGTGAATTGTCCGAGAAAACTCGACACCCTTGGACTTCAGTTTACGCACTGCTTCCAAGTATCTAAACAGTGTTTAAATACAATTTTATTTCTGCGTACAGATTAGTATTTCAAGTATCTATAACAAATACCAAACACTTAGCAGCATCAAGATTTAACATATACCTTGTGATATCACTTGACTGTGCACCAAACACCAAAATATATAGATTCTATGCAATTGTATGTAAATTAAGGAGCTAATTACAATTAATTAACTAAATTACAGAACTAATTAAGCATTTAACCAAAGTCCACATGCCACTAAGTGACCTGAGGATTTAAAACTGTGCACTTTTACATACTGACATGGATGCATAGAAAATAGAAAAGACACCCAACTCTATATAAAATTGGAAAGCCATGGTTTTCCTGAAATAAGGGGACGTTCTGATTGCAAAGGACCTTCGTTTAAATGATAAAATGCTGTGATGACATGATAAGCTGACCAAATTCCACTCATACAACACACTTCAGAGATCAATATTGCAGCATACATAACACTGTACACAAGTGGCAAGAGTTATCTGCCAGGTTCGTAAAAAGTATACGTTGTACGTTAAATGCATAGAAATATTACACTGACTGAATGCCAACACATTTCATATCCTGACTTCCGCGGGCATAAATATTGTTCTTCTCGTCCATAACGGCTCCGAATGGATCGTGTTGCCACTTTTCCTATTAAATAGACATTCAAATGACAATCTCTTCAATTCCACGGAACTACTGACAAGCAGTAAGTTACAACAAGCCTTTACTCAACAATTTACATATGAAAACAAACAAATCAGCTTTACATTCACAAAATATATTCTCTTTCTGAACATTATGCCTAAGATTTATCTCTTAACCTGTGCACAAGTGAGAAATGCAGTTCTAACTTGAATGCTGGTCAAACCTTAACCAGTATGAATTTCAGACTGATGGGTTAGACTTTTAATAAGCCATTGACTGATATTAAGCATATTGAGCTATGGATCACAATATATCAAATATCAGATTATAAATATATTAACATATATTACATGATTGCTAATGCACGTTAAGTCATTCACAAAGTGAAGACTTGTAAGTGCAAGGCAATAAGAGATGAACAACTTTGCCTCTAAGGTTTCTACACAGTGGCTAGAGTCAAATTCTCACCCGCTACCCTTTTGTTGCATGCCCAGAATCATAGGCTGCAATCATGGGGTGTCAGGGGTGTCAAGACACTCCCAGGTTTGAGCCAAGAGTTGTCCAATAGCTGCTGGAGATCCCCAAATAATCATTACAATTTTAGCATCCACAAGAGTTGCCTCAAGTCTGGCTGTTAGCAACAAAGTCTGTGAAGATATGTAGTAAGTTGATCAAGGGACGACCCATATCTTAAAAGATCTAATCCATTGCATGACACGTTCTATAGACAAATAAAATGCCATTTATAATTAAATCCCAATGTGTTATAGCCAATTAAAGGCCAACTGAACAGTGGGTGTATACTGTGGATATGTAAAAATTTCAGGAAATTGAAGAAACTCTCCAACAAAGCCCACATTTTTGTTTGTCCCCATCTTCATTGCATCAAGTCATGCAAGAACAGTCAACATTGGCCGTCTCGATTTCAATCTACAGCACTCGAAATGGGGCACCTCCCACCCATTTCGTACTACACACTAGAGCTAATGACTGAACGAGATTAATTTACTGTGCGATAGGAGGCGAAGGAAGGCCTATTGAACAGTAGGTGCATAGATGTGCAAAAATCTCAGCAAATCGAGGAAATTCTCTGACAGAAACCACATTCGCTTGTATCCATCTTCGTTCCTTCAAATCCGTCAAGAATAATCAATATTGGACTCCCCAATTTCAATCAACAGTATTCAAAATGGGGCACTGCCATTTCACACAACACAAGTGCCAGTGATTGTATGAGAACAAGGGACATCAACAAAATGAAAGTCATGCCGAAAATCTTGTGGAATGTTAGGTCAATCGAGGAATGACTTATGTCTTAAGATATCTGGTCCATTGTATGACAGGTTTTGATTTATGTCCAAAATGCACTAAAACTTGCTTACTAAAAATTTGGGGAGAGGCGCTGACCATCGTTAGAAAGGAAGGAGAGAAAGGAGAGAAAGGCCTATCCCATGGGAGGTCTGGACAGTGGACAACCCCAAGTTTTGTGGCAGATCGCTGTCTATGCCCAGAATCCTACCGCTACTCCACCGCACCCCTGGATTTAGAATTAGCCCCCAGCTTAGAACTAAATAGTTCAGGAAAATCAACTGTTAAATACTGATACTTGCCGGAAAGACAGGGACGACGTCAATGTGAGAATTCAGAAGAATTGACGGAAGTTCCGGATTCTTTCCTTTCCAAGTCATCACAAAGACAGGTTTTTTGGGAACGCACTGCAACATGGCATAAACAAATCAAAATATATTTAAAATCATTAAATTAAAAAAGGTAAATAAATGACTGTCCCTTGTTTCCATATGTAATTCACTACAGCAGAATTCACCAGACGCCCACTGACAGGACACGATCTAAAAAAAACCTGAGGCAGCGTATTGGAGAAATTTCTAAAGTTCTCTCAAAAAATCAGAAAATTTTAATGAGATACTCAACTTCTCTAATCCATCTTGAAAACTTAAACCTCAGCCTTGCATACATGAAAATAATATAATAGGCCTTGAGTGTCATGCACTGCTACAAATAGGACTTCAACCAAATGTCAATTTTCAGTCAGCTCAGCAATAAGTAGTGTATTGTACGTTTTACAATATTCGCACAGGACCCTCTTGAAGAATAATTCAGAGGTGCTCCTGCTGCGATTACTGTATATCGATAAGCAATGGTTTCAAGACCTTTTCTACACACGAAATAATTGCTGTTAATGATCTAAAACATATTAAACATGAATAAATATAAATAATATTAAATCGAAACAGCAAAAAACACACAAATTCTTACCTCAAAAACTTCATAATCCAACTGTAATTGCTTGGCCATCTTTTCAAGAAAAACAACAGCTCCACCTGTAAGAAAAGGAATTAACCACAGGTTTGAATCAACAAAATACAAATTTGCACACATATGGCTCTGAATTGTATACAGTTATAAATGACAAGTTTGAAAGAAAACCTGATGCAGAAATACAAAATGGTTTAACAGGAAATGAGTATTTTGAATCACTAATCATTGAAATCAAGCCATTCACTATATACATAGCTCCAATGGCAATATTTCTTATACATTTGTTGGTTGGAGCACAACATGAGTAAGACCAGTGATCAAAATGTAAGTCCTGCTTTTTGCATATATATATGTACCTCACTGCATACCTAACAATACTCGATCTACAAGATAATCATTTTAATAATGCCATCACAACAATATCCTCTGAACAACATACATTACTTTCAGATCAGCGTCCATTAGCTTGAAATCAGTGTCATGTCCTTGACAAGTGCAAACTCCATTGATGGCAAATCAGAAATGTTTTGGGTGACCTAACCGTACATCTATAATGGACTATATTCACTGTCTAGAAAGTTGCATGCTCACTTATCATCAAAGTGTTTATTCAGTGACCAAAGCAACTTATCAAGTTCAATCACAACATACTGTTTGGACTTCTATAGTGCCATTTGAACCATTTCAATAATGTCATTGCAAATCAGTACGTGTTACAGAATAGCATTGTATAAATCACGATGAAATTGATGGCTTCCAGAGTTGCATTATTAAAATGCCGTGGGCAACAGTTGGCGGTCACTTCAAAGTGAAATCATTGTCATAGGGCCTTCTTTCAATTTATATAGCGCTTTGTCAGGTAGACAAGTGGGCGGATGCCTGGGATCGAAACCAGATTGATGGATGGCGGTCGGCGGATCATGGCTCCTCTAAGGTCGCTCTGCCGAACGAGCAATTTCGGCGCTACAGAAGTTATTCCCTTGGATCTGATCCCCTACCGTAGTCAGGAGTCGGTTGAACGGTTTTGATGCGAAGATATTGGCGAAAGTTTTCCACTGCTTCTCTTCCGAATGCATCGTCGCCAGAGGAGGAACACGAGGTAGAAGAAGCCATGACAAGTGAGTAAAATCTAGAGAATTTATGTAGCTCTTTTATCGACGAGTGTCGCGATAATAGCGCCCTGTACATGTGCGCTTAATCTAGCTTTAAACAACCAGTCAGCAGCCGTTATATATGTGTTAGTCCTCACTACTCAGCGATTAACAGTGGCCCAGCGCTGCGAAAGACTCTCGTCCTTTGACTTTTGACCTGCAACTGATCGCTTTGGTCTTCTATTTACAGAGGACCAGAGTGGCAGAGATAGACTTTAATATTATATAACAAATCTATGGGACCAGACCCGCTAGGCCGCTACCATCCCGCTACATGTGATATTAATGTCTATGCGCTACACGTCATTTTAACGATGGAGGTATTATCCCAGGAGACGGTTAAACGTCATTTCTAGCCCAGGCTGCGTGAAGCTAGTAGCTCGTAGGCTAAAATAGTACCTCCGTGGTTATCGGCCATTATGGTTGAATCTGACGATGGGACGAATACAGGAGTAGTGTTAAGGGTTAGGGTTATAATTATTATTCCTTTAAATTATCCGTGGAAATTTATTTAGATTAATGTCAGCCTGTTCAGCCTATGGTGTAACGCAGCGGGATCGCAACGTAGGTGTAACATTTCAACGGTTTGGGTCCATGCTGGTACAAGCCAAATCATATTCTATTAGTCCTATTCTTCATGGCTCATTAAAAATATTAAATGTTTTAATGTTTAATTTAATGTTTAATCCTATTAACCATGGCTCAGTCGATGATGTTTTGAGTCTACTTGTCTGGGAATTACCCATCTAGTCGGCTTCAGCCAAATGATGTAATGCCGTCTCCTGGGATAATACCCCCATGATTTCAACTTTATTCTCGTAAAGTTCAAAAGTCTGACTGGGCTGCAGGACTAAGGACCTCGAAGTCAGGCCAGGTGGGGCCATTAAGCAGGTGGCTCTTCAGAACAGGAAGTAAATAAGTAGAATTTTGTGTATTTATATATCGTTTCTAGTTAGTACCGCGGTAGCTGTTTTATTCTTAGTCGCCTTAAGCTATGCTACATTTGAAATGTCCATTGCAAAAGGTGGGGCAGTCATTTTATCCAAAGGGTCACATGGCTGGGACGTTAGGGCAATACCACAATGCAGAAAATGACTTTTGAAGAGAAATACCTTAAGTTCAAGAACAGTAGCACAGAATCAATAATAATTAAGCCGACAAGCTGTTTTCGTGATCGATACTCTATTATTTTAATGACCCCAAAGAATTGTCCTTACAAACTGAGGAATACAGTCGATACACTCATCATTTCCAGAAACTATTCATGCAGCAAATGGCTGTCCATAGATACCCAGCAAATAGTGCGATCTGCCGATGACGTCGCCGTGTATCTATTTATAGTAAGCGATGAGTCAGCAGAATTGAGTGATCTCACTGATCTGATGAATGTTTAGACGGCGCTGGTACATAGGACCGCTAGTATTTACGCTAGTACCCGACGTTTCTGTTGTGGAAGGAAGTACCGACCTGCCAAGGTAAGTTCGTACCCAATGTAGGTGAATCTAGTGGTCCTGGAGCTGACTTTGAGGGACAGGTGCACACCGGCACATGCTCCCGGCAATCAGACATTCTGTCAATCATTCCGTCAAGTTAATCAAAGAACTTTCATAGCGCTTAAGTCACTAAAGTGCAGTGTAGGGGATACCAGTACACTTAGAGACGCATTCGCAAAAACAAGCCATGTTCGTAATGGGATGTAATCTAACACTATATTTATATAGCGCCTCTTCTGATGATTGACTCAGAAGTGTGTTAGAACTTATATTACCAAATATTGAAGATGAGTCGTGCCTTCATTTTTCTTGAGTATGAATCATTGGAATTTCGCTGTTAAGTCATTTAAATGGCGCTTTGCTGCCGTTTACGAAGACTTATGCCTGAGAGGCTAAACCAATGAATTTCAATCAATCAATCAACTTCTATAGCGCCACTATCATAATGCCCAGGTCATCATCACTAACTTTGATTGGCACTAAATCTTGGCTGCTTTTCACGCTTTTACATTTAGACAAGTTGCATGCCGCCAAACCAAAAGCCTTGTTCACAAATTGCAAGGCCATTAATGACTAGGCTGAGAGGGCAGTCAAGCTGATCACAAACTTTGCTGGAACAATAATTGCAAAGGTCAAAACAAACAATACTTGTTGCAGACTGTAAAAATCACAGGCGGAAACATAAAATTTCAAGAAGAGCACTTTGCGTGATGCCTGAACTGAAACTATGGTGCTGTTTGTTTTGCAATTTTATTCTACAAAAGACACTCTGATCACAAACTTTCTGAACAATAATTGCAAAGACTTGTTGCAGATAAAAAATTGAAACATAAAATTTCAATGCTCTGAACTGATGTTAGCTTACTATGGTGATGTTGATAATGAATAGACACTCATTATCTATTTTAGACCTTTTATATAATATTCACAATTGGTTACAATTATGATTCGGATAATGGCAAATTTTTTTACATTTTCCAACTTTTAACTGAGGCTTAACCACATTATAAACAGAAAATATTTTGTTATTCTGTTTGATAGTCTTCAAAATAATGGAAAACGGGAGAAACTTGTTTGACTTTTATTTTTTTGGAGCACCCTACTGTATATAGAGAATAAGGAACAATAAATGACTGCCGAATACCTAGTGGAATGATTAGTAGGTCGAGGGATAAGTTGCATCTTGAGGTAATTGGGTTCATTACCGGTATATAATATGGTTTTGAATACTAAGAGACAGATTTGATAGTTAATTCGATACTTGATAGGAAGCCAATGTAGGGACTGTCTAGCTGGAATTTGTGTAGATGTGGTGAGTGCCTAATGATCCATAATTAATTTACTGGAGCATATTGTGTAAGTAAGTAAAATCTTGTGAATTCCTATAATGCTTTCAAAAGCAATGCTGCAGTAGCTTCTTATTCCTAGGCACTTAATCTTAGTGTGAAGCGGCTATAGCCATACGTGGAGTCATCCAGGGTCATTTAATCCAAGGGGTCATCATGGTTGGGATGTTACAGCTATGGAGGAAATTATTTTTTTGAAGGGAAGTGCTCTCTGATTTTAGAAAGAAAAACTTGAGATGCTGCAAGAAAGGAAGGAAATTGTGAATCAGAATTTGTTATTTGACCGTGGTGTAGACAGCAGAGGGATGCTGGAATTGAGTTCCAAAATTCTGGTGCAGAATATGAAAAAGCATGATTGTAAATTTTGAGAGATGATTGATTCAGAGGATGAAGGAGAGTGACAAGAGAGGAAGATCGACTAGATTGAGGATGTTGTGGGATTATCAGATTTCGTAGGTGACTGGTTTTGATGTATGAAGTGAGTTATAAGTCATCGATATAATTTTATATATATATTTCATGTGTTCTGGTATTTTCAGCAGTGTAAATATTTGAGTAATTGTGCAATATGGCATAATTTTGGTGATTTGTAATTGCTTGAGCTAATGCATTTTGAATCTATTGGAGTTTACATATGGAAGCCTTTGGAAGATTGTGAAACAGTTAGTTGCAGTAGTCTAACTTAGAGTGAACTATTGAAGTGGCAATAGTGGAAGCAGTTTTAATATCAAAGTAGGGACGAAGGCGGCGTAGATCTTGAGTGTGAGCATAACAGGTTTTTGATAGTTGCGATATGTGAGCTTATAAATTCACGGAATAGTCACAAGTTAATCCAAGATATTTTGCAGTTGGAACAGGGGTTATTACCATATTATGTTTTGGGGCTAAAATCGGTGTAGGATTTTCTTTTTTTTCAATTGCTGCGGCAGTCCAATTAACAGAAATTCTGTTTTGGAATTGTACAGCATTAGTACTGAACTTTATAGTTTCTGCTGTGCCCCTTATTTAATCTCTGAATCAAATTCCTGTGGCTGATTTTGGTAGCATTTGCACTTAGGATGGCTATCATGGCATTTGAGCAAGTAGTGAGATAATAATAATAATAATAATAACAACAACAACAATTCTAATAATAATACAGATGCACTGTGCTGCATTTAGCTGTCTGTGTCCATTTGCCAGAGCTTTGATAATTATTATTTTATAATGTTGTTGACAGTATTTTAATGGTCTTGAGTCTAAATGCACACTTGTATAGGCACAGGGCATGCATATATGCCTGCCTAATTCTCTGTGTCCAGATGCAGGAATAATGGTGCATTTTAAAAAGTGTAGCCTGTCTCATAACCACTGGTTGTTGATGGATAAAAAAAGTAAGTTAAAATTAGAACCGGGGGGGGAAGGAGGAGGGAGTATTTCATGACTGACCTGAGAGGTTTGTGTTTAGCCTCAGACAATTCCAACTCTCTTGTTTCATTGAAGTCTTATGTGGAAATATTCTGACAGCCGGATGTTTGTGAGTGGAACATGGATCCTCAGTCGCGTTTCTACACAGTAGAAGTTAAAGATTCAACGTTTGTCATTCCTCATCGATACCAGAATGTCCTGCCGATTGGATACGGTGCCCAAGGCACAGTGTGGTCAGTGAATCTCCTGTTTATACATTGGTATCTTTTCAGTTTCAAGTGGATTTCAGTGAATATTTCTCAGAATAGAAGCGTTTTACAGATGCATCCATTGAGCTTTAAGCTTTTCAATTAAAATAACTGTGTGGATTTTAGTCTAGCTATGTGTTTTGAATGACAATTGTGTTAGTTTCTGTTAATTAACTCTTTAATGTTAATAATAGCATTTATTTTCACTTCTGTTTTCATGTGATTATTTGGCTATTTGAAGCTCAGTTTTTCAGCAGTCTCACTAACTTACTTACCTACTAACATACTACATACACAGTTGACCCTATCCTCTGGAATGCTCTTGACCTCAGTATGCAGAATTCAGCAGCTGCTGATTCTATGGTTCTCTTTTTGAATCGACTTAAAACTTTATTATTATTATTATTATTATTATTATTATTTCGACAATTTCTATAGCGCTATAACTAAGCTTGATGCCAAAAGCAAGAGCACTTTACATAAATTGAAATGAAATGTTAAATAGATATGTCTTCAGTGCAACTGAAAACTGTTCATTGTTGATATGCAGTAATCGCAGTGGGAGTGCTTCTGAGTGATTTTTCAGAGGAGGCGCTATACAAATACTCTGTTACGTTACAGTACTAACAGAGCATGTTGCTAGTAAATGTATTGTATGGTGCATACACTGTATGCCTGGAAGTGCAATAATTTCTGTTATGATGAGGTCAAAAGACTTGATTTAATTTTGCCGGTAACAGTTTGTAAAGCACAGAAATGTGGAAATGTGTCATTCAGATATTTGAGGCATGTAAACTTGTAGCAGTATTTCTAAGCTGAGTAATAATTTGAGGATTTTCGGTCAATTGGTGTATAATATTTTTGTTCTGTTTTTCAGCGCTGCCTTTGACGTTGAAAATGGACAAAATGTTGCAATCAAAAAACTCAGTCGACCGTTTCAAAATGAAATTCATGCAAAGCGGGCTTTCCGAGAGCTCGTCATCATGAAGCTTGTCAACCACAAAAATGCAAGCAAAGATTGCCTAGTGATATAAATATAACAGTGTTATGTGATTTCAGTCGTTAATTTTAGGTGATTGCATTTGCCCTGATACTGCAGATACTGAAGCTCATTTATTTATGTAATTAGGTTTCCTGAATATTTTTGAAATTGAATGAAAAAAACAGAATTTGAATATGTATGAATTCTAGTAGAGTATGTTATTCTATCCACTTGAAAAGCAGCACACTATTTGTAATGCAGTTTGTGATGATTAAGTTAATTAATTATCCAACTGAATACAAAAATTTGGCAGTAATCTTGAAGATTTAATTATGCCATATCATAATGTCTGGGGTTAATCTTGACCCTTGACCCTTTAGTCACTGATGATGTTATGTTATTAATGCTTGTGCTTTGCTTGTAGGTCATAAAATTGCTAGATGCCTTTACACCACAGACGTCAGTTGATGAACTACAGGACATGTGAGTTTGCCTCTCTTGATGCTATTTGCCAGTTGCTTGGATGCTAAGGGGCGGGAAGTTGGCAGAGTGGTAACAACTGGACGATGGAGCAGAAGGTCGCGGGTTCGATCCCCGCAGGAGCCCTAAGGTCAACTCAGCCTTACTCGCTAGAGGGTGGTGGTAAGATGAGGAGCAGTGTTTAGCTGTGAGGTAAAACATGGGTCTGGGGAAAGTAATTGCAACTTACCCAAGATTAATGGCTTATACCACTTACGTCGCTGATTGCCTAGACTGGAGATAAGTGCTGGAACCCAATGCTCCGGCTTGAGTACGGGACCTACCTATTTTTACCCTGGTTGCTAAAACTAGGAGACTATGGAATCACTTATTTAATAAACTGATAAAATATAATATAGTGTTATGTTCAGTATATTTTGTGTTATATTTGAAAGCAAGAAGTCTTTTGCTGTGGTGGATGTAAATGTCTGATGTCTCTGTAAATCTATGTAAATGTAAATATCTCTGTAAATGTAAATCAGCTGTATTTTGGCACTGTTGCCTGTTAACTATGCATTGCATTATCTCTTCAGCTACATAGTAATGGAACTGATGGATGGTAATTTGTGCCGTGTCATGCAACTGGCGCTCGACCACGAACGCATTTCTTATCTTCTTTATCAGATGCTCTGTGGAATCAAACATCTACACTCAGCCAGACTCATTCATCGGGTAAAATGACTATTTCATGTTACATGAAATCTTGCTCTTCACTATATATTTTAATATATTGGACCTATTGATATACATGGGTGATTGTCATTGTAAAATACACCGTCAGTGCTTAGCATATTATATAAATAAATATATATATATATATACACTGTTATACAGGGTAGTACAAACAAAAACCGGACTACCTGTATATTAAATGCAAACCTAGATAAGACATGAGAAATGCCAGATAAGATGCAAGAAGGGTGCTAATCAAGAGGTGTAAAAATTGTATATTTATCATGTTGTTTTAGGATCTGTCAAATATCGTCGTGAAGAAAATGAAAATTCTTGATTTTGGTTTATACATTATTTATAACAGTAGACATAGCAGCAATAGAAAAGGGATGTAAAAATCTTGGATTGTCCCTTAATTATGAGAAATGCCAGATCATTTGCAAGGGTTCAAAAGTAGACACCAACATGGTTCTTGCAGACCGGCCAAGAGGTGTAATTAATTATGTGCAAATGTATATTTATCATGTTGTTTTAGGATCTGAAGACGCTGTTGTCATTGACAACCAAATATTGTTTAATCAAATAGCGTTTAGAAGCGTCTTAATTTGCAGAAACCCCGTCCCCTTCCCTCACCCCATCCTCTCCTAACTGCACATTGAAAATTCTTGATTTTGGTTTGGCGAGGCCCCAAACCCCGGCTGGCCCCAACCCACGATTTCATGATGACTCCCGTTCCCTTCCCTCTCTCCATCCCTTTTCCCTCTCCCCATCCCTCTTGTCACTCGGTACTACAGGGCGCCGGAAGTTATACTTGGGATGCCTTATGAAGAAAATGGTAAAAGCCATATTTATTTTATTTAGAGCTAACAGTAAACTCCAAAAGTCATCATAAATACCTGTGAAAATCAGCCAGCACATACATTTAGCACAAGATATATAGTCCAGGCAAAGTGTGAACAAAATAAAATAAAAAAAGTTTTGCACATTTGCAAAGAATCTGATTCTATTTTTTGTAAAGTTTTGTGTAAAGTTTCCAAGAATTTTCTCTCCACATTTACCATTGGGTTTTTTCAAAAATCCAGCATACTATCTTGGGAGTGTAGACCCAACAGTGTAGATCAGTGGTTCTTGAACTTTTTTGGGTCATGAACCAGCAGTAACCTTTTTTTTAGACAATCAGCATAAAATGGCCACCAGCCAATCTCCTCATAAAAATGGTGGTAAAACACAAAATAAATAAATATATAAACTTGAATCCTAATTGTGTAATATTAACATATTTATACAAAATTTAGGTAATGATACATTCTTAAGAATGTGCATAAAGAATTTTAATGAAAGCACCATGTAAAAATAAAACAAAAACACAAAAGCCTCAAAAATTCAAAAGTAAACTAAAGTGGTTAATTTAAATTTATTTCTGATTCTTTCGCGGACCAGTGCTCCACGGACCATCAGTGGCCCACGGACCACCACCTTAAGTATCACTGGTGTAAATGTATTAACTCAACAGTGGATTATGTTTAAAGCATTTGATTTGCTGAATGGTTTGCAGTTGTGAAGTAATCCATGTGCTCTTATTCTTTTGGTTTATTGTGCATCTATGTCATGTGAATTTAATTTTTGTTTGTTTTTTATAAAAAATGTTCTTTAGTCGATATATGGTCGCTTGGATGCATAATGGGCGAGATGATTCGAGGAAACGTACTTTTCCCAGGAACCGATTGTATCCTTGGTTTAGAATAGCAGAAACCGATTTCAATATCTGTCTGTTCATTCTTGTTCGTTTATAGACGTCGGTAAATGTATTGACATTGGAATTATCTATTCGAACCTTAACCGCAAGTTTTCCAGATATCGACCAGTGGAACAAAGTGACCGAACAGCTCGGAACTCCATCCGGCGACTTCGTTGACCGCCTTCAGCCAAATGTCCGCAATTACGTTGTCAGTCGACCTCAGTGCAAGGGTCACACGTTTGAGACTTTATTTCCCGACGAGCTGTTTCGAAGCAGCGACCCATGTCATCAGAGCCTAAACGCAAGCGTCGCACGTGACTTGTTGCGTAAAATGCTTGTCGTTGACCCACTGCATCGGATCTCGGTGGTTGATGCTCTGAATCACCCGTACATCAACATGTGGTACGAAGAGGAGGAAGTAAACAGCGTATGTCTGGCTCTACTGTTACCTAGAGTTAAATCTAAAGTTAAATCACTTATTTTTCTGTTTCTTGCCCCGCTGACCACTAAACTTTGGCTATAGCTATTTCTACTGTAGATTAAGTGCCAAGGAATAAGCAGCTACTACAGTACTTACTGTCAAAAGTGCTATAGAAATGCACGGGATTTTACTTACTTACTTACTGTTTGCATATTGTAGCTATTTTACCAGCAAATAATCTCTATAAAGAGTTTCCAATTTCTTATGAAGTTCTGGATAATGAAAACTACCGATGAATATCATGTGAAAACAGAGAGTATAACAATGCAATCTTTAATTGAAATGCTGATATGTGTATCTTTTCCCAGCAGTGTTGACACTCTGGGTGAGTGAATGAGTGAGTGAGTGAACTTCCAAGGATGTTAGATATCGTTAGTTTATTAAATATTTCCTTAACATTCAAACACAATTTGGATCTGGTTGAAAGGCATCATAGCACTATCCTGAGAAATTATTTTTCAAGCCTATTTATTACTCATTCTTGTTCTTCACCTTAGTAACGATAGTTTTAATTTAGTCATTTGTAGAAACATTCTTACGTTACTTTGCAACATAAACCCATGGAAACACTTTGGGTGGGTAAAGTAGGCGCAGTCACATACAACAATAGTAGGCATTTTAAAAGCCAGCTCAGCTTGAATGGTTAACCTTTTACTCTTTTGTGCACTGAATACAGGATGTTGCCTAGAATGTCAGTAAAAAGCAAACTGTAAAGTGCTTTAGAACAAGCAGCCACTGTGTTACTACTTTTTAAAGTGCTATTTAAATTCATTAGAACTTACTTACTTAGAACGGCCGATATATTTGGTAAATGAAAACAGTTTCTATTGGGTTTTAGCCTCCACCAGGTCAGTATGACCTCAAGATAGACGATCGCGTCTTAACTGTTCAACAATGGAAAGGTACGACCACTACATTTAAAGTGATTTTTATGTGTTTGAAACATAAATTCGTCAAAATATATCAGTAGTAACTGGTGTCTTTGACATGTATGTTATCAAGACCTAGAAATTCGTCATTTTTTAAACTGTTGTTTTTTTAGTAAATTTTTACATTATTAGTATGGCGAAGAAACCACATAGCTGCTTTTCAGCTAACCCAATTAGCCAATTATGTTAACGTGTATACCAAATAGAGTTACATGCCCGTCATTGGTACACTTTACACATTCAGTTTAAGTCATTATTTTCACAGCATTAATCGGAAGCAGCTGTGAAGGCAAGCTATGAAGTAGCTATTGCTAAGCAAGGAAAACCATTTACAGATGGTGAATTTGTTAACCCGTTAACTGGGCGCCCCGAGTAACGCTCGTCCATTTTACATTGAGTTACAAATAGTTGCCCAGTTAAGAGGTTAAAAGCTGCATAATTAAGTCAAGGGTAAGACTTTTAGTAACTGTTCTTAATTTTGTAATAGTAACTTACTTTTAAATTGCTATTAGAATGCAAGTGCCACCAATTACTACTGTTACTTGAATGTAGTGATTCCCACTATTGCTGAAAACAAAAAAACAATGGCAAAAAAACAAGCAGCCCTCTGCATGGTCATCAAAGTGTAAAGCAGCCCCCGGGTCACACAAGGTTGGCCACCCCCTGTCCTAGATTCTATCCACAAGGTTGGATATATTCAACAGTTTATATTAATAGTTAAACATTTTTTACAAACATGTAACTGTTGCGTATTTTATAGCCATTGTCTCGGATCAACCAGATCAACAGTGCAAAAATTGGCTTCATAAGCCACATGCGAACTCATAGACTCTAGTCATCGTTAATTCGATGGACTGCTAAACTAGCCATCTGACAAAAACTTCTAGCAAACAGTTTTAGTGTTTTCAATACAAAAATACCAATGTCCAATGTTATACTCTTAATGAAATGTTCTGCGTTTGACCATTATCTTTATTCGTACACTTTCACGTGCATTGTTTCAGAACTCGTCTTTCAAGAACTGCATAGGAACAATTTAGGAGAACAAGCAACCAACTGCATAGACGGTCTGCACGTTACAGATTGAGAAGAAATCACACTCATCACAATACTCATCACCACACGTTGTCATGCAACCATTGCAGTTTTTTTAAGCTTTTGGATACTGATAATTGTCTGACTTCTGATCTGCAAAAACAACTGGCACCTGCTAAGCTTGTTCTGAAGTTTCGTCACAGCGAGGGTCACCGCGATGAGTTGTCGGGCGCTTTCTTGTCGAGGTGAAACCCCTGCGCGAGGATGAACGTTTCTGCCGAATCGATTCTACTGGCGTGCGGCTTCACGATTCGCACGTCCGTGAAGCACTTCTTTAAAGCCGATTCATATCCCTGCATCAGTCCGCTCTGGAGGATCTTAACGAGAAAAGTCCCACCTTCGGACAAAGCAACTAAAGAAAATCGCAGGGCTGCATACGCCAGTTTCATTATCTGCGGCTGGTCTAGAGATTTGATGCCCGTTGCTGGCGGCGCCATGTCGCTCAATATCACGTTTGCTCTGTTGTCACCGAGCAGCGCCAGAATATCCTGCTGTGTCTTAGGATTAGTGAAATCACTGTTGCACAAAACGGTTGCTCCGATGACGGGCAACATGTGTTGTGCGTCGATGCTGATGACACGGCCTTTTGGTTGCCTTGGCTCTAAACAAGTTACAAACGACAAGACAACTGCTTAAAAACGTCTGTCTTCGGCTTACCTTTTTTTTATAAAGCACGCCCGGTATTTGTAGCTTTTGCAAATATCTAGTAGTGTGAATTATTATGCGTCTCGTCAAATTTTTGTTTTTATTTGTTGAGGCACGAACATACCGGTGACTTATCAGGGGCAGAACCAGAAGACTTGATGGGTGGAATTTAGAAACTTTCAACTATCAGAAGCTTTTCTTATACTTTAATGTGTTGCTTGTTCATTTTGTACTAAAGGTCAGGAAAAATAATGTACTGAGATTGCATCCAACACCACATCCCCCAGTTCTGTCATTGCTATTGCTAAAGAATCTTAATTCAATTGTGGTTATAAAGTGCTTCCAAGTCAGTATTGCCACTATAATTAAACTATAAACTGTAACTATGGTGCAGAGAATTTATTAGAAATATATATGAATGCTCTTGTGCAATGCTTTTCCATTCAAACGTAAATATTTATATTAATATCTTGAACATGATATGAAAGCACGTACAAATGGTTTATATATGGACCGATAATATAGTTGTGTTCAAATCTGCTCAAATCAAGAACTGAATTATGCTGTGCTTGTATTCAAATTTTAAAAAAATGATGTCAACTCATTTACCAGTCACTACCATGTAATAATAATAATAATAATAATAATAATAATAATAATAATGTGCTTTCAAATGGTTTAGGAGGCATTAGCTGCATGAAAACCACTGTAGTGTCATTTTAAAACATGAAATGAAACAGTTTATCCTAACAGAAGAATGTTATTGTGTGCCTGTATGCAGATACTAATTGACATTAGATTCTCCTCTTTAGTCCAGTATAAGTGCTGTTCTTTGGAGCCTTTTGCATTACTGGTAAAATTGTTTCTTAACACATCAAATACCAATATGAAATAACTGTTCAATCTTTTTACAAGGTAAAGCTGTTCAGCTGTGTTCATTTAACTTAAGTTGTGTTGCTGCTCTATGTGAACATTCAACATTTTTGTGGACTGATTGTCTTACAATTTTTGTAGGACAATTTTGCTGCCAAACTGAATTGTCATTTGTATCTATGTAATTTTTCTAAAAATATACATATGTCAGTGATATGTTCTAGTTAATTGAAGATGATTCATCAATCGTCCACTCTACAACTCTTTGAATACACGAAGTTTTGTGGTAATTAATTTTCAGAAGTTAAGGCAAAGTAATGGTATTGCAATGGGGAAAAATGACGTTTGAAGTTCTTATTCTATCATGGCCTTCCAAGGCAATTCATTATTTGGTTGGCTAGATACCCTGGATCTTTAATTATTTTGATTTGTTGTGCCGTCAACTGACAGCGTTATGAAGTGGCGCTATAGAAGTTTAGGATTAGATTTAATGGGATACTGCAGTGCAGAATGCAGCCGATTGTTCCTGTGCTAAAAATCACCCCACCATACTTACCGACACCGAGGGCGTTGACCCTTTCGACTGCCACTTGGGACCAGGAGCCCGGGGCCGCGCCGCAGTCCAAGACGACGGCGCCCGGGCTCAGAAAGCCGTACTTGTCGTCCATCTCGAGCAGCTTGAAGGCGCTCCGGCATCGGTAGCTCTCCTCGTGAGCGCGCCTTATGTACGGGTCGTTCATCTGGCGGACGATCCACGCCTGGGCCGTCGTACTGCGGCCCTTGAGGTCAGTGGGGCCGCGCTTGCCGTACAGGACGGCGGTGGACTGCGAGAAAAGGCGACGACCGACGAACCCGATAAGCGATCGCCAGGGAATGTGAGAAACTGACAAATACATCAATTCAAATTAACTAAAAAAAACTCGAGAGAAAAATTCTTCCTCTTCCGAGCGATATTAAGTAGATTAACAACACCGGTTGTGATGATAATAATAAATCTATGGGTTGTCCAAAAAATATTATTCTATAGCGCTATGGTTTAGAAATATCGTTAGTGGTTAATGGCAAGGCGTCTTACAGACTCCCTGCTAATGGCAATGTTATTGTGTAATATGACTGTGTAACTTGAGTAACACGACAAGTAACCAAATCACCAAATTTCTGCGATATTGCAACATTGCTCAAATCTTTACACTGGTTGAAAATAGCAGAACGCAATGAATATAAAATTATATGATATATCAATGACTTATAACTAACTCACTAAATACATCAAATTCAGTCTACCTACGAAATCTGATAATCCCACAGCAGCCTCGATGCACTAGATCTTTCTCTCATGTAACTCTCCTTCGTCATCTGAATCAATCATCTCTAAAAATTTGCAACCGTGCTTTTTCATTTGCTGCACCAGGACTTTGGAACTCAATTCCAGCATTCTTTGGCTAGAGAATGCCATGTTGAGTCTGGCGCTATACGAAGTAGTTCCGCAGACAGAGGCTGTCTACAGAAGCGTTATGGTCTTTGGTTGAATCTTTGGAGGAACGATTTTTCTTAATCCGTGAATAAAGTTCTTATTTTCTGTCAATTTTCAATAAAATCCGTAAAATTAAAGGACGATTTTGAGCACAAGTAATCGTGTTATACAATTGTTCGTTCGTTATTTAACTGAGATCGAATTTTAAGTGGGTTTAGAGGTTTTATCGACACCCCAGCCCCTGTCTGAAGTCCCATCCCACCAACAAAGAACCAATAGAACCACATATATGAACGTTTTTTGGCTAATTTTCTTTGTAAATCGAGCGCAGCTTTCGATATTAATGGACGAAGGGCGTTTAACCTCTTTCTGAGCGAATTCGACCCCATGGGTCTAAACTATGGGTCATGAAAGTATGGCCGACCCACGCCAACTCGCAATAGTAAAACTAATGTCTCCGCATCTATGATAGCTAGAGACATGATCTTTGCACCAAATTTTAGCTTTTGGCAAACTATTTGGGCCAATTAGCATTTACACCAAGAGTTTGAAAGCCAAAGGAACAGAAGCAATCATAGCACATCATTTGAGATTTCGACCATTGTGTATTCAACAATATTTATGAATTTATTTGTTGATAAGTCTTATATTGTAAAGAATTAATTGTGAAAATTTCAGAGTGGGCACTCTTATAGTTTGTATGCAGTTTGGGCATGGGTTGATCCAACACTCTTATATTATGGTTTTCAACATTACTCATGGGGATGAACAACTGTATCAATTTCATCAAAATCTGAAGCAGTGGCATTAGATTTTATTCAGAAGGGTGTTGATTTGATGAGGAATGTCTCTAATGCAATTATTAGAAATTTCCCACTGCATGAATCTGCCATGCTTTGAATGACATTTGAAATATGTTACATTGGATGGTTTGTAAAAATGATTTAAGTATGGTGTGTTTGCTTTTAGTTACAAGTAAAGTGTCTGCTGCATCATGGCTGAGGGGATGAATCAGCCGGGAAATATAAGCGGCGGTTCATTGTCGAGCGGTGGCGGTTCTTATGACGGCCAGATGAACGCTGGGCCCATGAGTATGGGCAGCGGGCCAAATGTGCCGAGGATAGGTGCCATGGGAAGTGCTGGAATGGTCAACAGTCCTATGGGTTCCGGTTCAGTGGGTGTCATGCCGGGTGCAGGTGGCCCTGGTATTAGTCATGGAATGGCCATGCCTCAAGGGGATATGATCGACAGACAGGGTGTAACAGCTGGAGGACAGGGTTTGGGTGGACATGGTATGCCAAGAAATTACATGGGTGGACAGCCAATGGGATTTGGGGGACAGATGATGGGCAACCCGATGGATGGGGTTCCTATGGGGCAGCATGGAATGACTGTAAGTCAGGGTGGTGTTGGTCCCATGATGAGTGGTCCCCAAATGAATGCCCAGAACATGGGTGCTGGTGGTCAGATGAGTGGGGGAGTAGGGCATATGGGTGGTCGGGGAATTGGCGGAAGTATAATGGCACCTGGTCAAGGGGGACCGATGGGCGTGATTGGAGCACCCATGGGTTCCCAGGGCATGGGTGGAGGCATGATGTTAGGCCCTGGGGGTCCAATGGGAAGCCAGCAAATGATGAATCCAATGATGGGTTCTGTTCAGAGTGGCCCAATGTCTGGTCAAGGGATGGCTTCTGCGATGATGATTGGTGGTCAGGGAGGACCGATTCCTGGTGGGCCGGGAACGATTATGGGTCCTGCTGGCCAGGCTGGATCTGTGTGTGGACTGCCCAACAACATGACTGGCAGTGTGGCCAGTGCTGGACCTAGCTTGTCTGGTGGTGGTGGTGGTGGTGGTGGTTCAGTGGTGGGCCAGGGGATGAGTGGTGCACCAGTGAACAACCCTAATGTTGGAGGGGCTGGTTTGATGGGAATGCATGGCATGCAGAGTGGTTCGCAGAGCATGACCGCATCTCTTCCTCATCCAGGGATGACGTCGGATTCGACCCTACACATGGGGGGATCTGGTACCGTCAGAGGACCTACAGGAGCAGTTCATGAGATGGAGTCCATGCCTTTCCAGCAGGGACCCGGTGGAGGACCAGTCATGGCAGATGGGTCCTTGGCAGACTCCAGGCCTATGGTTGCAGCTGGAGCAGCGAAGAACATTCAAGTTGGAGCGCCGAATATGATCGGTGGTGTCGGATTGGGGCCTGTGCCGTCTGGCGGTGGAACCATTGCAGAGGGAATCTTGAATCCAGGACCAATGGTAGGGCCGTTGCCGGGGCAACCGTTGCCTGGCGACGGTGCTCGACAGGCTCCGATGACGCCGGCACAGCTGCAGATGTTGAAGGCTCAGATAATGGCATACAAATACATTGCTCGCAATCAACCGGTTCCAGATTATGTGCGAAAAGTGCTCGAGGGAAAACGTCAGTTTGGACCTGGCTTTTCAGGTAATAAATTTGATTTTTCACCTCACCATTATACTTTCTGTTTGTGTGCTGCACATTTAGTCAACTAAATCTATACTATAGTATGGTATTATTATTATTATTATTATTCAGACAATTTATTTAGTCAACTACCAAATCTATACATATTTAACATTCATAAGAAGTAAATAGCAGCAAGTTCTTCAAGTAGCAGCTAATTCAAAAATTAATTTGAAAACCATCTTTCATCCATCTCTGCAAATTATTTTGTTTCAGGAGAATGAATGAAAAAGCTGTTTTTTCAACATTATATCGAAGAAATACAAATCATTTAAGTGTTTATTTGACAAAATAATGAAATAGAGTACTTTGGAATGCTGCAAATAATGATTATGCAATTACTCAATTAACATCTTTGAATAATGGATTTTTGTTCATTTAAGAGTGAAATAGGCATTTTAAAGACCTTGTTTAACCCTCTAACAACTGGCTCCCAAAATGTGACCTTTTGACTGATGACCTTTTGACCGATGACCTTTTGCCGGTGACATTTTCACGGGTGATCTTTTGAATGGTGACCTTTTGAGTGTAGTGTGTCTGTGTTGTTAGTTGATCAGAGTCCAGTGCGTGGAGCTGGTCTGATGCCAACACAGTATCAGCCGATGGGGCCGCAGCCAATGGGTGCAGCGGGAGGACCGGCCATTCCAGAACCTAGGTTTGAAGGCGACGGACAGCGCTTCCCTCCTGGCCAGCCGGGGGCCGTCGGGCCGCAGATGATCACGAATATGGCGGGACAGAAGGCGCCAATGCCAGGGCCTCCGGGACAGGTTGCGCCTGCGAATTTTCCTTCGTCTGTGCAGGCTGTCGTGTCGATGCAACAGCGTAACAACCGTATTGCACCTGTCAGCAAACCACAGGGACTGAATCCACTGACTCTTCTACAGGAAAGAGAGAACAGGTACGCTAAACACACCTGGAACCAGTGGCGGTTCCACGTGAGGGGATGAGTTGGGATGCATCCCCCCTACACTGGACTTCTGGACTTACTTTTTTTGCCTGTGTAACCTATTTTTGGGTAAAAGTCTAGTAAAACTATGGGGGAAAAACTGTGGATGACCTTTATTTGCTTGTCAACCTATTCTATTTTTTGCGGTAAAAGTGTAGTAAAATTAGGGGTAAAATTCCCTTTTGTCAGCCTTTTTGGGTAAAGTTTATTGATTTATTTCTTTATATTTTCATCCCCCCAACAACTGCCTATGAATTCATTTCATCCTCCGCCAAAGAAATCCTGGAACTGCCACTGCCTGGAACCACTTTGTCACGCCATTTCAGCCTTATTAAGTTCTTGTATCTGATATTTGAATAGGTTGATAAGCTTTTTGCAGTATTAGCAGTTTTGAAGAGTCCTTAGAAATGCATTAGAAAATTTTCGCATAAGAGGTAATATTGGACAAGTTCAATACAGTGGACTATTCAGAAATTAACACTTAGACCGCCAGGACAGAGTATACTCGGTTACATTGCTTATAGTTACAAAGTATCTGGAAGTTTAAGAGTTAAGTGTTTTTTTTGCATAAATAGGCCTATTTAGTGTTGAGCAACCAGTTCCCATCCATCAGAACATCAAAGTTAAACATCTAGCGCTGCTCGTAGTTGGATGGGTGACCATCAACATTGTCAAGTTGTGGAACTGGTAGCCAACCAACCAAGCAGTTCATCGCTTAGGCATGAATGAATTGGCAACAGTGTTAGATTGCGAAGGTAGAATGCGGATCTAGAGAAAGCAATGGCAAACTACTGTAGATTAATAGTGTAAGCCATATGCATTGCTGCTTGCCTAGTACGCCGGACCGTAAGCTTGTTCAATTACGAGACAAGTATTAACTTTTTCATGTATTAGAGATGTTACAAGACGATTAACTGATGGTGATGTGGTATATTTTTTCTGTTTATTGTTTCTTTTTTTCTGCTAAAGTTGACCACTTTCAAAGTGCCCCGAGTCATAATTTTGGTTTTTACGGCCAAGAATGCAGTGTGATGTGATATTTCTCTTCCTGTTTTTTCGCATTGCTTGTGATCTTACGTGCCCCGTGTTAATGTGTGTCGCAGGGTTGCCAGTCGCATTGCCAAGAGAATCGAACAGCTGGAGAATTTGCCGATGACGATCGCTGAAGACCTGAAGGTGCAGGCCGTGACAGAGCTACGGGCGCTGAGGCTGCTTAACTTTCAGAAGCAGGTTCTCATGTCATTACAGCTTTAAATTTCAGTGAAAGAATAATCTTAGGATGACAATGGCTCTTTTGCCCGTAGAAGTGCCTCTTGGGTGTTTTGCTATCCAGTTATAAGATAAGTTAAACTAAATGTTTCACAGTCACTCTATGGCAGAAGGCAACCTGTCACAAAAGCCACTATGCAGTTACTTAAGTTGGGTTATAGGTGAAGCTGTACATTTACAGTTGTGTGGCAGGCAGTAACCTTTAACATTACTTTACACTAAGATAATTGTTCAAAATATTCTTTTTATGAAATGGTAGACGCTGGGATATGAAAATGCCCCATACCCCTTCTGGGGTATGGGCTGTTTTATCTGTTTTTGATTTCTTCCCTTTGTTGCAGAAGGACTTTATTTTTGTTTGGTTGTTTGTGAAAGTGTTTAATATGAAAAGATTATAACGGACCTTGTTGATGTTTTAGTTGCGTAGAGAGGTTGTGTCGTGCATGAGGCGTGACACAACGCTTCAGACGGCGCTTGACTGTAATGCGTACAAGAGACCCAAGCACCAGTCTCTGCGTGAGGCAAGGATCACGGAAAAGCTCGAAAAGCAGCAGAAGATCGAACAGGAGCGAAAGAGGAGACAGAAGCACCAGGTAGACAAAATCATCACTCTTCTCTTCATTTGGGAACTTCATTCTCTCTCTCTCTCTCTCTCTCTCTCTCTCTCTCTCTCTCTCTCTCTCTCTCTCTCTCTTATTTTGTTATCTGTATAATGTTATAATGTTATTTGCTGTTTGTGATATTCAAGAGTGTAGAAATTTCAAATTAGTTTACGTATGAACTGAATTGATTGTTTGGTTTTTCAACTCTTGTATATGCTGTGTTATGTTATTGTGATAATGCAGAATGAAACACTTAACAATAATAGTAATTCAAAGTAAATATATCATGTAAATGCACATCATGTATATCATTAGCACATGCTTGATAGTAAACATAATGAAAGAATGATCTATAGCAATCAAATATGAGATGTATCATGATTGAGATACAATGTAATAGTAATTACATATTGCTTAAGACTAGTTGCTAGTAGTGACAAAACAATAATCAATTATAATTTTTGTGTAAGAATAATTTAGGCAGGATAAAATGTAAAGTTTGAGAGGGTTGATAAAACAGATGTAAAAAGGAATTGGTATCCCGCTAATAGGTATCCATTTAGTTATGGTTTTTAACCCTTAAACCACCCAAACCGAGTATGCTCGGTTACATTGCATATAGTTGCAAAGTATCTGTTGGTTTTAGGGATAAGATTATTAATTATGAAGGTGACAAAATGATTTATTATTTGTTTGTGTTAAGTGGAAATGATTGAGAAAGTGTGTTATTGTGTAACATTGCAGCATTGGTTGCTGGAATGACCCGATCTCTCGAATGACCCTGTCTTTTGCTGATGAATTTGAAGTACCATCGACTGATACCTGTAGAGTTTTAGAAATGGTGCTATAAAAGTGCATAATTATTATTAATTTTTATTGCCAGGAATACCTGAATGCCATCCTGCAGCATGCCAAGGACTTCAAAGAATTCCACCGCACGATCTCTGGCAAGGTGAGCAAGGTGAACAAGGCCGTCATGGTCTACCACATGAACACGGAGCGAGAACAGAAGAAGGAACAAGAACGCATAGAGAAAGAGCGCATGCGTCGCCTCATGGTTAGTATCGCGTGTAATTTGCCACGCTAATACTCCGACAGGTAATTTGATCTTAACCCTCGTGCTGCTGCTAAGCTGTTTTGTTTTCCCAACAACTTCTTCTAAGAGGGGGTTAGTTACTGCTCCTGTTAATCTTGAACCCGCCTTTGAAAATTAATTGGTATTATGCACCATTGGATTCTTAATTCAAAGCTCTACAAAACTGGTATTTCAGGTTGTTGGTTTTAGATACCTAGCTCAAGTTATTAATCACCAAACCTAAGATTTTCAGATTGTATTGTTTTAGGCCCATTGAATGCTAAATATGTGTTGTTATTTGGATACAGAATGTATGTAAATGACAATTATTACGTACACATTTTTCAAACAAACAGTGTCAGTTAAAAGGATAAAGTGTGTCTGTGAAATCTGTTGCTGGAACCTGCTAGGATCTTGAAAAGTACTTTTGTTTTATTGTGTTGCAGTGTCGCTGTGTGTGTGTGTACTTGTTACTTGTGTTGCTGTGTATGTACTTTTGTTTTATTGTGTTGCTGTGTGTAATTTTTGGCGATTTGCTGGTAGGCAGAGGACGAGGAAGGCTACAGGAAACTGATCGACCAGAAGAAGGACAAGCGCCTGGCCTTCCTCTTGTCACAGACGGACGAATACGTGACCAACCTGACTCGTCTTGTGGCCGAGCACAAGATTGAAGCGAAGAAAAAGCGGCAGATGAAGAAGCAGAAGAAGAAGGGGTCTGCTGCAGACGGAAAGACTCCGGTTGAAGTCAGCTCAGGAGAGGTGTGACGTCGCCTTTCTAGATTCTATGGTTTACTAGATTGTTTGTCAAAGCAAGTGAACGTTGCTGGATTGGAAGAGAGTGGCAAATGTAAATGATGTGATTTGGAAAGTACATGTGTTAATACGTATAGTTGTTATTATTTCAGTTTCAAAGGGATTGTACTAGACTGGATTGAGTGATTTTGCTGCTGTCTATGTGGCGTGCTTGGTTTTTGCACACAGCCTCTTGACGAGAGTTCGAACCTGAGTGACGTGAGATTGAATGTCATTGAGACTGCAACTGGCAAGATTCTCAGTGGAGAAGAGGCTCCTCTTGCAAGCCAGCTGGACGCTTGGCTTGAAATGCATCCAGGGTAAAGAAGAAGCTTCTCTAATTGTACTTGTAATTTCTAGCAATTCTTTCTAGAAATAATTTCCCATTTGGCAATGCAGGAAACTAATTTATGACCAAATGGTTTTACTGCTTTTTGGGACTGTGACCAGCTACCATTGGAACAATGAAGTTAGGCAGCTTTGTTTGCAGCATGGTACTTGGATAGATAGTACCCCGACATGCTCAACCTACAAAAGCGCGTATTATATCGATGAACATCGCGCAGATGTCGGTCGTGCATTTGATGGGTCACAGTAAAGGTGTCTTTCCTGGGATTGAGCTGTAGTAAAAATGGGGTAAAGTTAGTCCTGTACTTGAACGAGCGTAGGGTCTGGCGTTGATCTCCGATTACTTAGGGAAGCAGCGATGCAAGTAGCTTATGCCATCAATCTAGAGTAGTATGCTATTGTATGTGCTTGTTCATTTGTTTAGTTATGAAGTTGCTCCAAGAGATGATGATGATGATGAAGGTAGCTCTGATGAGGTGAGTCTATGATGACCTTCATCATAATAAATTTACCTTGACCTAGTTGGCATTTATTGTTTTTAATATGTGTTAAAATCAAATTTAAAACATTTTGTGATTGTCACTCTTATGATACAGATCTTTAATGCAGTAAGGGGCTGTCCATTAATTACGTCAACAATTTAGGGGGTTTGATAAAGTTTGACAGTTGTTGACAGGGGGAGGGGGTCAAGAGAAGTTGATGTAAACAATTTCACTTTTTACAAATAATCAAAAAATAGGAAATTTCATGGAATACTACTTATTACAATGGAAAAAAGCATGGCAAAAAAGGTCATCACCGCCACATTTTGACACTCGAGCAAAACAGGGGGGAAAATGGTCATCACGACAAAAAATAATAACCTTGTTATTGGGACTTGTCATTGATCTCGGGGGGGTCAACAGTTTTTGAAGTAATTATGGGGGGGTTAAGTGAAAGTTGACAGTTGTTGACAGGGGGGAGGGGATCTAAAATTGCCCAAAAATTGTTGACATAATTAATGGACAGCCCCTAACCGTTTTTGCAACTATTAGAAGCAAAGTCTAATTTCAGACAAGCTCTCATATCCATGTTTGACATCAGTTAAAGTCTAACTGAGTTTGTATTAATCATAATTCTTGCATTGTGCAGGAAACGGATGATGACAACGACATGGAGAGCGAAGAACCTGGGAGAACAGATATTCAGGCAGCTATTACGTAGGTCTTTGTTCTCTTGTTCTTGCTTCGCCTGAAGGTCTTTGGGCTTTACCTTCCAAAACTAATCTAGCAGAACAATGTGAATGCACCTGAATAGGAATTTGTCTTCATTTACCTGAGTTTGATGAGTTTGAAGATTGTTTTTTTTCTGTGTGCAAGCAGTTTTGATATCACTTATTTATATGGCATGTACTAATTTATAATATTTGTTTAGGGTGATGCATTGTTAACTGGAAGTCTGCATATACATGATGAATCTCTGCTGGTCCAAATAAATTGGTCTTTGCTAATATTAATAATAATAATAATAATAATAATAATAATAATAATAACGTGATTTTATAGTGGTTTAGGAGACTAAATTAGCCTGTGTGAAAAAATATTTTTATTCTTAACATTTGATAATCCAGATTTCCTAGATAAATTTTGTATCCATTTAATTAACATTTGAATAATTTGATGATAACATTTGAATCCATTTGTTATCCAAGGGTTCACATTTTCTGAATCTATTGTAGTACCATCAGTCCATTTCGAGGTTTTCTTTTGTTTTTATAAGCCAGTAGATTCCACTACTATTAGTAGTAGCAGAGCTTTTAAAAATATTGAGTGGCAACACATCTGGAACCTCTAGTTTACAATATGTCAATGTTTTGGCTTTTAGTAAAGTTGCTCGAGGAGACGAAGATGATGAGTACAGGACAAAGACCCAGACATATTACAGCATTGCGCACAGCAACCAAGAAGCTATTAGTGAACAGCCAGGCCTTTGTGTTGGTGGAAGTCTGAAGGAATATCAGGTACTGATTAATAGCATAATTAAGTTCTCACTTAGATTCCACAGAAGACATTTAATTATGTTGTGGGGTGAATATATATATTGTGTCCCCTCATTGTTTTGTCTCCAATGTTTGATGATTTTGTGGACAGGCACCTAATGACCAATTTACTTAGTTGTTAAGTGAGAACCCAGCAATATCAGATTTGATCCCTGTTACTCTTAGACTTTGGTTCCAACTGCTGCACAGCCAGCAGATTCCCATAAGATGTTTGAATCCTGATTCTAGGATTGGTTTTTGTAATTTGGCATCTCGGTTGTATTTGCTGTGATATCGATGTCGTAGGAATGTCACATTTACTGACGGCACTGCGAGGGGTTGACTGTTGATGTTGGTATGTAGTTGAAGGGCTTGGAGTGGATGGTCTCGCTCTACAATAACAATCTGAATGGCATTCTGGCGGACGAGATGGGACTCGGAAAGACGATTCAGACGATCGCTCTTATCACGTATCTGATGGAAAGAAAGCGCGTCAATGGACCGTTTCTCATAATCGTTCCTCTCTCGTTAGTTTTATGATAGCTTCACTGGATTGAAACTAATGGAGTTTAAGAATTATAAGCATTAGTGAACTCACGAATCTCTGGAGCTTCAGTTCTTTTGATTGTAATAGAAATAATTTTGCTGCATTTTTGGCTTAAGGGTGGTGAACCTTAAGTCCAGGCTTTAGATGTTCTTAGGTGTGAAATGCTTGCAGCATATTGTTCCAGACGACAATGACAATGACAAATTAGTTGCTTTATCTCTGTCTGTCTGTCTGTCTTTCTATCTATCTGTTTGTTTGTTTGTTTTCCCTGTTTGTTTTCCCTGTCTGTCTGTCTCTCTTTCCCCATTAGTTTAACGTCCTATATCATGAGACAGTTGTTGACTGTAGCTAGACCCATGGTCTCTTTCTCTGTGGTTGAGCACTAGTTGCTAGCACATAGTTGACTCCTTTGCACTGTTCTTTGTCGGTGACTGTGGCTTGGTGTTTATCTGCATGTTCTCTTGTAAAACAGGATTGTTTTTAAACTTTTAACCATAGTACCCTGTCAAATTGGATGCTGGAATTTGATAAATGGGCGCCTACAGTCGTTAAGATCTCATACAGAGGATCGCCAAACATGAGGCGCTTTTCACAGCCGTTGCTAAAGAGCGGCAAATTCAACGTCCTCTTAACAACCTATGAGTATGCCATGAAGGACAAATCCAATCTTTCAAAGGTCAGTTTCATCTAAAATAATTTATTAAATATTTTTTCAGGTTAAAGTTTACAAGTTTTCAGATTTCTGTTCCAATGATTTGTGTATCAACTTTCTTTATCTGTGCAGTGAATTGGATGTTTATCTATGCAGTGAATTGGATGTTTATCTATGCAGTGAATTGGGTGTTTATCTATGCAGTGAATTGGGTGTTTGTCTATGCAGTGAATTGGGTGTTTATCTATGCAGTGAATTGGGTGTTTATCTATGCAGTGAATTGGGTGTTTATCTATGCAGTGAATTGGATGTTTATCTATGCAGTGAATTGGATGTTTATCTATGCAGTGATATTGGATGTTTATCTATGCAGTGAATTGGTGTTTATCTATGCAGTGAATTGGGTGTTTGTCTATGCAGTGTGTTGGGTGTTTATCTATGCAGTGAATTGGATGTTTATCTATGCAGTGAATTGGGTGTTTGTCTATGCAGTGAATTGGGTGTTTGTCTATGCAGTGAATTGGGTGTTTATCTATGCAGTGAATTGGATGTTTATCTATGCAGTGAATTGGGTGTTTGTCTATGCAGTGAATTGGGTGTTTATCTATGCAGGTTGGATGTTTATCTATGCAGTGAATTGGGTGTTTATCTATGCAGTGAATTGGATGTTTATCTATGCAGTGAATTGGGTGTTTATCTAGCAGTGAATTTGTTTATCTATGCAGTGAATTGGGTGTTTGTCTATGCAGTGAATTGGGTGTTTATCTATGCAGTGAATTGGATGTTTATCTATGCAGTGAATTGGGTGTTTGTCTATGCAGTGAATTGGATGTTTATCTATGCAGTGAATTGGGTGTTTATCTATGCAGTGAATTGGGTGTTTGTATATGCAGTGAATTGGGTGTTTGTCTATGCAGTGAATTGGGTGTTTATCTATGCAGTGAATTGGGTGTTTATCTATGCAGTGAATTGGGTGTTTGTCTATGCAGTGAATTGGGTGTTTATCTATGCAGTGAATTGGGTGTTTGTTGTTGTTAGGTTCGTTGGAAGTACATGATAATAGATGAGGGACATAGAATGAAGAACCACCATTGCAAACTGACACAGGTGTTGAACACCTACTACACTGCACCACATCGTCTGCTGCTGACTGGAACACCACTTCAGGTACTCGCTTGACCACTTTGGGTACTCACTTGCAGTGATGGGCAAAAGTTAACTAAAAATTAGTTAACTTTTAGTTAAACTAATTTTTTTTAGTTGCATCAAAAGTTAAACTGGTTGGGTAAAAGTTTAGTTAAGGCATAAGTTAAACTAAAATTATTTTGTTAACTGGCCAATAGTTAAACTTGAGTTATTCAGATTCTATGCCACTTTCAGCACAGTCTAAGTCACAGAGGCTCTACTTACTCATGTCAACCGATAATTACCTGTTTCAATTATGAATTATTTTTATTATTATTATTACCGTTATTATTATTATATTTATTGTTAAAATTGTGCTATGGAAAGTATAATCATAAATCGTGTTACTGCAGCTTGTAGCCTAGTTTTACTAGCTCAGTAGCTCATGTCAAAGTCAAAAGTTTCTTTAAGTTAAACTGCTTTTAATTAGTTATCAGTTAAAGTTAAACTACTACAGTGAAAAGTTAGTTACATAAAAAGTTAAACTGCTTGATTGCAATAAAAGTTTAGTTAAAGTTTAACTTAAAAAAATTAGTTAGTGCCCATCACTGCTCACTTGACTACTTCAGGTACTCACTTGGCCACTTTGGGTACTCATTTGACTACTTCAGGTCAGAGATGGCCGTGGGTTGGACTAACGGTTGGGTTGGGTTGGGTCAGACGTTTTCATATTTATGGTTGGTTGGGTTGAGTCAGAAAATAAGTTCTAGTTTAAGAAATTGTAATGTATTACGGTGGTTTGGGTCAAGTAACCCTATTGCAAGTGGCACACTTCAAATACTTAGGCAGTATGATAACCAGCGATGGGAAATGTGAGAAAGACATATCATTAAGAATAGGATTGGCCAAGGCAGCATTCTGGGAACTGAAAGCAATACTTACAAATAGGCACATCTCTTATGAGACACGATTAAGAGTGCTCAGAAGCTATATTTGGTCAGTACTCTTGTATGGAGCAGAGACATGGACTATATCCAAGGCAATGGAGAAGAAATTGGAAGCCACAGAAATGTGGTTTCTGAGAAGGATGCTGAAGATTTCATGGACAGAAAAGAAAACCAATGAAGAGATTTTGAATGAAATTGGAATAGAGAGAAGTCTGATAGCAACCATCAAAAAAGGCAGCTTTCCTTTAGGGACACATAATATTTCTGGGACATGGAACTGTGGAACATATAGCAATAATCTAAAAAGTGGAGGAAAAAAGCCTAAAGGCAGAGAAACACATGGTAGACTCTCTGGTAGGTTTAAGGGTAAAGAATAACATCGAACTAATAAGAGGATGTCAAGATAGAACAAAGTGGAAATCCATGGTCGCTAACGTAGAAATACACAGCACCTAAAGAAGAAGAAGAACCCTATTGGGGGGTCGCATGAATTGGGTTAAGTTCTAAAGGATGGACCCATGGCCATCTCTGCTTCAGGTACTCAGCTGACTTCAGGTCCTTTGGTTGACTTCAGTTCTCTACTTCAAAGTCATTCAGGGTTTCTTTAATGATGTCAGTTAAAGATTGTAGATTCGAACTTGATATTCTGAAGATTTTGAAAAACATTATTATTATTATTGTTATTATTATTATTGTTATTATTGTTATTATTATTATTATTATTTGATGATTGTTGGTAAATTATTAAACTCTGGTTTGCAGAGCATATTTTTAGCTGCTGTTTAGATTTTGGATGCAGTTCAGTGATGTTTTAATCGTGTTTTGATCTGGTTTGTATTATGTCTTGTATATCTTTGCAGAATAAACTGCCAGAACTGTGGGCTCTACTGAACTTCCTCTTGCCCAGCATTTTCAAATCATGTGCAAACTTTGAACAGTGGTTCAACGCTCCATTTGCAATGACTGGAGAAAAGGTTGGCATTGTAATTAAAGCCCTAGATACAGTTTACACAGGCTGCACGTTAGCTTCTAAACCTCCGTGCATTGTACTGTCTCTATGGTCTTATACGCAAGGTAGGTACTGTATGTAATGTTACGTAGCAGAATATTTGTTGTGAGTGAGTGAGTGATCGAGCGAGTGAGTGAAGTGAGAGTGAGTGTGTGTGAGTGAGTGTGTGTGAGTGAGTGAGTGAGTGAGTGAGTGGGTGAGTGAGTGAGTGAGTGGGTGGGTGGGAAGGCAGATGGGTTGGGTGGGTGGGTACGTTTGATTTGGCTTTGGTTCTGGAACAAGTACTGGTATGGACGGTTTAAACTAATAACTATATTTCTGGAATAAAGAGGGATCAACAAGGCCTTGCAAATTCTGTGCTTTTTCAGACATTAAGCGAGGACAGATGCTGTGTGCTGGAATCATTTAGCAGTGTATTCCAGCAGTCAAGACACAGTGCTTTGAGTAGTACTTATGATGATAGTGACAGTGTTTGTCTTGTAGATGGAGCTGAATAATGAAGAGACTCTTCTGATTATTCGTCGTCTGCACAAAGTCTTGAGACCATTTTTGCTTCGTCGTCTGAAGAAGGAAGTTGAATCTCAGCTCCCGGACAAGGTCAGTTGTTTACACGATGTGCGTTGTGTTGCTTGTTCAGAAGGCAGTCTCTAATTGAGCAGTGTTGAACAGACAGATGAGCAAAGCGCTTTGTCAATGGATGTGAATTTATTTCAAAAGTACTGAACTGAAAATGTGTGGTTCAAATTTAAAAGGTCAATTGCCAAACTAGAGAATCTTGAAACATTTGTTTGTTAGATGGCAGCTGAGACATTGGTTATTACTGGGTGGCTGTTATTACACAGTTATTACTACTTGGTTGTTAACACATGTTAAGTCATTCACATGGTCCAGAATCATTAAGTGTGGAGTGAGTCAGGTTGAACTACTTACCCAAGGTCGCTACACCTCGGCTAGGGTCAGATTTCAACCCACTACCCTCCGGTTGTATGGCAAGAATCTTGCAGCTACTCCACTGCGCCTCCTGTTTTTCTGGTGGCTGATGGTGTCTTGTCCAACGGTGTCCATGTAGTTGTTTGTGGTTATTGAGGTGTTTTTCTGGCCGTTTATTTCCAGGTGGAGTACGTCATCAAGTGCGACATGTCCGCCCTCCAGCGCCTTCTCTACAGGCACATGCAGAGCAAAGGCGTTCTCCTGACCGACGGATCGGAGAAAGGAAAGAGCGTGAGTAGTTTGACCACGATAGGTCCTGAAATCACATCTTCAAGTGTCTGAGATGACAAATTATGTACAGTATGTGAACGAGTACTGTATATCTTGGCTGCAGATATGCTATGTGTTGCTGCTGTTGCAATCGCAGGGACGAGGAGGAGCAAGAATTCTCATGAATACAATCATGCAGCTGAGGAAAATCTGCAATCACCCGTTCATATTCCAACAGATCGAGGAGGCGATCGTAAAGAGCCACGGAATGCAGGCGGAGTACGTCGAGAGAGAGTTTTACTTGGAAGTGTAAAATAAACAAAATGGTTGCCATCTGTGCTGATGCTTTCATTTTTCTCTTCATCCCTGATTGCCTAGATTATTTTCCAGTCACTTTGATATCAGAGTTGTAAAACTGCTAAGCACTTGATGCCTGTGCCCCTGGATGCCCACAGAAAGTTTTTTTTTTATTTTGAGGGGGTGGGGGCAAAGCACAATGGTCACGGTTAAAATCTTAGCAAAGTTTCAAATGCAAAATTTGACAATATTAAAAGTTTGCCAGAATGCCAGGTAAAATCCAAAGAAAATCAGGTACTTTGATTAAGTAGTGTTTTAATGTGAAAATATTGATTAAAAGCCAATATATATAGTTAGTTACAGAAATAGATTTGCATTTTCCAGGGGGCAAGTGGCCCCTCGTGCCAATATATGGGCACCCATATGCCTGTGCTTATATTTATGTTTGCTGCTGTAGTGTTTGGATTTGTCATTTAATTGCGTTATGAGGTGCAAGTGATGATGATGATGATGATGATGATGATGATGATGATGATGATGATGATGAGTTTACTATTCCAGTGCTGACTTGTATCGGGCGTCTGGAAAATTCGAGCTGCTGGATCGTATGCTGCCGAAGTTGAAGGCAACGGGACACAAATGCCTTTTGTTCTGTCAGATGACGTCGCTGATGAGCATCATGGAGGACTATCTTCTCTACAGAGGTACTCGATTTCAACAGTACACTTTCTTCTGGAGGACTGGTCTCTAAGTAGAACAGGAAACTGCCTGGCTTTGGTCAGCTGCTTGGGCTGGTATATCGGTATAGTTTCACGTTTTCCATGGGGCTATTTTCACCTGATTTGTAAACATTGACTACTGACGTACTTTCTTTGTATATTAACTACTGCGGCTTATTAATTAATTAACCCCTTTGCGGTGTATTTTTTGTAACGTTATACGTAAACTGGATGACTATGCGCGTCATGCCCGGTAAGGGGGTTAACTAACCAGTGCTTCTCAAGTGCATTTACATTTCAGTTTAAGAATGACTGAGTTGTTTGCTTTTAAAGCTTCTGTATGTATTCACGACGAGAGACAACATCTGGTGTTGAGTCAAGCGTCTGAATGACGGAGTGACCGTTTTTCATTGCAGGTTATCGCTATCTGCGACTTGACGGAACTACAAAGAGCGAAGACCGCGGTCAGCTTCTGAGCATCTTTAACCATCCTGACTCGGACATCTTCCTCTTCATCCTCAGCACTCGAGCAGGAGGACTCGGACTCAACCTTCAGACAGCCGACACTGTCATCATTTTTGACTCCGACTGGAATCCTCACCAGGTTCTGTCAAATTTGCACTTGCGTTCACATCTGATCGAATTATTTAAGAAATTTACTTGATCATTAGAGCTGTGAAGAGTCTATCTGTTGTTAGGGTTGTTTGTGAATTTGTTTATTGTTATTATTTTTTACGACAATTTATATAGCGCAGTAACAAAGCTGGGGCTAAAGTCAAGAGCGCTCTATACGCAGGAGTCACTTATAAGATATGTTAAATAACTGTTTTTAGGAGTTTCTCGAAGCAGCCAACTAACTTTCATGTCATCTTCTGTTGTTTGTACACTGGAACTTCGTTAAAATGTACTTAGCATGTCTGTAAAATTTAGTACGTTATATCCAAGGTATGTTACATCCAATTCCAATACAGTAGCACATCACCCCGGAACCATGTATTGCGATACTTTATAACCTGTCTAACTGTGATTGCTTGCACAGTTGTCTTACCTGTAAATGCATTCATAGGATAGAGTTGTTGTTGTTGTTGTTGTTTAACCTGTGTAGGATCTGCAAGCACAGGATCGCGCTCATCGTATCGGGCAGAAGAACGAAGTGCGCGTCTTGCGCCTGATGACGGTCAACTCGGTCGAGGAAAAGATTCTGGCCGCTGCCAGGTACAAGCTGAACGTGGACGAAAAGGTCATCCAGGCCGGAATGTTCGACCAGAAGTCGACCGGACAGGAGCGCCAGCAGTTCCTGCAAGCCATTCTACAGCAGGAGACCATGGAGGAAGAGGTAATGCAGACAGAGGATTGAGGTCTGATGATGTCCTATTGCAGAGGTATTCGAATGGTGACCCGCTTGCCAGATCCGGCCCTCAAAGGGGTTGGAATGGCCCGCAAAGATACTAAAACGATAACTATTTATTTCTTATGCAGAATTTTGAATAAATGTCTTGTTTTTAACTTACCTGCTTACTGGTTTTGAAGGTGTCTGGCCCTTGGGAACTTGTCATCAGAAATTTGCCCTTCATAAAATTTATTTGACTTCCGCTGTCCCATTGTTTACATTGGTGTTAACTAGATTCAGAAGTTGGAATCCATTTCCTTTATTAAATCAATTGTAAATTTTTTGTTTACCGTATACACCAGTACCTCTGTAACTTATAAATAATACAAGGCAAGCGTAGGATGGCTTCTGTAGAATTGCCTGTCTATCTTTTAAAATTGCATGTAACGTAATGTAATTACACTGTAATTGCCATATAATGTCTGAAGCCTGTCTAATGTGCTTAATAATAAATTATTATTAAGTTAATAGGCTAAATATATCTGTACTGTGCTTCAAAGGATGAAGATGAAGTTCCTGATGATGAAACTATTAATCAGATGCTGGCAAGAACAGAGGCAGAATATGAAATATTTCAGGTATGTATGTATTATGTAATATAGGTATTTTTTCTTCTTGTATTCCATTTCAGGTTATCTTTCTGTGTAATTCAGCTATATTGTGAGTGTAAACTAAATAATTCAGTGATTTTTATGTTAACAATTTCCTGAGGAACGGTGTTTGCGTAACAGTTGTATTTCTAAAATGAAATGATGAAATTTTCATATTGAATTTCATGCCACAAATATTTGTCCCCGATTGAATATGAGTCTGACTGAGTTTAATAATTTTCACGGAAGTCAGTTTTTTTATCCGATGAAGGTGCAACTTTCTCTAATGACTGACGTCTCCTCGGGGAGAGAAGACCAAAGACCTGAAGGGGAGAGTAAGTAATTGAATTTTGTTTTTTCGATGATTTCTAGAAAATGGACATTGACCGCCGCCGGGCGGAGGCACGCGACCCAAGACGAAGACCTCGTTTGATGGAGGAGGATGAATTGCCAGGCTGGCTTGTCAGAGACGAGGCAGAGGTCTTTGTTTCAATTGTTTCGCTCACTTCGTAGTGCAATTCACTCGGATAGCTTAGTTCATTTGCACTTAAGACTGAAGCCAAGTGTGATATTTTGATTTCTATTTTATTTTTGTTTTCCTCATATTTTGAATGATGAAAATTAAATGTGGCAGTGCAGCCATTTTGTTTCTGTACCAACCCTGAAGGAACCCTGGCTGCCTCCTTTCAAAACCTCCTTTCAAAACTTTCTGTATAAAGAAACAAAACACTCGACCAGATCCTCACCTGCAATAGTTCCTTCCCTCTCCCCTCTCCCATACTCGTACAGTTCCTGGTACTCGTGCTTTCTCAGTGGTCATCCCCAAACTGTGGAACTCATTGCCTCAGCATCATGTGCACATTGCTAATTCATTACAGATTTTTAGAACAAGATAAAAAATCCATCTTTTTGACCTGGCTTATCCACCATAGACTATCACCTGGTTTTTCTGCTCGGATATCCTGGATTTGACCAGGATCCTGAATGATTTGGATTTGGTGTGCCATCGGTTGATGCTCCTGTGCATTATGAAGTGGCGCTATAGAAGTTCAAGATTAGATTATATTATATCATAATTGTTTCAGGTGGAAGTGTAACCTTTGGTTCTGATGCAATGATGAGTCATTATGTTGCCCTAGCATTTTTAAAATTGATTTTCTAGAAGCAATATTTTAATATTATGTTCCAAGTCATTTCAACAAATGATTTCATCGCTTAGGTTGAGCGCCTCACATACGAAGAAGAGGAGAAGATGATGTCCGGTGGAAAAAGACAGCGCAAGGAAGTTGATTACTCTGATGCGTTGACAGAAAAACAATGGCTCAGGGTAAAAGCACCTTGATTAAGATTAGTCTTATTTAAGATTAAGATTATTAATTGAGATTAGTCTTAATTAGTATTTAGCCTTATATATTGCCAAAAATTTTTTCAGACCTGAAGAGTTAACGCTTTCTGATGTGTTGTTAAGGTTTGAAGCAGAGGATCCTTGATAACTCCTAAGTGCCATAACGGAGTCTACTTGGTTACATTGCATATATAGTTACAGAGTTTCTGATGGTTTAAGGGTTAAAGTCATTAAATGATAATTCTTCTTTGGTGATTATGGAATGCAATATAGCATATAAATGTTCTATCAATGAGCCTGTAGTTAATAATTCTGAATTATAATATTTGTTGTATACAGTTGTCACATTTTGCATCTTTAGTCAGTTGTTTTTAATTTAAATGGAATGTAAGTAATTATTTGGAAAAAAGGCATTAACGTCATCATGATATACATTTTTCAGGCAATCGAAGAAGGAAACTTGGAAGAAATGGAGGATGTGAAGAAGAAGGGAAGAAAGCGACGTCGCATCAATGACGATGAATACGATGATGAGCCGGAGGAAAAGTTGCGAAAAGGAAAGAAAAGAGGTCGTCCGCCGGTGGAAAAGGGCGTCCCGAATCCACCAAAGCTTACCAAAATGATGAAAAGGCTGATTGATGTTGTGATTCGGTACAAAGACAGGTGAGACTGACTATCCATTAACCCTTTACCCGTTCATTTATTTGTAGCGTAACGTAAAATGGACGAGTATTCTTGGAGCAAACGGGAAAAGAGTTAATTATGCGTTTATTGTATCTTGGGCAATGTCTGCCACTGAAGAGTCAAAGGTCTTGCATATCTTTCCAAGAAACCTGTACTGAGGCCTTATTTTAATAGGGAACCAGTCTCCAGCATCCAGGTTTATCTGGTTTCTTTGAGAGTTTGCTTTTTGTTTAGGACAACTTGAATAATAATGTCTGCTAGAATAACTGAGATGCTATATTATGTAGTTTGTTGGTGTAACCACAATTTTCTGTGATGAAATTTTTCAGAAAGTGTTGGCTTTTCCCAGACATGGGTGCTGATGAGACATGAAAAAGTTACCTATTTTTGATTGCAGTGAAATTGGGTATCACTGTGACCACCCTAAATATGCTAACATGTCCCCATTTCACCCATGGAATGACCACCCAAATGAAATTTGTGGTTTAGAAACTATTTTGGAATTACACCCAGTGCATTTATATAAGTTCTGAGCATTGACCATTTTTTTACCACTTTGAGCCAAAGCCTGTTATTGGCACATCACAGGTTTTAAATAAAAGATCTTTTGATTTTCTTGTCTTCTTTTAGTGATGATCGGGTGCTGAGTGAGCCATTTATGATGCTACCATCTAGAAAGGAACTACCGGACTATTATGAAGTGATACGAAAGCCAGTTGACTTTAAAAAGATTCAGGTTAATAATGGTCTATTGAATTTAGAATATCTTCATCATTCACTTCTTACTCCCTGCAAATTCTCTACAGCCTACATGCAGAAAAGCCAGAGCGCCTTCACAGCTTCATCAATATTATCGTTATTGCATTGATAATACCGATATCGTCACCGCGGTATTACCGTGGTAAATGTCCCCGTCCCAACGGTATTACCGCATGACAAGAACCCGTTACAGTGGTAATACCACACTTTTTGGGCAAATTGTCCCCTTCACTGCGGGAATCTGCGGTAACCGTTACCGTGTCACTCACTAGTGTTCAGTATGTGTGTGTGTGTGTGTGTGTTCAGTATGTATGTGTGTGTGTATGTTTGTGTATGTATAAATCTGAGGTGATAACATGGTGCTTGATACATTGCAGCAAAAGATTCGCTCTCATCATTATCGTACGGTTGATGACTTAGAGCAGGACGTTATGCTGCTGTGCAAAAATGCCCAGACGTACAACGTAGAGGGGTCTCTGGTAAGCTGGAAATATCTGTCGTGTTACTAATCTTTTGACGGATTGTGGTTTTGTAAAGTTTTGAGAATTGTATAGGCACTAATAGATGTGATTTCGGCTTCATAGCCTATTGGTTGCATGGATCACCATGGTCAAAAGGTTAAATCTTTTATTCTTTGTATCTGAGTTACTGTTTTTTCAATAGATTTTTTCCTAATGCTGTAATAAATTGATATAAAATAATTGGCTGACATCACTTGAAGGAACTGTTTGTATTGCATATTGTGTTAAATGGACTTTAAATATAATTGAATTGTGATATTCACAGTTACCTTGAAGTGGAAATGCTGTGATGTTAATAGGATCGTGACATTGAAACTTATTTTAAATTGGCATAATGTCGGAGACAACTGAACGACAGAGAGAGAGAAAGAGACAGACAGACAGACACAAAGAGAGAGAGACACAGAAAGAAGCTTTACATTATATTTCCTCCCACCATCACCTATTCATCTGCACTTTTTGTTTTGATACTAATACACTGATTGATTAATTGATTGATTGATTGATATTTGTTGTGTACAGATTTATGAGGATTCGATAGTTCTTCAGTCTGTGTTTACAAGCGCTCGTGACCGTATTGAGAAGGATTTCGTTTCTATGACAACACCGCAGCAGAGTGACGATGAAGATGAAGAAGCAAGCTGCAGCCGAAAGTTCGAAGACGATGAAGATGACGATGATTAGATTTGAATTTGCGTAATCTTGACTTTGACTTTTTCTGTAGAGTAACTAAGAGTTTCTCAGTCATTGTTATTGAATTAGATGTTCGTTTGATTTGATGTAGATCACTGTAAAGACCCTGAAATTAAGTTCAAATCTCTCTCTCTCTCTCTCTCTCTCTCTCTCTCTCTCTCTCTCTCTCTCTCTCTCTCTCTCTCATGGGCATCCACATATTGGTGCAAGAGCTGGCATTTGCCACCCCCTGGAAAATTCAAATCTTTATAACGATATTTTGGCTTTTAACCACTATTTTCACAGTAAAACAACACTAATGGCACATAAAGTGAAACTGGGAAACTTAACTTTAACTAACAACTGTGAAATTGTGTATCTTGAAAACTATATTAACTGTTACCATTGTGTTTTGCCCCCTGGAAAATGTATGGGTCTTTGTGCCTCTGTGTATCTCTGTCTTTCTGTCTGTCTTTCTCTCTCTGGCTGCACCATTTGTGGTGGGGGTCTTCATCCCTCTCCTCTCTATAATTTCTCCTTTGGAATTGCACTAAGAGCTTCGTTCTTTGTGTTGATGTCATCTTTTGGCTCTGCAGTTGATTTCATGAGACTTGTAATTCAATATAAATTATCAGAACTTTGTTTTCTCAGTGTGGTCCACATTGTCAGTGACAGAAGAGTGAGTTTCTGGCTATTAAATTTCAAGGGTGCAAAGAATATACAGAGGAATTTAATTTCATTCATTGGTATAGATACAGGGAGGGCTGGCACCCTCAATTTCTACTTGACCAGTTATGGGATTTGTGCAAAACCATTGAGTATAGTTATTGTTTGGGGAGGAGTATTGTTAGTGTTTTGGGCAATTGGGGTTGGTAGTGTGAAGAGATTGAGGGGAATGCATGAAAGTTTAAAGTGTCTGACATGAGACGGGCTTTTTGCTCGTCAAGACTTTAAATCCGAAATGTTGTTGTGGGCCCCATATTTTGAAACTCTTAAGATTTCTAAATTCTTTGTAGAAATTTAATTCACTTACAGATAAATATTATTTTCAAGTTTATATTCTTTATTGAAATTAGCATGCCAGTGTCCTAGAACACTTGTATACTGTATTTATTATTTTAGATGAAACGGTTCATTGCAGCGTGCTGCTTAGATGCATTCATGAAATAGGAAACTTTTGTCTTCTTTGAATTTGGTCATCTTCAGAATTTGTGTTCAGATTTCTCCGGTTGATCAATCAGAGATGCTTATGTTATAGAAAGAATTGTCTAATTGTGAGTGTCTAACAGCTAAGGGCTGTCATCAGTTTTTTGCGTTGTATAATATATTATTAATAAGCTTGACTGCTTATTTCCCCGTTATATTTCAGTAGATCATTTTGAGGAAACTTTAAACAATAACTTTAAAGAATATGCAATATTTTCCTTCGTAAAGGGTTGCTTTATCCCAATGAAGATATTGAATGATTCTTATGTTTGTTTTGTTACCATATTATGTTACCATACGTTATCATTTGTTATAAGTGATCTAAGAGTACAGTAGTTGGAATAGGAAGGTTTTTAATTTAGGCCTAAAGGCTTGAGGAGATAATGAAGGAATTAAAGAAAATGGGGTTTAAGAACTTGTTGTTTGACCATGTCGTAGGCTGTGGAGGAAAACTTGAATTGAGTTCCAAAGTCTGGTGCTGCAAATGAGAAAATGCAGTGCAGATTTTGAAAGATGACTGATTTAATGGGTGTGAAAGTGTGAGATGAAATGACAACCATGTTCTGTAGGGGCAGTCCGTGCAGAAGCCTGAGGCATTAAGAGTTTTCACAGGTAGACCAGTTTGAGAGTGAGAACTTTAATTTATTGTCAGGCTGATTCATACAGTCAGCCACACATCTGTCTTCCATAGCTTCTTCTTCTCCGCTTCCAGTGCCTGATTATTTCTGTTTGAAGTATTATCCCTTGGAGGAAACGACAACGATGGCTGCTTAGATCTTTGGAAAAGATTGTCCAGGATGGTGACAATGATTTAATGGGTGTGAAAATGTGAGATGAAATGACAATCATGTAGGTGCAGAAGGCTGAGGCATTAACGGTTTTCGCAGGTAGACCAGTTTTGATGAATATAGTGAACTGTATGTAATTATCATCATCTTGTGCTTGATGCATTTGGATATTTTAAGCCAGTGCAGTGATATATGGCAGAACTGGTGTTATAGGATGAACGTAGTCGATATAGGCCTGGAAGCAGTGTATATGTACGCCACAGGCGGACAGCCAATGCTTGTTCAAAGTATTGATCTAATAAATGAATAGGGGAATGGAACGATAGAAATGCTAGATAAAACAGCTGGACCTGGTCTTTGCGCATGGATTTGGAGTGCCATCTAATAATCGATATCTTTGAGTATTAAACTGGCGCTATGGAAGTTCATTGATATCTGCTTAATTGATTAACTTTGTTGCATTTATTTATTTAAACAGACGCATGGAAAATATACGAGAGAAATGCGCAGAAAGAGCTGCGCTATATAAACGCAGTTGGACGAGACGACGTAGCTGGCGATTGCGGCCTCTTCCTTCTCCTCCGTAGGAAGATAATTAAATGATTTAATCATAAATTCTGTTAAGTTCATTTGTAAATCGATCGATGGAGAGCCCCTTCCTATGAGGTGGGGATCGATTCCGCCGCGGCCGCCGGTGAGACCGTTGGAGGCGTTCAGGCGACCGTCGTCCTACAGGGTTCTAAGAGAGTATAGTGTAGTAGTAGTAGTAAATACTGGAGTCGTGGTGGTGATGATGATGGTCTCTTTGTTTTCGGTTTTTGTTTAGCATTTCGTCTTTATTTGCGATCTGACGGCGTCTTTTGACGGTCGAGACGGCGAAGTTCTTTTGTGTCGCGACTGTAGACCACGAAGAACTTGGATTTTCTGATTTATTTAGCGCCATTTTATAGATACGGAATACAGCAGCGGCTATTAATTATTTGGATGAGGCGCCAGCAACCGAAAATTTAGCCGCGACCCTGAAAAAGTCACCGAAATAGCCTTCAGTCATGAGGCTGCACCTCTGACCGATCAATGACAATGAGTTTTCCTGGGCTTAGAAAAATGTCAACTGTATAGCGTCTTTAATAATGATTTTACAGTGAAATATTGAAAAAACAGGCCTACCCTATTAGGTTTCTATTTTTTAAAAATTGTTTTGAATTGGTTTATAGTCAGTTTGGTTACTGAATAGCTTGCAGTTACTAAATAATGGTAGAATGAGTTGCCGACTTTTCAGCACAAGACGGTTGCTTACGATCAACTTTATTTTATTGAGCAGCTGAGCATTCCTGCTGCTGGCAGTCAAACAGCAATAAATTGTCTGAAAGCAAAACAAGTCAAGTGCCTTCGGGAAACTTAGATAGTTGTCTACCATCATCAGGAATCTTACGATGGGAGACACTCCGGTCAGAGCGGACACGATGACGATAGACGACCCGGACTTGGACAATTCCATTCCTTCGCCCGGGTCTTCCAAGTCGGCATCGGCTTGGATCGGCTCTGAACAGACGGAGGCCGGTCGATCACGAAAACACAAGGACAGCAAGACGTGCGGTGTCTGTGGAGATCGGGCTCTCGGTTACAATTTTGACGCCATCTCTTGCGAATCCTGCAAGGCATTCTTTCGTAGGAATGCCCACAAGGGAGTGGTTAGATGGACTGCTATTTCAGCTTTGCTAAGATTTGACTTATTTTCTTGGATGATTTTTAATGCATCTTATGTGGCAGTTGTTTTTGATAGGCAGTCTGCTTGTGCGATGGCTATTTTACATTTGATGTGAATTTACTGATCTATTTCATTTCATTTCATTTCATTCTTGGACGATTTCTATAGCGCTGTAACAAGGCTGAGGCCCACAACAAAAGCGCTTTAACATCTCAACTATACCCCCAACCCAAACAGATGCGTTTTTAAGCTCTTGATGAAGTGTTCGGAGTATCATTGTTTGATCAGGAAGAGAGTTCCACAAGATAGGGTTACCGCGTGTAAATGATCTCTCTCCAAACTTGGCAGTCTTGGAGGAGGAGGAACCTGAAGTTTGTTCGAACGGAGTGACGATCTCCTATCACTGCACTGCGGTGTCTTTACAAGAGAGGCGAGATACTCCGGACAGCACGGGTCATGCAGCACTCTGCACGTAAGCCAGCATCTCTTGAACACAATCCGCTCAGGGACTCGAAGCCAATGAAGACGATCCTGAGAAGTGGAGTTACGTGCTCGCACCAATGACATCCGAACACGATCCTCGCTGACTGATTAAGAATAGACTGCAGGCGATCCAGTTTATTGACCGAGACCCCACAACACACTATTGCAGTAATCAATCCTCGTTAGAACTAAGGCCTGAACCAAGTGAACGACACGGATACAGGTAGATAGCGCCGGACTGATTATTCTTCTCAGTTGAAAGTGGCATCGCCTGATCACATGGCTCAAATGACAGAGTACCATCAAAGAGGACCCCAGCAGCCTCACACACTCTGAGGGGACAATGGCAGCATCACCCATCACGAACGGTTTACGACTCACTAGCGCCCTTCTCCGAGGGGGTGGTGACCCAGATAAACTCCGTTTTCCAACATTAAGGGCCAATCGATTTTCCTCCGCCCACTTCGAGGCGGCAGCCAGACACCCCAGGAACCGTTCCGCAGCACCTCCACATCACCTGGGAGGCAAGACGAGTAAATCTGGGTGTCGTCAGCATAGCTGTGGGGCGACAGTCCAAAGGCCAAAATAATGGATCTAAGGTCAGCCGTGTAAAGAATGAAGAGTAATGGGCCCAATTACCGACCCTTCAGGGACCCCACACCCAACACTCCGCCCTACAGATAGATTCCTCGCACGTTACAGATTGCAATCGGTCAGAGAGATAGCTAGCTATCCACCGCAAGGAGGAGCCACCCACCGAATGATTTCTCAAGCCGATGAATGAGGACCTGATGATCAACCGAATCAAATGCCGACGAGAGGTCAAGAAGGCATAGGAGTGCAAGCCTCCCCGTTCGACATCACATCATCGACCAGATCATTGAAAATCTTAAGGATGGCAGATTCCGTCGAGTGCCCTCGACGATACGCTGACTGGTCACGCGGCATGAGTCCATTAGCAGTGAGAAACCTATGAGCTGCCTGTTAACAACCCTCTCCAGAAGCTTAGATAGAAATGTCAGATTGAGACTGGTCTATAACTTCGCAGGATCCGAAGGATCAAGACCCGGCCGTTTCAAATGTGGCCTAAACAGTCGCATGTTTCCATGAAGACGGAAACTCACACGTCTCAGGGCGACGCGGAAAATAGCATTCTAATGAAAGGGGCCAACAGCTCAATCGAGTCCTTTAATAGCCAAACAGGAAGCGGGTCAGCCTGGCATTGCTTGTTCGGGGCAGACCTAACCAAGGCCACAACTTCCTCAACGGACGGGGGAGAGAAAGCTAACAGACGGGGGCCATCGTGCACAGAGAAGGTCGCAGGACCAGCATTCGCCGTCCTGTCACGTATCCTTGCTATCTTCTCCTCGATGTGCTGGTGGAAATCCTCAGCACTAAAATCCGGGCCAGTACCACAGGCATTACGATCTTCTCCCAGTAGCGCGTTGAGGACCCGCCATGTCCTCCTCCCATCTGACCCAGACCGACTAAAGGTCTGCCTCCAATAGGCCCTACCCTTAGCCTTGACCAACTTCCTGTACCGACCCAAAGCCTCCCTCCATTGAGCCGGGCCTCCGGCTCCACATTAGAGCTAATGGCTCTCCGAACGACCTCTCTGCTCGCGCGCATCCCGCCGAGCCTGCCGACACTCCTCATCGTAAAACGGACAGAAAGGCCTATCACGCGCCCTGATCTCAGTCATAGGAGCAAGTTGGTCAAGAATCCCAGTGATCGCCGAGTTATAGCTCTGAGCTCAGACGCTGATCTTCCAGCGTCATAGGCAAACACAGCTCAGAAGACTGAAGTCTCTGTGCAAACACATTGGGATCGAAGACCTTCCAGTTCCTCCGCTTGACAGTTCTGTACACGGAAGTGGAGACGACAAATGAGCAGACCAAAGGACCATCTTGTGGTCAGACAAACATGTCTCATCAACCTGACATCGGAGAGCGGCCAATCAGATGGCCCGATAACCACATCGAGGAGGCCGCCTAGATCATGTGTCGGCTCTCCTACCCACTGTCTAAGATCAAACATGTTAAGGGTCAACCCTAGATTCCGACAAGCCGCATAGCAGGCTCCTCCAAGTGAATATTAATGTCACCAGCTATGCAGAACTTGCAGTTATAGGTCGCCATGGCCTCGAGCAGTGTCGCAAATTCCCGAAAGAATAGCTCGCTGATGGCCTGAGAACCAGGCCGATAAACAGCCACCAGCATCATTAGACCATTTGAACCATGCTCACCACCCACCCGACAGCACAGATGCTCAAAAGTGGTCGGTCTGAGCTTGGTGTCAACCTTCCGAATGTTAGTTCCCCGGCGAGCTACGATCACCAGACCACCATGGTTAACGAAATTAGGTCCAGCTTGAGCTAAGTCAGGGGCCGAGCGAGCGGCATCCACAACAGACAAACCATAGCCACTCAACCTCTTTATCGCGACCGCTTCAGAGTCAAGATGCCAGGACTCCGTCAGCACAAGTAACTGCAGGTTATAATCCTCAACGAGACCCACTATATGATGGTAGTTATGAGAAATGTTATCAGCAAGTAAAAATAGAATTATTCATGAGCTTATTTGAATTTTCAAATTCAATTCAAATCAAATGGTCTTTTATTTTCACACAATACATACACAAATGATACAGATAGTAACATGTCAGGATACATACCTAGTATATTTAATGCAAAAATTTAACTTTAAACTAACTTATACTAAGTTACCAAAGAATAAAATGAAAAGAAGCGACATATGCATAAATTCTTAGTTGGCACTGTATGTGAAAATAAGGATTACCTAAGGAATTTTGAGCCTGGATAGAACTGTTTTTTGTGATATTTGGTTAATTGTAGTTTGTGGTGAAAATATTTAGAATTAGAAAGCTGCCTGCATGAATTTTTAATTTTATATATAGAATTCTTGCACAATGGCATCTGGAATCATCTAGGTACTCCTTTTGAAATTAATTTTGCTATTATTTTTGCAACTTTTTATTTATTGTGTTGATTTGAGAAGCAGGAGAAACACATGAGACGTAAGAGGAGAAGTTGATACCCGACTTTTGCACACACCACTAGACATATAGTAGATATGAAATTTGATGCATGGTTTCATAAGGATTTGCTGGTGACTTTAGTGATGTAGCTTTTCCGGAAAAATATCTTGGGGAAAATTTCCATGAAATTTTCCGCCAGTATGAAAAATAGATGTTATTGTCTTGTACCAGAAAATATTTTTATATAATACAAAATTGTAGTTTGTTTAAATAAATTTATGCTATATTAAACTCATAACGTTGTTGAAGACAGTAGGGCCTTTAAAAGTTATTACAACTGTTAATTTTTTTACTGTAGTCACGACTCACATACAGTTACATTGAATAAATTTTTTAATTTTTAGATTTTTAGGAACTTTTCTGGAAATATACGTCGGAAATTTTTCGGAAAATTAAGAAATTTTCTGGGAAATTTTTCCACTTCACATCACTAGGTGACTTGGCTTGCTTTGTAAGTCATAGTAACTGTTTTGCTTGCATCAGTAGTTGTTGATTTTCCTGAGACGTAGTGTCTTGGTAACGATTGTCGTGTATTTTCTAAGGACTACTTCAAATGTCCTTACGATGAGCGGTGTCGCATGGACCAATCCAACCGGAGATTCTGCAAACGCTGTCGTCTTAAGAAATGCTTCGAGATCGGAATGCGGAAGGAGTACATTCTGACGGAGGAGGAGAAACTGATCAAAAGACGCAAGATCGAGCAGAATCGATCTCGAAAGATGTCCACTGCTTTGGAAGATTTCAACTTTGGCCATCAGTGAGAAAATCACTGTCTTGTATGAATGTGTGGCTGTATGTTTGTTAATATACTTTCTTTTTGACTAAAAAAATTCAGAAATCCTTTGCTAAGATCAATAGGTTCAGTGACTGATCCATAAATGCTCAATTTTATTATTTCAGGCGTAACTCTTGTTTTTAAAGTGAATCTTTTCAGAGCAAATCTTTAGTCGACTTTACAGTTATTCACAGAATACAGGAAATTTTTGCATCGCTGTTTCCGTAATTTTTTGGTCATTGTTGTTAGTGCCACAACACATGTTATTTATTTGTGCCTTATAGGTTTTTCTTGTCAGTTCCTGAAGGAAGCAGCAGTTACTGTCTTTTTAGCTGATATGAAATTGCTGTTTGGTGGTTACTAGCACTTGTGGACTAACTGTGTATTTTGTATTTAGTGTCTAAGCCTGTGAACGGCTTGAAAGAAATATTCTTATTCCTTTGTGAAGTAGTTATTTTGAAGTAAAATTTTTGAAGCTTTCTTTAGAATTTGGCTGTTTTGCTTTCCTCTGTGTGTGTTTGTGTGTGTGTTTGTGTGTGTGTTTGTGTGTGTGTTTGTGTGTGTGTGTGGATGGGGAAAGGTTGTTCTTGTTGCAGAACACTTTGTTTCTTTGTTTGGAACTTACTTTGGGCATATATGAGCAATTGTGACATGTTGATGACCTTTTGGGAGGTTACTGTTATCTGTTCTCTCTGTAAATGTAACCGTAAACATTTCTAGAGCACACCTTTGGATAGAATCGTAGTGACACTTCAGTGTCATGTTGTAAGTAATTTATTAACGACACAGGGCTGCGTGTCGTCTTAATGAAGAACAAACTGATTTTGTAGAGATCCTAACTACTTAATGAAGGTCGGAGAAGTTTCATCGCAGACGAAGGCGCTGAGCGCCGAAGACGGCCGAGCGATCGACGAGCTGCTGAGCGCCTATCGCAAATCCCTCGACATCCAGATGGACCGGGACATCCCGCGCAACCAGGCCGGGTTCGCCGATCTCGTCAACATCGCCGAGCTGAGCATCCGGAGGGTGATCGCGATGGCCAAACAGATCCAGGTGTTCAAGACGCTGCGCCAGTGCGACCAGATCCACCTGCTGAAGGGCGGCAGCATCGAGCTGCTCATCCTCCGGTCGGTCATCACGTTCGACAAGGAGCGCCAGCACTTCCTCGACCCGCTCGACCAGGAGGAGACGAAGGCGATGAGCGTCGAGCAGCTGAAGAGCGCCGAGACCGGGACGGGGCTGTTCGACGAGCACATGAAGTTCGTTAAGACTCTGGCGATTGATCTCCGGGCGGACGAGACGACTCTGATCCTTCTGCTCGTCGTTTCGCTCTTTTCGCCCGATCGCGGCTGTCTCGTCAACGAGCCGTTCATTTCCGCGCAGCAGGAGCGCTACTCGATGCTGCTCGAGAACTATCTCCAGTCGAAGTACCCGCCGTCCGTAGCGAGGCGCCTCTTTCCTAAGCTGCTCATGAAGCTCACCGACATTCGAAATCTTAACGAGGAGCACTCTCACGTCCTTCTGAAGGTCAACCCGGAGGGAATCCAGCCGCTTATGAAAGAAGTTCTGGAACTTTCTCATTCTTGAAGCAGTTCGTTATTTTGACTGAAGAGGTCCTGAAGACGTGCGGTGATCTTCGTTTGGTTTTTCACCGTTTGTCTGAATTCTTGTCTTTATTTTCTGTTGGGTTTTGAGTTTTCACATCGGACCAGAGATTTCTTCTAATTTGGCTGAGTATTTTCTCTGTCTGTGTCGATATGTTTCTTAACTGCAGCATGCGTTAGTTTTGGTTTTGATTCTCTCCTCTGTCTTATTTCACTGCACTGGTCATCCGGTTATAATTAAACAATTTCAACATATTCACTGTTTGCATATTTGTTTTGATGGTTGATTGGAGGTCTTTGTTTTCTACATGTTCAGTAAGAATTTCTGCCGTTGCACTTTTCTTGCAATACATTTCTTAAAGACAAATGATGCAAATGATGCACTTTTTCGAGAGATTGCTTAGCAGGATAGCTGACTGCTTCTTAAGAAAAGACAGTTTGGTAATGTTTCGTGCTTTGTTTGGTTGCTTATTTGCACACAGCAAATTGCCCAGTGGCTGCTGTGTGATGTTGCTTAGTGATTAGGATGAAGATCAGTATTGGTATTTGAGTGGAACTGGGTGATAGCGTTTTTTAAGTTGTTGTGCTTTGAGCACAATTTCCTCTTAGACTGTGAATTTGTTATTTTTTAAAATTCAGTTATTTAAAAAGAGGCAGCATTTACTGTTATTCTTAATCTGAAGGATTAGTCATAAGGTTTTGAAAATGAGATAAGAGTAACGGTCTTTTATCCATTGGTATTTTTAAATTCATAATTATACAAATGAATTTGAGGACGATGAGTTGATGAAAAATTTCACCATTTCTTGATTACTAAGCATTCTTGTTTAACCATTTTCCCTCATAAGATCAATATTTTGGCTTAATGACTTATGGGTTTATGGATTACTGTGGTAAAAGGGTTAAGGGTTCAGCTGAATACTGAATCAGTTATATTTTAGGTTATTGAGAAATTTGACGTAGTTTCCCTTACAGCATCTTATGTTTTCAGTTTTATCATTTTTAACTTACGAGTACAATTTAAGTGATGGTGAGGGCACGAGTTGAAAATGATAAGATAAAAGATAAGATAAAAGATAAGATAAAAGATAAGATAAAAGATAAGGTAAAAGATAAGATAAAAGATAAGGTAAAAGATAAGATAAAAGATAAGATAAAAGATAAGATAAAATGAAGATTGGATAGATACAATATTCATTCTGGGCAGTCATTGGCTATGTGCTTTAACATCAGGTTATCTTATAGAAATGTGTCAATGGGAAGTTTGATCACATTGTGATTGATTTTATGTGTTGCCTCTTAATCATCTGAATTTTCACAACTAAATTATACTTGCATATCAGCTGCTATGCACTTAACCTGTTTTATGATTGAATCTGCCTGGTTGTGTCTGCTGTTTTTATGTAATTTTATTCAGGTTATTCAGTACAGCCGCCGTTGTATCGTTTAAGATAATTTGCATCTCTCGTGTTGTTGTTGCTGTTGTTGTTGTCGTTTGTTGTCTTACGATTGTTGTTTGACGTTGTTTGTGTGTGTTGCATAATGTTGAGACATTGGTGCTAAAATTATGCTGAACATTTTCTTGTCTTAGACAGGATCACAAATTATTGCTGCCAATGGTATTGTAGGATTTGCAAATTATAAGTAATATATATATATATATAATATATATAATATATATTATATGTATATGTGTGTGCGTGTGTGTTAATTTTTTTCTAATACTGCCAGTATTTTGCCAGAATTGGTATGAGTTACAGGTCTGTTATGGTGTCGATTACGTTCTCCTTTGCAAATGTGCTTTGATTACTGGGGAATTCCTAGACTGTTGTAGACGTTCTTATTGTTGTTTACTTTTGGTCTGTTCTTGCGTATGGTTGGTTTGCTGCTTTTTAATTTGCTGTCAATTCTACTGATTTGGATTTCCGACTGTTACCGAGCATTGGCTGATTTGTTTGATCGATTATATTGCAAAACAGACTTTATATGATACTTGAATATTTCGAAAGAACTAAGGTGCTTTGAAATTTCCAGCTACACGTCATGAGCAAGAGGATCTTAGGTTAATCTTTCAAACTCTGTTGTTTGTATACATTTTCTACAAAGATGAGTAAAAATATAAATTTTCAGAGTATCAAAATTTGATTAGTCAGCTATCTACAGAAACGACTCGTTATCATATACCGGTGTATATATTTTTACAATGGACATATGAAATCTTTTTGCCATAAATAATATTATCAGTGAAAGTTTGCTTTAGTGCAGTGTTATGTAGCGGTTCAGCAGTAAGCATAATAATCATTGTTTCTGCAATGAACAGGAGTTTAATTGTATATAATTAGATTAGAATATTTATTCAGAACTCTTCAATATTTTTAAAGTGTTATGCTTTAAGGCTTTATACTTAAAAGAAATGGCCTTTGCAGTAAAGACGTTGGTGCACCTGAGCCCTTGTAACATTGATGTGTTTTACAATTGATGAAGCATTTTTATGGGGCAGGCAGAACACCAGGTTTACCATTTTGGCTGGCTTTTAACCCCTAAACCACCACGTACCTTTTATCTATGTGCAGTGGGAATCAACTATGCACATTTGGTGGCTAAGTATGTGTCAGTGATTTTCAAAATGTTAGTCTGTTATATGGACAATCATAGAGACACCAACATTTTCAATGTTGGACAGTATTTCTTTCTGTATTCTTGTTTATGAATAGGCGTACGTATTTTGAGTTTACCAGTATCGGTACTCTAATTTTCTGCTCTATTTTAATGCACCAAATATATAGCTCTGCAGTGGTTGAAGCTGTAGCAAGCAGTCTGATAATGAATCAGTTGTTCTTATGTTTAAGTTCACATGTCTTATGGATGTCAGAAGTGTTACCTTGTGGCAGTAATTTTACGGACAATTTGCTCATGTTTCAGATTGTAATGTTGTACTATGCATATTAAATATTGCAAAATTAAGGCGAGGAGCTGAATAGCATTTGAAAGCCTCCTGCTATCTTCAGCCGTGTTTTGTGGACGCATATAATCATTATCAGCCAATGATGTTGTCATGGCTGGGTCAGTTGCATTTGTAACGTTTGAGGTGCTTTGGATGCATGATATTTTAAAGCATTTGATGGAGCTTATTACAGCTGAACCGTGTTAACGTAGACTTTGTTAAATTTGGTTAACACGGCACTTTCTGAGAGCTCCCGAAGTTTGTGTTAATGGAGTTGAATTGTAGCAGGCAAGTAATATTGTAATTTATTTGGTGTAATATTGAAGCAAATACCTAATTGTAACCAGGCAGTAATGTATTGCTTTCTCCCAGCTTATGTTTCCACAAAAAAGTTGATACATAAGAAAATTTGGCATAAACTAAACTCTGGGTGCAAAGTTGATATTGTCTTTTTGAATTTGCATACAGAGCTATGACATTGTTGATGCTTACGTGAGTATTTTGAGAGAGTTAGCATTAGATGGTTTGGTTGAAGATACTAAATTGCTTAAATAAGTAATAGGCTGTGATGGTTTGATTGACACTGAAGAATATCTGAAATTTCTTGAAGTTAGTCTGTTATATTAAGAACGAGTTGGCTAGAATTGTTTCTTCTTGATGTTCCACCTGTTTGAGTGAGGTTTCCTTCCAGTGATTCCATTTTGTGTGTATGGAGACCACTTCTGTAGCGCTGTAAGAATAGCAAAACTCAGAGGCACTGGTGGATGGCATTGATGAGTCAATGAGGATTGGAAGATGTCGTTTTGCATTATCATTTTCTGAATAGGAAACATTAAAAGTTACTTCCATTTGACGGACATATGGGTCTGGTTTATAGGTTTGTTTGCATTGGCATTTCTTTTATAGCGTTGAATTGTTTTATTGTGATCTTTGACAACGAATGCAATTGTCTTCTGGGTAATGTAAGCTGATTGACCTGTACAGATTTTTTCATTAGGGCTTAGTTTGAAGCACTGGTGTCACAGTTGGCCGACTGATTGAAAGTTTTGGGTAAATTGGTGGATTTTGAGCCGGTGTTACTTTATTATTTTAGAATTTGAGGATGAATGAATAAAGTATTGAGTCTATTTGGAGTGATCCATTTGATGCACTTGTATTTGTTTGTTATTAATCGTTGAATGTGGTTGAATGCACTGAAATATAATTGGTTCTGTTAAGGAAAACTGCTTGCATAATTTCTTCTGTACTCTGATCTGATGCAGCACGGCTTGAGGCTTTCATTTGTGTACAGATTTTGATTTTAAAATGTCACTTTCTGGGAGCTTTGTTGAGCCTATCTGTAACCAAGCCACATTATGCTGGGGTGGCTGACCTCTTTGCACTGAAATCAAGAATACAAAGCCTATGCTGTGTTTGTGTGAGTTGTAATGTACATCGTTTCTGGGCTATTTATTTTCTTTTGAACTAGTGTTTACAATGACACAACATGTCCATTCTGAAATATGTTGTCCTTGTGTATCAGAGACTTTTAATCTTTCTAAATCACAAGATAATGGGTTGTTGTGCATCTTTTAGTTTACATTAGGTTTCGTGTTGAATTTTTTATGCAATTTTATGCAAGGTGTGCGGTCAACTATCTCTTCTAAGCATGGATTTGCATCGGTAGCATTATTTTCTGTTTAATTGTCTGTAAACTATTTAGTTTGTTGGTTAATTGATTTGCTTGGCACAGATGTTGATGTGTGTTTTTGATATTTCATGCTGTCCTTGTGGTTGTTGGTGGGAATTGGTTTTGTTTTTAGTTTGTCGCTATGTCTTTCTGGTTGTTGAGAGTTGGTGATCATGATTGTCACTTTTTGGCCTTTTACGGTTAATTGGGGTGGGGTGTGGGTGGGGTGGGCATGAGTCCTTTTGCTTAGTTTTTATATCATGAAAGCAGTTTTGTTGTGAAAATGAATGAAGTGAAAACTTTTTAAAAACAAGTACATCTATTCTAATTTTGTTGTCATCATCAGCATCATCATCTCCACTTTCTGCCTGCATGGCGGCAATAGTTAGATACGAAACATTTTCACTTTTCTCGAACTTGTATCAATCTGTATCCTTCTACAATTGTCATGTTCTTTGTTTCCAGGTCATCTTAGTCTTCCTTGTCCTCTGTCTTCTTCTACTTTGTATGTGTGTAGTCTTTGTAGCTCCATCTATTGTTATCCATTCTTTTAACCTGTCCAAACGTAGTTAATCTCCTTTTGCATACTTTATCGGTGATTGTGTAAGAAGATTTAAAATTGCATTTGCAGTTATTTATGTCTGATTGGTGTTCTCTGTCACAGCCTAAATAATTTCAGAATGACTAGTTTTTGCTGCTCGTCTGTCTTCAGCTTGGCAAAATGGAGTTTTATTGTTATTGAGTTAGGCTTCTTGAAAATTCTGTGTACAAATGTTGAGGACCATAATTTACCAATAGCCACTTGGAAATAACACAGTGCTGATCAGGAAAGAAAAAAGCAATATGGCCAAAACTGCTGCTGCTGCTGCTGTGGGGCCCTCTGTTTTGTCAGTCATGTGACCACTGACCAGTTCAGCATGGCTGTGTAAGTAGTGTTAAGATTTTTATAGCACCTCTTCTTTTTTTATTCAAAGGCACTCCTGGTGTAGCAGATGGGAATTTATGGAATTTGGCTGCTAGATGGAAGGACTTGGAGTGCATTCACCACTTTAAGTGAGAAAGTCATTGTTGTGTCATTGAGGATATTATGATCGAAGCAAATGGGGCTGTGAGTTTTCTCAGTAGTTATGTTAAATATGTAAATCACAAAGTTTGATTGTAGGTGTCTTGACAACTTGACATTTATATTGTTGCCTGGATTTTGTATTGTTAAAGTTTTGGCCAAAATTGCTGCAATGTGTTTTGTTATTTTAGGTCATCTGTTTATCCATGCTATTGCAATGTGCTGTTTTGTTGGTAGCATTTGATTGAATCAGTAAAATTTGAGATATAAAAAAATATGTTGAATTCTTTGATGTCTTCCCTTGTTACTCTCCTAATCTGCAGAAAGCATTGCTTTATGTAGATCAGTGGTTCTCAAACTGGGGTCTGCGATCTCATAGAGGATTACCAAGCGTTTTCAGGGGGACCGTAAAGGGATTACTTTCTCAAGATCTACCACCACCTCAGAACACACTGATCATGGCTCTAAGAGTGCTGATTTCATTTGATTTTAAATTTGTTGACTAATATTTAAAATTTTCTGATTGAATAATTAATTGATTGACAAAACAAGTAGCCTATGTGTTAATTGCAGTTAATATGGAATTCAAATTTTATAAGGCCTGCGAGTCATCGCAAAAATTTCTAAGGGACCACTGTGCAAGAAGTCCTGAAATGTTTGAGAACCAATGATGTAGATAGTTTAATGTTTGTTTGTCACAAATTATGTCTGTTATAAGATAAGAGCAGCAATGCTGATGAACGTAGTGCATGAACTTACATGCTTTTTGTTCATTGCTCTATATATTTACAGTGTTGAGTTGCGAAATTTGAGCTGGGGCAGGGGGTTGAGGACTGAAATTCAATGAATGGCAGAAACTGCATGTACCCGTTATGGATTTCGGGAAGGTTGCAAAGTTAGCTGGGGGTTCAACCCCCCGGCAACTCCAACCCTGTATATTTATTAGAGATGCTAGATTTCTGCAAACATTTCATAAGAGCATACAAACAAAAGCCAAACTGGATGTAATTTGAGTTTAAACTGAAAAAAAAAAACAGTTTCCTCAGTTTACTTTTGCATCAAGGCTACCGCAGTCTTTCTTTTTAATGCATGCAGTAGCTATTCCCTAATAATAGTGATACATTTCTAAGGCAAGCTTTATTTTAAAGTTTTTGAAATGGTCATGTCTCACATCCATAGACGAAACTGATAATTACCAAAGCACTTGTTTTCCATAATGCAAGCTTATTGCTTTGCTTTTCTGGACACCATCCATCACTATATTTTTTCGTACATCTTTCCTGCAGTCCATAGTCCGCAGTCAAAATAAATCTGTCACTTTTGAGGTAGGTGAATTCAACAGTGTCTGCGTTGGCCCCCTCTGTTACTATCCTTTCACTTTCTCTGCAAGCACCATTGTCTTTGTCTTTTGAGGCATTTTCTTTGATTTTTTATTGATTGATTTTGATTTGTTTTAAGCCACTATGAATGAGCAGCTGCTGCGGTACTATGAATTAAAGCATTATATAATTCGCGAAATTTTACCTACTTCCTTAAATGGTACACGACCTGCAACAGTCCCTGGACGCGAGTGATACTTATAATCTCGTGTTTATATGTTATTCTTACTAAATCAAGCAACTAATATATTCTTTTAAAACAAACTATTGTTCTAAATATATAAAATTATCGCTTATTAATACAGTTATCTATAGGCTATATATTTTAACTAGAAAGAAAGGAAATTAATAAGAGAGAAACATCTGCTAGCAGCAGAGGCTATTGGCCCTGTCGACATTTGCCGATGATGTTTACATTTTGTAACAATTTTTAGAAATTTAATTTAAAAGATCAAAGTTCATATTGATCGTTGACGCAGTTGAGGTTTTAACATGTTTTTTGCATAATTACAGATATTTTAAAGGAAACTAAATACGTGGTCGCCTAAGCTGCGTATTGAACGAACGAGGTGACATATGTATGGTTGCGAGTAAAATCTCGTGTATTTATATAGCGCTGTTGTAAAGTAGTGCCGTGATAGATGATTATTCAATGCGTTGAATAGCTTTATCTGAATTGCGGTGATCGATATCTAGCCAGGATAGGTGAATCATCGTTTTAGGAATCGATGCAGATTCGTTGGAGAACAAACACTGAAATTAGCACGAGAGAATTCCAATTGTATGTAAGAGATTTGAGAAAATATAAAATTTATTTTTGCTTGCTTTAGAAATGATCCATGTATCATTGACGATTTGATGTTTTTTGGATGAGTCGTTGTTCTGATTTGAAGAAATGTTCCAGTGTGATGAAGGCAGGGAAGTGAAGACTGATGACAGCCATGATGAGAAGTGTCTTACTTTAGAAGACGTATCAGCTGCCCGTGTTTCAAAAGCAACAGACTCTCCAGTGTTAAAAGATTTACTTTTGCTTCGTAAAGAATGTCTTCCCGCTTTTAGAGACGACGCAGAGAACAACGGAGAAGAAAACGCAAGTCTTGAGGCAAACTACGGAGATGAAAGCTCGTGTTGTGTTAGCGACGTCAGCAGTCTGTCATTTCAGAATGCCGTACTTGATGACCCCGAATATAATTCTAGCAGTTCGGCTCTGGTAGCAGGCGAGCACAATTCTGTCGGAAGCGACCAAGGTGGAAATGACCTCGAGGCTGCCGAAGAACTAGAGAATCCAGGCGAATTGCACGAAATCATTGATGAAATTGTAGAAATGTCTGAAGATCTAGGAGAAATTAACGAAGCTAAATTGCGGCAATTTGCTGGCAGTAATGGAAGCCGCGATAACTCACAAATTCAGAGATCTCGTAATGAGAGAAAGGATTGCGATGGCAACACGGATGTTGATGGAAGTATGAAATTTTCATCACCTCGTGAGGTTGGAATGCAGCTATATCAAGTCGGCGACAAATCACGCTGTGAAGAAGATGGATTAAGAATTGCTGATCATGTTGTCGGAAGAAAAGGCCAACAGCATCTGAAAAACTCTCCTGGTCTTGCCAGGAGGATGTTGGCAGATGACGGAGTTGAGGTTGGTTCAGTCGGTGGAAATGTGACCTCAATTGAATCTTTAGGAAGGGATTGCTCTGGTGCAGACGGCGAAAAGAAAGGAATAAGGAAACAGGAAAAAGAGCTGCTAAAGAAAGACGCAAGCCATACAGAAAAGGACGTAAGAGGCCAAAACAGTGCCGTCAAAGACTTAGAGAACGGCCGAGAGAAACGATCAAGAGATCAGGAAAAGAGAGACAGGATCGCCCACATGGACGCCGTCTACCAGAAGCAGATTGAAGCCCTGATGCTGACTCAGTCCAGCGATGGCGGTCACGGCAGTCCACCGGAACTGCAGACTACGAGTGCAGACGTCAGGAACGAATACAGCTACATTAGATGTACAAGGGTGCCAGGTAACAAGTTGTATTTCGGCATGGATATGGTTCAGAGCTCGAGCGAACTGGACAGAGGAGCGGCTTCCGTTAAGTTGGACTCTGTCTCCGAATGCAGCGAGGCTAAGAAGCCCGACGTCGTGGATGCCTTGAAGAAAGCCACTCAACCAGACTTCACTGAGCTGTCGTCGGACGCGGCCGAATACGATCCCGAAGAATCTTCGGCCGCCAACGGAGGCAAGGCCGTCGCGTGTCACATGCCGTCCGTAGAGGACGGTCTTTCCAGCGGCCACACCAGCGACTGCGACGAGGTGGTGACGTCAAGGCGCGACCCGAGTCCCGCCCAGGCTCTCCAGTTGCGCCAGAAGATGGAGGTCCAGCGCCGACCGACTTCGCTCGTCACTTCAGGACGGTCCGCGGTCAAGGAGAACGCCGACGCCACGACCAATGCTGTTTCTGGGATGAGACAGAGAGACGTTGAACTGGCTATTCAGGACATCAGGTCAGCCATTGCCAGGAGCAAAAGGGTGAAGATGATTTCACCTTCGGCAGCAGGAGAGGAACCGGTGAAACAGATTGACAAGAGGAGCGAGGAACCAGTCTGGATCACAAGGTAGTGAATATTGTGTACCTAATTAACACTGGGACATTTTGGATTAGGTCGGACAATGTATGGGTGAATGTTTTGTGCTCTTCTGTGTTGGTTGTGAATTTTGAGTCTGATTTTGAAAAATTTCTTGGATTTCTATCAAACTTACAATTTATTCACCGGGGGATGTGGGGGTGGCACAGCACCCACTTTGCAGTCATTGAGAAGTTAGGATCACAGCAGAACTGAAAAATTCTGATCCTGTCATAAAATGACATCAGGCTTTGTGAATCATGGTGAGAATTCACGTAATGTAATGTAATTATGCTTTGAAGGTCCTGTTGGCAGAGTGTGTTAATAGCCAGAGATGCTATCGTGACTGAGTTTGTTGTGATGGATTGTGCTGTGATGGGAACTTGCTGTGTGTTATTTTATAGCATTCATCACGGTCCCAGGTATGGTCTTTGCCCTCGTTGTATCAAATGCTTCTCGTCTGTTTGTTTTCATATTTAAATAAGAATACTGGAGTTGTGGACTTTACTTTATGATATCCTTTTCTTTGCTGCTCATGCCTACAAAATAGTACGTTTGCATTGGACTTGTATGCGTTGTCTTGGCCATTTAGCAGGAGCCAGTGTGCCCCATTTAATGACACTTCTGGTATCACTTGGCTTCTTGATGTCTATTTTCAGTCTTTGATGTCTATTGCTTGGATTGAGATCATATTGTGTAAATTGTGGAAAGGTATTTATGTAGTGGTTGGTTGCATTGGAGTTCATGACAGAAATATATGATATTTAAAATGTGGCCAGACACAATGTCCACGGACAAAATGTCATAGACAAAATGTCACAGTTTTGGGTTAGAGTTAGGTTACATTTTATCCATGACATTTTGTCCGCTGACATTTTGTCATAGCACCATTTAAAAGCTTAAAATGACTTTCAAGACACAATGAAGTTACTTCTTAAAAGCATTGTTGTTTATTGGCCTGGCATTTTTCTCTTAAAGTTTTCGAGTTATTTATTTTTTAAATTGAAGAGACAGTTTCTGACCATAGTATGAATTTCTAAATAATTGAATTCCTAAGAAGCAATTGAATAACAGGTTTGCAGTGATTAGATAAAACACAAGATGTGACGATAGACCTAGTATGCAGATTCAGTAGTTTCATGACATAAGTATTTGGTGAATCCGGATATTGCCAGATACCACTTTTTGTCTGGAATGGTTTCTGGTCATTCCCTACAGAATAGTTTATCAGCTTTGGAACTGTAATCAGTAGATTCAATAATAATATGACAGCTGATTAGGCAAATCTTCAGGCAAGGACGAATGCTTGAAGTTATTTTGCTTTAGGTTTTGGTTATCGTTTTGTGTCCCGTCTTTTTTCTCGTTCATAGACAAAGGTTTTTGTGTGCAGTAGAGGGTCTATCATGGATACAGAAGATGCCCCTAATTTGTATGTGCTTAGGAAGTTCTGCCTTTATGTAAAGTAGTGTTAGTGCTGATCTAGTAGTATGTTTAGTTATATGTATTGTATAGGCATAGCTGCTCTATATATATTTAATTTGATGGAGTGTTTTGTGGTAGTTAAGTGCCAGCAATTGTCAATTACTTGAAATTTGAGGAGGGGTCTTGCCACCGAAAATTAGAAACTCAGAAAGAAAGCATAATTTGACAAATTCAGATTCTTGGATTTCAGAAAAAAAATTTGCCTGCAGTAAAGACTGTTGGTCATATTTCGGACAAGTTTAGTTTTGATTGAATTTTGTATTTTGATCAACTATTTAATACTTTAGTTTTCTGTTGTCCTATAGTTGCATATGTTTGATATAAGATTTGCATAATTTTTTTATTGATCTCGATATAATGTTTGAAGATTTGTTTTAAATTTGATTACAGAACTTTAAATCAATTTGAATTGCCTTGATCTGTGAATGCAAATGGGTTCTGTTACTGCAAGCAATGATTAGTTATAAACTTTATTATTTTACTATTTATTAATACTTAGTATCTGGCATATGGTTTGGTCCAACAAGGAAAGATAATGATTTCATTTTAAATATATAATATTATAAAAGAATTCATGCTGTTGAATTGTGCAATATACCGGTAGTGTGACCTTGAAATATATATCACCATATCTCAAGCCCTGAAATAGCATTTTGATGTGTGAAGTGAAAATTATGTTAGCTGCTGAATGGTTAACATCCAGTCTGCGTGTTTTAATGTTAGAAAAGAGCAGGCAAGAGATTTGCAAAGACAGCCTTCAAAGAATCAGGAAGAAGAATCATCATCTTCATCACCTCCTCCTGACTTGGCTAATTGCCAAAAGAGTAAGACACTGAACTGTAGAAAAGCCTTTGTTCAGTAGTCTCGTGATAATTATAGTTGAGTTGGATATTTTATATAGTTATTGGAACTACTACTACTACTACTACTACTACTACTACTACTACTACTACTACTACTACTACTACTACTACTACTACTACTACTACTACTACTACTACTACTACTACTACTACTACTACTACTACTACTACTACTACTACTACTACTACTACTACTACTACTACTACTTACTACTACTAATAAATAATAGTAATCATCATCATTTCATTACTTTTTTGTTATTGCTACTATAGTTCCAACTGTGAACGATTTATTTTTATTACTTATGATTAAGTTTAATTACTTTAAAATTGTTAATCTGCTGAATGATATTATTTTGCATGTGTGTAACTTGACTTTGATATTGAATTGTTGATGATTCATTGTTTACTTTTTGATTGCAGATGCAAAGTCTCATTCGATTGTCAAAGGTAATGAATCTGTGCTTTGCTGAGCAAAATTCTTTGAATGTATGCTGCAGATTTTATAATTATTTTGCCTTTAATGTGAAAATCAATCATGAGTGTTCAACTCGGGTTCACAAGTTATTTTTAGCGGATGGACTTGAAGGTTTTTGACGTGCGCTCAGAGGTGTTCGTGGTGTGTGAGTGAAGGTACACCTGTTATTTTTCTCTGTGTGGTATTATGTAACCTGTTTGGTGACAGATCACCTTTTTTCACCTGTCCATTCCTGAATTTTGTGGAATTCATTACCTGACAATGTTACGAAAGCAAACTGTTTTTTTTTCATTCATACAGAATTTAAAGACTCAATTGTTTCAAATATAATAAAAATGATGCTGGTAAATGCCACTGAATTTGGTCCTTGTCATGCCCACAGTGCTATAAAAATTGTCTTGATAATATTAGTAATAATAGTAATAATAATAATTATTATTATTAATTATGATGATAATAATATTGATTATGGATTTGATACAATATTTAAAATTATTTTTGTATTCATAAACCTTTGGATATCTAAAAATGTCATATTGATATTTTTAGTCAATTTAACATCTTTTAATTATGCAGAATACTAAAGGTTGATTATGTTATTGTTGCTGCAGTCATTGTGAGAAAATAGGCAGCACAAGTATGATTAGCCAACCCTAACTATATATATATGGCATGTGGCTATGACACATGTACAGCTGACAGTGTGTGCTGCAATGATATTTTTTGTACAAAAAATCTGTACAATATAATACCAAAAAATAGAAAAATGACTGCCATGCCTTACCTTGGCGTACCTGAACACCTCTAAGCAGAGATTAGAAATTTTTGCCAGTGTGTGAAAACTGTACACTGTCATGTACGTGTGAGTTAATTAAGTAGATCATAGGAGATGCTGTATCTTTGAGTGGGGAAATTTAAGGCTTGACGTGGTTCTAGAATGAAGTTTAGTCGCTGGAATCACTATCATTGATTGATGATGCCGTGAGAAATTGGTTGTCAGGTGACAGTGTCAGTGCCATGTCAGGTGGCAGTGACATCGACTGAACTTATAGGGTGTATAATTGAGATAGGATGCTTTTGATGATGGCTGAGGACATCACAGTTACTGAATCAGTTACTGAATCATTTACTGAATCAGTTACTGAATCAGTGATTCAGTGATTAGTTCTTAAGTGCACTTTGACAGTTCACGAATTCACTCCAACCTGAATGATATCCGATGGATTTTGGATCCCTTTTGTCCGAGCATCCGATAAAAATCGACAGCTGAAAAACTCTATTCACATGCAGCTATTTTAAGACATCATTGACAAGGATGTTGTACCGCATTTGCATGGCAGTTGCATGCTTTGTTTATGCTTCTATGAATTGTGATATTCAGATGTGCATCGTATGGCCGTTGTCTCAGCCTGTCTATAGTATGGACCGATTCCTGAGGAGTCTAATTGATTTTCTGGTCTTTCTATTCCACAAACTTTGCATTGCAAATGAGAGATACAAATCTCTTTAAATACAGATACAATAGAGAGATACAAATCTTTTTAAATGGGTTGTCATTGCAAAAATCCATTTTAAATTCCTTATTATCACTAAAATTTTGTATGACCCCCGCCCTAAAACTTTAAGGTCCCCATCCCTCCTCCCATCCCCAATCCCTCTCCCAAGCGATGTTACCATTAAGCTAATGGTGGTTGAATATATATATATATATATATATATATATATATAAATATATATATATATAAGATAAATATTTCCCAAATATTTATAAATAATATTTTCATATTTATAAATGTTATGTTGAAATAAATTCCTGGGTTTGATGCATGTAGAGTGAGAGTTAATTTTTCGTTGAGTTTTACTTCTAAATATAAATGCTGCAGCCTTTTTTTTATCAGCAACAGTAAATATTGTTGCCATTCATTTTAATTTCCATATTCATTCATTAGTTAATGCGCTGAAATATAAATATTGCAATGAAAATGACAGCTGTCGGTAAAACTGCTTTGGCCTTTGAAGATTCTTTTAAAAATTCAGTCCGTATCTGATTAATGTCGTGAATTATTCTGGAGTCCATTAGATTGTTCTCCAGCATGCTTTGATTGTTGAGAATATGTTTGAATTTGATCAGTTGTTGACCAATTCTAAATTTAATATATTTGATGAGTAGTTTTTTAAATTAGCATCTGAAATTGGCTTTTGTAATTTAATCTGAGACTAGTTTATTAAAAAGATAAATACATAAAAGTAATGAATTTTCTTGTGAGTGAATTCTATGACGAAAGAAATGAATGGGATTATGATGTTTTGCATCTTACCATGTACCATATTCGGTTAAAGAATTGCTTTAAGTAAGGCAAGAAGTGAAACCAGCCTTGTAATTTGTGTACGCATTTGAAAGAGTAGAGCATATTTGCCATTCCCTTTTGTTAACTGGTACGAGTGCTTGTGTAGAAGATCTTGTAGTGTGTAGTTAGTGTGTAGTTAGTGTGTAGTGTGTTGTTGAATGCAGATTGTTGCTGATGCTATTTGCGGGTATGCTAGACTTTGTGCCAATGCACGGTTGTGTATTACTGTTGAGGGTGTGATTTGCATGATGATATTTCTTTCCTAGGACAAGTCAGTGTTACTCGCAAACACAACAAGCAGTACGTTGCCCTGCCATTGGCCGACAATGACACTGATCAGGACAACGACTCAGAGTCGCTCGCCGACTCACAGAGCAGAACTCGGAAGACTCAGAGCCGCGCGGCGGACTCCGGCGCGGCGTCGAATCACTCGCAGAATGCCGCTGCGGCGGACCGATGTGTCGGGTCCGTCGGGCTGGAGTCGGCCGGTCGGAAACATTCAGACCCGAGTGGGCCGCGGGCCGAGATGGGCCCACAGGTGGGAGGATCGGAACAGCCCGAGGAGTCGACTCGGGCAAGTCGGGCCGATGAGCAGCCGAAGGCGAAGCACCGCTCCACCCCCCGCCACGGCCGTAGCTCTGAAGAATATTCGGCGAAGACCCAGAGTGAAGCAGTAGAGGGAGGTAACACACACATGTTCACAACACTTTGCGTTGATATTTGACGGGGCTTTTGAATGTCTATGTTTTCTTGTTTCACTTTTAGTGAATCAATTCAACATCTTTATATTTCACTGTCATTATTACTGCTTCTATTTTACATCCAGGAATTTTGGCAACATTCTATGCTTTATTGTTGTGCTGTTCTTCATCTTTCTCGTCATCTTCACTGTGAAGTGGCATTTTACAAATGTGTAAAAATGTCAGTAGGTTTTTTTTCTCACTGACAGAAGTCACTTTTTTCTTCAGATAATTTCAGCTTGCTGAGGTCCTTGTGGGCCATGGATGTCTTTCTATCTTTATTATTATATCTATGCTGCTTTGATTTGGCATTTTATTTCGGATATCTTTTTAAAATGTCTTACTCTTTCTTAATTGAATTTGATGCTTATTCTATTAGAACCTTGGGATTGTACAGTATTAGAGGTGCGGCTGGATCGTAGATGTTTGGTGGGAGATATATATGGATAGTGGACAATTCAAACAAAATTCTTTGTCTTCCAATTATAAGTTTTAAAACAGGGAATTTTTGCCATTAGATGTCTTTGGTTTTGATGATAAATTTGAGAAGAGGATTCTGTTGTGATACAGAGTTCTTGGAATAAATTAATATTGACATCATGCTGTATAAATAAAAGAATTTGATTACCAGTACCTTTTTATCATCATCATCATCACCACCACCACCACCACCACCACCACCACCATCAATTAGTCATTCTCTTCTCTTGAATGAGTAATTTACAGTACTCGAATGCTCTTTTGTTCTGAGCACACTTTTCTTTAGAGTGAAATTTTCTCAAGTACCTGTACCCGTGATTGGGTGTACTCATGTTGCACGTTTTTGTGCATGTATGTTTGCGTACGCATGTGCCTGCCTGAATGAATGACTGACTGAGAGAATTCTGTGATGGTACCGTACTTCTTTACTGTTAAGTATTTGTTGAATGGTTTGCATGCACTCACGTACACCACCTATTAAATGTGTTTCTACTTTTAACAGTCATTTTTCTGATATTTTGTAACTGATACTAATTGTTTGGATAATTATGTGGTCCATGTATTTTGTAGCATCACTCTCTGTCTGCCCAACAAAGACAGCTTAAATTCTCAGATGGATTAACCCTTTGATTATCTTCCCTATTGATTATGTTACATGTACATCTTAACTCTTTGAACATGGCCGTAAAGTGGCCTGCCTTGTTCAAAGGGTTAAGACTTTGATAGTGAATTTGGAATTTTTATTTAGTGGCTTTTCCCCAATTTTTATTGGCCTTAAGTCTGTCGCCCTTTAGAAAGTTACTGCAGAAGAGAATTTTAAATGTTTGCAGTTTCTCTCGTTGTGTTCTTCTTGCCTGCATTTATTGTTTATTAAAGCTATGATATCATTTTTGGGCATCAGTGACATTGTTTAAGCTGGCAATTAACTGTGACAAATTATAAGACCCTCTACTGGCCATGCAGTTGTGGTTGTGGTCAGTAACTGAAACCAAATTCATTTATTTGATGTTAATGTTCACCTGTCTTTATGTTTTCCTTATTACCTTACTGTAAGATTTTCAGGTTTTATATATATATATATATATATATATAGGAAAATATTTATATTTTATATATATATATCTATAATATTAAGATCCTTATCTGTATGTCTCTCTGTCTGTTTTACAAAAGCGTTCTGATTGGTTGACTATTGGTACGCGGTTAAACCGTTTAGTCCTTAATTATTTGCGATGCGTTGTGGCGGCGTTGAATCATTGGTAACGGTTTAGTTTGACTACTGTGTGACAATTTTGCGTTTTTGGTTGGGCGTTAACTATTGGTTGATTATTTAGTCATTACATATTCTATGCGTTGGTGGGCGATGTTAGAAGACGTTGACTATTGGTAGAGTGGTTTAGTCCTTACGTCGCGACGGCGTTGGTGGGACGATGTTCAAGACGAGCGTTGCTATTGGTAACAATTGTTCATAGAAAGTGTTTATACAACAGCCAGTTACAGCGTCAGAGGGCTGGGCGTGCCACGTATCTTGCTATTGGTAACAATTGTTCGTAGAACCGGTTTAGTCAGTCATTGCAGCGTCCAGAGGGCTCATAGTAGCCAGAGCGTTGCTATTGGTAACAATTGTTCGTAGTCTTGAGGAACTTAATTTGAAAGTTTAACGTAAGACAAAAATCACATTGATTGTTCAAATGGCCACAGTTGTGTGATTTTAAGCATACAGAGGCCTGAATTATTACTTTGAGAGCTTGGGCGACCTGCCAAGTGGCGATCATTGAAATGTTGTTCAGCATGAATTCAATGATTGGGTGCTCCTTTGTATAGGTATTGGATTAGTATTATCCTGAACAACCCCAACATCCACATCAATGCACCTGGAGATACCATAGCGGCAGCTGGATGCGAGCATCTTTCTAGTATATATATATATATATAAGTTAATGTTAGCAAGAGTTCAATGTATGTACTATGTAGTATTGGATTCTGCATATAAATGGTATTGTTGTGTGTCATTTATACTTTACTCTAGATGCGTTATTACTGGTGCTTTCAGATTGGTAGTTTGTCATGCAACTGAGTGCACAGTCATAGTTATATCAATTGCAGCCTTTCAATTACATTGCATGAAATGTGAGGAGTATTGTATGCATAATTTGTCAGTTTACGGTAACTGATTTATTTATGTAAATTTATGAACTGAATGTCAAATATGTTTGACCAGATTTCAGTACGGACGAGGAGACTGATGAACTTCTGAACAAGCAGTACACTCAGAGCGAGAAAGTCGACATTCCGGAGCTAACGACATCTCCTCTGAGCCAGAATCAGGTTGGGGCTGGTGTTGCGGTTTGCTGAACTATGCAAGCCTTAAACTTGCAATTGTATCCCTTATTGGTCTTATGGCACTCCGGGTGATCGAAAATTTCTTCTGTATTTTGGTAATTTTGAGTGAAAAGTGGCAATTTTAGGGACATGTATAATTCCTGCAATGTGCTAAGAGGGTCAACTGAGTAGATTTCCAAGAGAATTGATTTTTATTTTTAAGGCAGTTCTTTACTGCCAATGTCCAGAACAGCAGAGTTAAACAGCAGTATTTTGTCATTAGCTGTAAGTAAGTAAGACTAGATTTCTATAGTGGTGCCTGAAAACTGGGCTCAGTGCACCAGCTTATTCACAAGCACTCAATCTGGATAAATCCATAGTCCATAATACATAGTCCATGGTGGCCAAGGTTGTAGAGCCAGGCAGGTAGTCGTAGTAAAGTATTTTATGGAGGATAGTTAGTTAGTTAGTTAGTTAATATAATCTGCAACATAAGACAAACTATAACCCAATCATTTATTAGAGCTATTTTTGTCTGTTCCATCAGCAGATACTCTATGCATGATATAAACAAATGTAGTAAACATGGGCAGAGAACTCCATGAATAGCTTAACAGCTTCAGTGTTGATGATATAACAGTCAAAGAGTAAAGACTTAGATTTGGATGAAGGCATTTCTGTTTCTGGTCGGTGTGGCTTTTCACAAACTGGGACTGGTGGAAAGACTTCTATCTTGTTGCTGTCACACTAATGCTATGACATTGGCATAATACGAGACGTTTTTCATTTTCTGTCGATTGTCCTTTGATGAATTTGTGAATTTGTGTTTCAGAATGAAAGGCGACAGAATCGAGCCCGTGAAGGTACGTCCAAAGGTCCTTCCACTGTTTCGATGTCTGGTTTTTGCGTAAAATCAAATATCTTGGCAATCAACCAAACCTGTGAATAAGAAATATGATGCATAGTAATGGAGCGTCACTTGAAATGTAGGGTCGTGAACTTTTGTAGTGCTCTTTTGAACTTGGAACTTTTCAGTCCACTTTTCCCCCTCGATTTTTTGTTTTCAATCCCGTTGTTTCTTTGAGGAATCCACTGTATTTATTTGTACTTGAGAGTGAAAGTGGCAATTTACCGCGGGAAACATGTATAATTCCTGTAATTAATAATGGGGACAATTTGGCCAAAAATTGATTTTTATTTTTAAGGCAGATATCGGAGTTCTTTCTGGTCCAGAACAGTAACCGCGAGAATGGGGATTTTTTCACTACGGTAATATTTCTATAGTGGTGCCTGAAAACTGGGTCAGTCGTTATTATCAATTTGATGATAATAATATTGATGACGTTGTGCAGGCGTTCTTGTTTTTCTGCATGGAGAGTATTTAGTAACCCAGTAGGTTATGGAGGATAGTAGGTATAGATGCAATTAATACACGGCGCTGGAGCAGCGGACTGCCTTAAGATTTATCCGACAGTTTTGCCTTGTTCCTTCTTTTCCTGTGCATGATTTAACAAATATATTCTTGGGCACACGGCTTGTTATTTTTCATCACTTCAGTTATAAATGAAAAATGTACATCGATAAATTGATTAAAAGTAAAAGTGAGTGAATATCCTTTTAAACTATAACTGAAAGAGTGATCTTGTTGGCCACACTACAAGAAGGTTGCACAATGGAGTGCTGATGCTGTTGTTATTTTTTTTGTTGTCCGGACTTAAATCTTTAATTATATTACCATTTAACAGTCGAAAAAATTGAGCGCCATAATTTTGAAACAAAAACGTAGTACATATAACGATAGGTGTTTTTGTTAACTTATGTTAACTTGGCAACTGCGGGAAACTGAGGGGACGGAAAAGGCTAGTGCGGTAATGGGGCGGGATGGGGACAAATGCTGCGGGATGGGGTGGGGACGGGGAGAAGCAATGCGGGGACGGGGTGGGGACGGGGAGAAATGTTTCCCCCTCGGGGTGGGGATGGGGATAAAAGTTGTCTTTGTGTCACTCTCTAATTTGTACATATGTGTACATTTCGTGTGTGGCTGCTTTATGCAATTTGTCCTGTCCCGCTATTTTTTTTCAGTAATTATTTTAATAATTGGCAATGAGGAGTTTTCATTTGCATGCTATTTAAGAGTTCATGATGATTTCTGTTGCTGTACTTTTATTTCTGAGAATGGAAAAACCAGATTTTACATTCATCCACAGTGGTACAATTTCCCAGTTATCAAGTAAGTAAGTAGGGAGGTAGGTAAGTAAGTGAAGCTACATGTGACGTGTAGTTGTTAGCCATCCTGTTATCACAGACGTGAGTTGTCAACATGAAGTATTGCATCTGCTGAATGTGATAATGTTCCCATTTGTCTTTGCAAGTTGTTGCACTGGAAGATTTAACGTTAAGACAGAGTTATTGAGAGAAACAGATTATTGTTTCTAGTTTTGGGTTAAGATGCTTATTTTAGTATCAGGTTTTCCCCCTGACTATTGTGTCATTATATTCAAATGAAATTCTTGTATTTTGAATATTCCATTTGTTTTAAAAACTTCTATTCTTGCTTCCTGTTTGAAATTTTTGATCTGAATAGAACTGGAAATTATATTCAGATTTTACATTTGAAGTCTTTTGTTTGTATTCGAAAAAATGCAATCAGTTGTACATTGATCTGTTATGTCAGACATTGTGAGGTTCAGTGCGGCACGGGGTACTAAATCAGGATGATCGGGATAAATGATCAGGAGCCACAAAGGCATCAAGGCCTGTGCCACTGAAGGTGGCATTTGCTTTGATCAATGATCAGGAGCCGCAAAGGCATCAAGGCCTGTGCCACTGAAGGTGGCATTTGCTTTGATCAATGAGTGACACTCTACCAACAACTGCTTGTAACATTGTGTCAAGCTCTTTGTCTGAATACTTCTGATGATTTTGACTGTTTTTTTATAGAATAATAATAATAATAATACAAATTGATGGATGAATATTGAATAATGGTTGGTTGAGAGAATTCCTTTTCTGTTCAGTTTTTTCCTCTGGGATCACTTCACAATTGTATTGGGAATTTGCTGGGAGCATGTCAGAAAATTATGCCATTACAAGACTTGATTTTTTTCCTGTTGCTTTCAACAGTGGTAACACGGGTGCAATGTCTGCCACTATTTTTGGCAACTTTTCTGAGATGATAATAATAATGATAATCGTGATGATGATGATGATGATGATGATGATGACGACGACAATGATGACGACGACAATGATGATGATGATTTATTATTATTATCGTATGCCATTTGACTGCGACATCATTTGCTGAGTGTAACGTCTGAAGACCGCCATCCTCGAGTCTTGTTATCGGACAAGAGTCAACTATGTGATTCATTGTTTGCACTTCACCACAGATACACAGATCTGAGTCGTCCAGTCCCCACTTCCGGCGACAGTATTTGCCGTGACCCTGCGCTGTCCGGAAGCGGTTCAACAGGCACCAAAGATGACGTGGCAGGGTGTCGAATCCTGGTTGATGATGATGATGATGATGATGATGATAATAAGGAACTGATTATGGTGGCATATCGTAAAAGTACTCCTAACAATTGAAAAGACAATAGGCATAAATCAAGATATAGAACTTTATCCATGTCTAACAAACAACAGGTCATTGTCCAAGGCTTTCTGTTCTAATATAGTTCTTCAGTAGCTCTTCAGCTGGGTCTTGTTTGGGAATTTACTTAATTGACATTGATAATTGAGAAACATTATTATTATTATTATTATTATTATTATTACTATTATTATTGATTTTGATGAAGTATTTGAAATCATTTTACTACGTTGCTTAGTTGATTACAGCATATTCATTATTATTTTTATTATTCTGTCTTGCTGATGTTTATTTTCTTGTGATTTTTGCATTCTTTGTCATCTGCTTCCTCTCCTTCATGCTAATGTGTGCTCAAAATTTCAATATTGGTAAGTCTCAAGTTGTTTCAAATTTGCTTGTCCACTCACCGTGCGTGCATTTTAAAGGAGACGGGAGTTTTGGCTTGGAATGTCGTTGAAGATTTTAGTAAATTTCATTTTTTATTTTTGTGGCTTTTTTCAGTTTAGCATTCAGACGTTTAACAACTTTGCAGATGTTGGAATTTTATGAAATTCTTGAAATGGTTTTTCAGTTTTGGTTATCTTTTTTTTCGTTTTGACTATTTTCTTATCTCACTTTTGAAAAGTTCAAGTGGGAAACTTGCATACATTGAGTTTTGATTGTTTTGAAGCACTTTTGAAATCAGTAAAAAATGTTGGATATTGGCTTCAGTTGTTGTGTAAGAATTCTGTTGCTTTTGTTTTGGTCAGTCTGCCTTTTTTACTTCAGCCGTTTGTGTTTTTATGTTCCTGGATTTGCAAATCATCATTATATGTTGGTTCACTGTGCTTGTTATTTTATGTATTTTCTGATTTATAAGTGAGATTTAGACCGGCTTTTGTTGATTCCACCTATACTAGTTTCATTTTACGTTATTTTGGCCAGTTGGTAGCAGGACTGTATATAAGTTGTTGTCATCTAACTGACCTGCATGGCAGTTGATATGCCAAGACTGGTCCTGCTTGTTTGCCTATGTTGGGGAGGTGATCAGTCAAATATCTTTTTCAGTATTCTTAGTTTTTCCATTTTGATATATTTGGCTTTGCCGGGGGGTGGAGTCAAGTTCTTGGTTAATAATAGCAAATATTTCCATTTTGATGTTAAAAGTTATGTAATGGTGTAGTTTATACCCCTAGTCCAGGGGTATTCAAATGGTGACCAGATCCGGCCCACCAAAGGGTGTGAAATGGCCCACAAAGATACTGGAATTATAAATGACTTTTTCTAATGCTTATGAAATATTTTACAATGTCTTGTTTTCAATTTACCTATTTTATGTTACTTATGAACTATAGTTTCTCAAACACATCTGGCCCTCCGGCACAAGTCACAGAAATATGTGGTCCTTCATAAAATTCAATTGAATATCGCTATTGTAGTCCTTAAGTATAATTTTGAGGATTTCTGAGTGTGTACGATTATTTAAACTTAGGTTAGAATTTTATCGTATAATTTTTGATATTGTCTTTACCTCTTTGTGCAGATTAATTGAATTTTAGAATGAATTTAGAATGAATAACACTCATTCAGTCTTAATCGTTATTATGGTGACCGTGTGTTCACATGGGAGTTGAATTGACTTGGAGTGGTTTTCTGTTGTCAGTTGCACTGCGTGATCCGGCAAATGAAACAGTCCTCATTGAGGGCGTCCTCTTTCGAGCGAATTATCTCGGATCGACGCAGTTGATCTCCGAAGGACAACCTTCGAAGGGAATGCGAATGATGCAGGCGCAGGAAGCTGTAGGTCGAATCAAGGTCAGTTGCAAACCCTTAGAACTTTAAAATCAATCACCTTATCCGTTCATTTCTTTTCTTGTGTACTGAATAAAAATCCTTCCAGGGCTCCTACCCACAGGCCAGGCTCATAGGGTTGTGCTGATCTCTGTTTCTAAACCCACTAGACAGGCATGCAGTACAGTGCATACCGGGCTAGCATATCATGTGGCATGCATTTTTGACTGCACAGCATTACCACTGCTTATCATTTTGCCACTGGCTCTCTTGTGAGTGAAGACTGAGTTGACATTTGGGCTCCTGTTGAACCTGCGACCTTCAGATTGCCATGACGATGTTGTTACCACTTTGCTAGCTGTGAATAAATTCAAACAAGTCCTATAACATTGTTCCCTTGGATGTAAGAATATTTTGGTGAATGATTGAATTTTTGATTGATTTGACCGATTTCTGCTTGACAATGAAACTGTTCTTCCATCTTCATTCTTGTTGCTGGTTCATTGCTATTTTAGATTCTCAACTTCCTCGGCTGTTAGAATTACTAATTTAGATATTTGGCTCTGACGATGATTACAATGTCTTCCTAACAGTTTCATTGCAAAGCAAGATTGGCTTCACTGATAATTAACACAGCAATGGCTTTCTACGTTGACGGATGAGTTGTACATTTTCAATTTAGGCAAGGTATGGTATATACATACACGAAAAAGGAGCTCGTAGAAAGAAAAATTATTAAGACATTAATAAGACAAGACTCAGTTGTTTTGCATACAAAATGCTCTGAGTAGTGAGATCTCTAATTTTTGACATCTCACAATATGGCCACCTTACATGCAAATGAGATGAAAATAAGCAGAAAGGTGGGGCAATATGTGCTGTACACGTGTGGCAATTTTTATAGAAATATATTTAGAAATTTTTAAGAAATCATAGGTTTTCTGCTGGGGTGAAACTTTTTTCTGAGACACCCTGTAATGCCAGCATTTTAGTCTTATATTAGCCTTTAGCATTATAATATCCAAAAATGGTCTGAGAGCAACAAGATCCAGTGGCAAATTTCTGTCCAGTAAATAAAATTATTTCATTTAATTTGAAATGCATGCACACACACAATATTGTTGTGAACACATATTTATATATATATATATATATATATATATATATATATATATATTTTTATATATATATATATATATTTGAGCAGCACTGTATATTGTGTGTGTGATGTTAATAATTACGGTAAGTTGCTTCTTTGTATAAGCTGATTTTTTTGGACCAAAAAATTGTTGTTTATTTTGGGAAATATGGTGTTTAAGGAGCATTTGATCACACAAACACACTTAGCCTCTGTTTTAAAATTTGCAGTGAGTTATTCAAGCACAGACTTGCATTATGTGCAACAGGTAAGGTGGCATTCCAGGGATAGGACAGGTAGGGCAAGTGCCATGGCCACCACTTGAAGGGGGAGCCACAAGACTCTGCGATCTTGCAAATCTGCTCAGCGTAGAGTGATAAGAAACCGAGAATACTGACTTTGAACACTTCATAGACCGGTTCACATCAGTAAAAGCAAGAAAAATGCATTCATAGTTGTAATCTTGCATCAATGAAATGTCATGATTTGTTAGTTGAAGATTTGTTAACCTGCTAAATTTAATTTTCTGACCCTTGCCATGGGTGCCAAATACCGGTACCGGTACTCTACATGTAGATATGCTCCTGGACTGGCATTATTTGCAAGTGATGTAAAGTAATGTAATCAAAAGTAGCTGTATGTTGCTGTTGTGGATTCTGTCTTCGTGTTGGACTACTGATGCTTGGTAGTGGTTCTGTGTTGTGCTACGGCATTATATAATCAGTGTATTTGGAAGCATTTGATCACTCTATATAATTAGTGTGGGCTGTCATATGGATGCTGTTTTAGAAGATTCTTTGAGGTTGTCTTTAAAAATGTTCATTGCTGTAATCACACTTATTGAATTCTTTGTTTGATAGTACACTGTATTTAATATGTTATTTGCTTCACTGGATTCTTTTGAGTTTTTTCATCATCATCATCATCATCATCATCATCATCATCATCATCATTGTCATCATCTTACTGTATGGTTATGCCTTGCAGTGTAGCATTTAGTTAACCATTTCTTTGATTTGGACCTTTTGAGGCTCACTATTTCCTGGATTAATCCTATGGTATTGGGAATTGCTTGGTCTTGTTGGTCTGGACTTAAATGCATCTGAATTTGAATCCTGTTTCATTTGGTTACTGAATCATTCCATGTTAATTCAATGAATGAATCCAGTTACATTGTACCACCATTTGCTGCTAATACAGCACTCAGTGTGTTGTCATGTCCACTTTAAGATGACGGTTCTGTTTGGCTTAAAGTTAAAGGCAAGTTCACACCAGACTGATCATCTTCTTAGTAGCACTATATAAAGATAGACTGCCACTATTATTATTATTATTATTATTATTATTATTATTATTATTATTATTATTATTATTATTATTATTATTATTATTATTATCATCATCATCATCATCCGGTATTATTATCATCATCATTATTATTATCATATTATTATTATTATTATTATTATTAATTTTGCTTGTGATGGATTTTCTGCTATGTATTTTGCCTTGTAAAGCTGCCATGCATCCTTTCACCCTTGCCATTAAGTCAATGGGCATGTTGCTATGTTAAGTATTTTGTGATGCATAACATTACAAAGCTTCAGGGGCTACACACACAGCCTGCATGTGTGTGTTTTATGTAGAAGATACGGTAACTTTCTGGCACTGCAGTAGTCTGTATTAGTGTGCTGATTAGAGGCAAATAGTGATTTTGCTTCCGTGCTATGAAATCATTTTTCTTACGCCACATAATCGCCGCTAGGATGTACGTGCTGTGTATGAGGTCAGCTGCTTCTTTCATTGCTTAATCTTTTCTTTGTATTTTTGATTTTGTAACTTTACGAACGGTTGTAGAAAAGAGCGACGGTAAGTTTTGTGTCCTTTTGGCTTTCCTATCTGCATGTGCACCACCTGATCACCTCATAATCCACCAATCACAGTCAAGTCAATCGCTAGATAATACACAAAGGCAGAGGCCAAACCGTACGTTATGACGTACACTCGGCTATAACATATCGCAATGTACTGACTGTCCCATTTGATGTACTACAGTAATGTATGGTATTTGATATAATGTACCTTGGATATAACGTACTAAATTTTACAGACCCATTAATTACATTATTATGAAGTTTTGCTGTTACTGTATTCAGTTTGAAATAGGCAAACACAGTTTTATTTTTATTTTTTATTGTTTGAAGATTAAAGAATTGAGATATTTGAGAAATGTGTGCCTGTTGTTGGCATAGGACATTTGTTTAGGGAAATTGGTTCTTTGCATTGCAAGAGACCATCGACTATACTGCAATAGACAATTCAGGTTTATGTACAAGAATTTGTGCTGGCTTTTTGAGCAGCTGACATAGAAATTCACTGGGGTTGTGTATCACTAGCATTTATACCCCAATCAGATGAAAATGTCCCATAGTTCACCTGCAGTGCCTGCGAAAGACAGATTGATGTCATATCTACTTGCATTTCAGTTAAGAATTTTGGGTTCCAGTTGTATTTGAAGTGTATTTATATGCTTGTTGAGTGTTGCCATCAAATCACTTTAAAATATTTTGTCAAGAGTTTAAGCTTCGACTGCCTCAATACAATAGACATGAAACGATGACCAAAAAAAATGGGAAAGATACGTGCTTACTGCAAGCTGCTTAAGGCAATATGTTGAGTGAAATTAATTCATGAAGGGAAATAAAATGCTGTAGATGAGACATAACCTCATTTGCAGAATCTTTATTTCTCTGCAGTGTTTGAAAAACGTATAAATGCAAAATATATTTGGGGATAAAACATTACTTATCAGGATTTTATTGATCTTGACAATATTCTTAACACCATTTCACCTCTGTCATCACAGGACACCTGCTGCGAGTGACAATACGTCATCTTTGTAGTTTTCATCGGTTGTTTTTCATATTCTGTCTCCTACTGTTAGAACAGTGCCTTTCACGTTATGCGGTCTCGTTGTCGTTTTTTATTTTAGTTTCATCTGATGCCTTTGTATTCTGTTGTTACAGTGCTCAGTTTTTCATGATTTTTGCTTAAAACTGAAGAATTTGATGCTTTACTCCGATCTGCTGTTGTCCTGTGATCAGTTCGTACTTTCACTTTCATCCCACTGAATATATCTGTAATGTGCTCTGTCTTTGTATTAATTTATGTCAGATTTTTGAGTATTTTCTGTTTTGAAACAGTGCGGTCGCATTTTCACGCATATAATCCGCACTTATTTTTGCAAACAAGACGCAGCCCCTGCAGCTATATACATTCTGGACTTTTAATGTACCTATCTTATGTGAGTGTTATATGCGTGAAAATACAGTAAATTTTGTGATTGTTGAATTCATCTGCCTTTTGGTTTTATGATTGTGATCATAAGATTTCCTGTCTTTCTCAGCTGGTAATGTTTTAGGTTCAGTCAATGCATTTCTTTATTCTAGATTCTAGAGTAAAATATTGTAGAAGTGCTGTAGTGAGTATTGTAACTGAACACGGCTTGTATATTGTATTGTATACTGCAATATTGCCAAAAGGGTTTGATTTTTTATGGCTCACCATGTACAGAGTTTGTTGCTGTATGTAAACTCAAGGACAAGAAGACAAAGAATAAGAAAACGTAAGCAAAACCATAATTTAAATGAAAGGCCAAATGATACACAGTGGTTCTCACACACAGGACAGATCCTACTGAACCATTCTATACCTCATTATTATTTTTTTAAATTTTATTTATTTATTTTTTTTTTGTTATTTTTATTTGAAAGTGTTTATTGTATATGGTATCATAGTAATATCAGGTGATGATGATGATGATGATGATGATGATGATGATGATGATGATGATGATGATGATGATGATGATGATGATGATGATCATAGTATCTCTTTGTTACAAATGGCAAAGACCTGCCCATGTGTGCCAAATAAGCAGTCTCATTCCCTGTGTGCACTTGTACAGATAACAGCATGAGTGCAATTTTAACATTGTTCGAAAATCGATTGCTTTAACCCCTTAACTGGGGAATAAATCTGTAACTCAATGTAAACTGGACGGCTCTGAGCCGTCGCGCCCAGTTAAGGGGTTAACCATTGAAACCATATTCTTAACACGGTTAGTGTCTGTAGTAAGGCTAGAATTTTGCTGTATGGCATCATATAGGTGTCATAATGTTACCTGTTCTATAAGTCTTTGTATTACTCGTTGTCAGAATATTGCCATGTAATAATATCAAATGGCAGTTTATCGTGCAATTTTCATGAACTTTTATAATACAGCCTCTGCACTATTGTTTCATAATTATGAGGTAATTAGCCCACTAAAGAATAATTTAGTCTGGGAGGAGGGGGGAGGCAACCAAGCGTTTGATTGGTTGGCCAGATAACCTTGCCTTGTGGGCCAGGTGTGGCCCACCGGTCGTGGTTTGGTGACCTCCGATTTAGTTGTCTCTTTATGATTTTCTGGGTGAATTACAATTAACATGTCGAAATTATTTCACACTTCAGCTTCTGTTAAAATTCCTAGACTCCTAGCGTGCTTTAAAACCCAGCTTTGAGGACTTTGGAGTAAATGTTGAGTCTGTTTGTGTTGCAGGCGCCTGACGGAGAGAATCAGCCGAGCACCGAGGTCGATTTGTTTGTGTCCGTCGAAAAGGTCATGGTCCTCAATACTGACCTTCAGGTTAGTGGTTTCAAGGTCACGTTGACTGAGCATCCGCACTGGCTTATGCCTCGGGACCTGTTGATGTTGCTGCTATGTCTTTAGACGTGGGACAATTTATTCTTCTGATTGCTGTCATCCATTGGCGTAGCCACGGAGAGCACGTGGAGGGGGGTCGCCCTCCTATTTGGACCACTACCAGTGGTGAGATTCTTCCAAAACTTGTGAGTAGTTGGGGGAGGGTAAGGGGTAGCATTAGGTCAAGGAAAATGTGCCAGAAGGCAGGCTTTAAAGTGTTTGAGATGGTGACCTTTTTCGTTTGTTTTGTCAAAACTTTTTGGCAGAAAAATGTCAAAGTGCTCCCCCATTCTGAAATCCTGACTGCGCCACTGCTGGCATCTGTTGTTGTGTCTGTAATAGTGAGAATTCTGACTGATTTCTTTTCGTTTTGCTATATAAATTGTCGTAATAAAAATAATAATAATAATAATAATAATAATAATAATAATAATAATAATAATAATAATAATGACTGGCATGTAAGGATTGTACCTTTGTATTTTTGGAGTCTACATTTACAAGAAGACATCAGAAAAAGACTGCAGATGCAAGAGACAAGAATAGATAAAATCAGAAGAAGACTTAGATATGGTATGGTCATGTAAATAGAATAAAAGAAAACAGACTCACATGTAAAGAGCACTCTACAGATACAAAGAAGGTAAAATAGGAAAACCCAGGAAAAAGTGGATGCATAACATCAAAGAAGACTTTGAAAGTTACCAGATATCAGTAATTGATGGAAAGAGATTAACAACTGAAAAAGATAAATGGAGAAGTTTGTGTCTAACTATTGCTGCTAATGAGCTGACAGAAAGCAACTTTGATGACGATGATGATATTTACAAGATGCGCACTGCTTCCCTTGAATATCGCTCCCCTTCGTATCTTAAGGTCTCCTCACACACCTGCCCTTCTAATGCACTGCAGACCATCTGTTGCATTTAAATCTTCTTTTAATAAATTTTGCCCTCAAAAACAGCTGATATGTTTTGAAATGCTGAGTCATCACTTTCTATTGTTGTCGGCCATCTTGTCCATTGACTCTCCACATCTGTTGATGGTCTTTATTGTTCTAGATCTCAAGTAAACCTTTGCTGAAAGCTTATGAGGCTGTTCTGCCACAGTTGATTTTATAATTTCTGCCAGTTCAGATTTGTCCAACGTGCACTTTACTGAAGTTACACATCAGTTTGTGTATTAGAGACAGAATTTGGTTTGCCGACATTTAGTTATAATTTCTGTCTTCTGATTCTTTGGTAAAGATGCAGATCAGTCATTTGGGGAAACCCTTCCCTGTGGAACTCACTGCCAGACGATGTGATTAATGCGAATTCCACTGGCTGTTTTGAGAAGCTCCTTAAAACACACTTATTTAACATATCTTATAAGTGACTCCTATGTAAAGCGCTCTTGACTTTAGCCCCAGCTTGTTACTGTGCTATATAAATTATCATAATTAATAATAATAATAATGATAATAATAATAATAATAATATCTTCAGTTTTATTACTTTTTAGGTTTTGATGATGATAAAAACCCATTGATTGATGAGTTTGATTGATACATATCTTTTATCTGTATTATTATTATTATTATTATTATTATTATTATTCAGGATGATTTATTCGACGCCGTACGCATAGCTAAGGCTAAAGTCAAAGGCGTCTAACAACCAAAAGAAACTTTAAACAGGTGTGTCTTCATGTTCTTCAAAAACGCTCCTGGCGAAGTCTCCATGGTGACCACCCTTGGCAGGGTGTTCCACAGGATTGGGTTGCCTCTCCGAAAGGATCTGTCCCCGAGGGCAGGAGTCCTGGCCGGAGGGGGGACAAGCAGCGGATTGCGATTCCTCGACCGAAGCTGGGAACGGTATTGTACTGACGGAGCAGGTTGAATCAAGTCACGAAGATAGGTAGGACAGTGCGGATCATAAAGTGCCCGAAACGTGAGCCAGCACCGTTTCAACACAATGCGCTCCGGAATCTTCAACCAATGGAGTTGATCTTTCAGTGGCTGTGAAACATGGGCATTCCATTTCAGACCGAATATTAGCCGCACGGCTGTGTTAATCACAGATTGGAGGGAATTCAGTCTCGTCGTAGGCAGGCCCAATAAAACACTATTGCAATAGTCAATGCGCGACAGGACCAGTGCACGGACCAAACTGATGGTATCAGGTATAGGGAGATATCGGCAGATGGTTTTTAGCCTTCTCAGATGGAAGAATCCCAGCTTGGAGACATTGGAGATATGCCCCGAGAACGAGAGAGTCTCGTCAATCAGTACTCCAAGAAGCCGCAACTCGGTTTTGGGGACTATTTCCACGCCGTCAGCCCAGACCGACTCACGTCGAATCAGGTGTTGGCCCCGCGGGCTACTAAACCAAAGCAGTTCCGTTTTGGTCGGGTTTAGCGCTAGCCGGTTTTCATCGGCCCACCGCCGAACCAAGGAGATGCAGGTGGAGATGCGAAATATGGCCCCATCTACCCATGTATATCCATTTGTATATGATTTTAATTATAAGGTAATCTGTGCATCAATTAATTATTGTTTATGAATAGTTAGTTAATCTTTGTTGATTTTAGTAAGAACTTGAGTGGCTGGTTTTGTTGTAGGAGATTATGATGGACCATGCTTTGCGTACCATATCATACATCGCTGACATTGGCGACATACTTGTCATCATGGCCCGTCGTGGACCAATCATGAACTCGGCGTCCGATGGGTCGACGCGACGCAGGAGCCAGACGAAGATATGTTGTCATGTCTTTGAGTCAGACGAGGTGAGGGTTTGCGTCACTCGATCCGACCAACGTCAGTTTATGCGGTTATTTTTGCTTTTGAAAGATTCTTGTTTTCTCTTTTTTTCTCTATGCTGTCACTGAGCTTTTTTAAAAATCAGTTTCTACAGAAACTGATAAGAATAAACAAGAATTTATGTGATTGCACTTTTAAGAGACTTGTGGAAAATTCACCAATCGAATGATCATCTTAAATAAAGTAACTTCTGTGCACAATAGTGCTTTAGCACTCAATTCTTTATTATGTTTGCTACAAAGTACACTAAACATATTTAGCCCAGTGAAATAATTTACTGGAAAAATCATAGAAATAAACTTAAATATATTTGAAATTCTTTAAAAAATTTGAAATAGACTCAGAAAACTGAAAGCCATTTATTGATTGAGTGTAGCCCTAACCCTTGAGCCAAATGAGGTCCTCTTGTAGATTGTAGTATGACTGACCTTTGATGACCCTTTGGATAAAATGACCCTGCCTGACTGACCCCAGATTTTGCCTGTGGCTGTTCATATTTATACTTCAGTGCCTAAGAATAAGAGGCTACTGCAGTACTTCTCCCGAAGGCGCTATATAAATGCAGTTGTTTTGTTGTTGTTGTTGATGTAGGCTCAACTGATTGCTCAGTCTATTGGTCAGGCCTTTCAAGTATCTTACATGGAGTTTCTCAAGGCAAACGGCATCGACAATCCAAGTCACATTCGAGAACTGGATTATCAGGAAGTGCTGAATCAGCAGGAAATATTCGGCGAGGAGCTCTACCTGTTCTCAAATCGTGAAATGCAGAAGGAGGTATATCTGCCTTCGTTTTGTAATTAAGTGCAGCCGTGGGTGTAATTAATTAATTGTTCGATAGATTACATCTGAAGTTTGAAATTTAGTCTGAATTCTTGTCGTGTTGTAATCTTTTGGTCGTTTCCAGTCACTCATTTCTCTGCTGCGACATCTTTCCGTTGTTTTTTGGCCTCGGGCTATTTCGTCTAGAGTCAATCTATGTCTTTCCGTGAATAGTTTTAGGTCCTCGTCTGTCGAAGTCAACTATTTTGATATTTTTTGTAGATTATCGTTCCGAAGGTCAAGGGTGAACCATTGGGTGTGGTGGTGGTTGAATCCGGTTGGGGGAGCATGGTGCCGACGGTCGTCTTGGCCAACATGTCGCCCAATGGGGCAGCAGCCAGGTGCGGGCAGCTGAACATCGGAGACCAGATCATGTCCATCAACGGCATAAGTCTTGTGGGTCTTCCTCTGTCAACGTGTCAGAACTACATCAAAGTGAGTCAATTCAGGATGCAATGCAAGGACCGCCGACATAGCTTTGACATTGATGCATTGACTTTCTAGATCTTATGTGATTGTGATATGGTGCTATAGAAGTTCAGGATTAGATTGACCACAAGCTGCCTGTGCCCTGCTTGAGTCATCATGTGTCAATGTAGTTGTTTGAAAACTCAACTCTTTGAATGTAACATTCCAGTGTCTTTTCATTTTAAAGTGAAAATAATTGTAAATTCTATGGCATAGGTGTAAACTTCTGTTAGGCCGCTAGGCTCGAGTCCCAACTTTTTGAGAGGCTAGGCTAAGGAGGAGACAGGGGTTTGGGTCCCCACTTTTTCATCAAAGTTTACACCTGTGCATATGGAGGAATAGCTTGTTGAGTAGATCATCTATTCTGTCGTATTTAGAGGAGTGGCCATAAGTGGATTTTACTGTAGAAAAATGTCTTGCCAGTTATTCCAGTTATTCTATTCCTGAGGTCATATAGGCTTCACTCGGATGCTGGTTATATATTTAGATAATTTCAATGATTTCTATTTGTGTTTTTAGGTTGGAAGACATCAGTCGGTGGTTAAAGTGGTTGTTGTGTCTTGTCCTCCGGTCGTCGAGGTGCTCATAAAGAGACCGGACATTAAATACCAACTTGGCTTCAGTGTTCAAAATGGAGTTGTTAGTATTTTCTGTGTCTTTAGATTATTATATTGCATTGATGCATTTATTATTATAAGAGTTTGTGGGTGATGATGATGATGATGATGATGATGAGTTGATGACGTTGAATACATTTCGGAATTGAATTGCCAGGCAAAATTGAGACTTCATCATCATCATCATCATTAATCATGAGCTCAATGCCCATTGGTGTATAAAGCCATCTCCACAGTTTTCTGCCATTATTTCCTGTCCGTTGCTCTGTGACTGAGATCTTGTAAACTGCTTCTATGCCATTCTTCAATATCATCACACCATTCCTTGTGTGGTCTCCCTCTCTTATTGGCACGCTCCATTATTCCAAACATTAGAGTTTTGATCTTTCTGTCCTCTTTCATTCTGCATATGTGTCCAAAAAAGATGGAGTTTCCTTTGTTTTACTCTTTGCAGCGTGGCTTATTTTGAGACTTATGAATGTTTAATCAAGTGTTATTTTTCTGCTGAGATGCTCTGTGAATTTCCTGTGATCATTAGTTGTTGTTGTCTTTACCTGAGCCTTTGTATTGACAAATTCTTTGCAGATCTGCAGTCTCCTTCGCGGTGGAATTGCCGAGCGTGGAGGAATTCGCGTCGGCCATCGCATCATCGAAATCAACGGGCAGAGCGTGGTCGCGGTGTCTCACGATAAAATTGTTCAGATGTTGGCGACATCTGTTGGTGAAGTAAGTGCCAGGAGTAAGCCCAGCGGTCTTTTAAAATCAGCCATTGACAGCATTGGGAAACGTGCAACAAAAAATCAAAGAGGAAAAACACGGCATATTTAACTGTAGGAACTAACTAAGAACTCCCTTGTTTCTGTCTTCTTCCATGTTTGACTGAATTACAAAGTGAATCTTTGAATGTTTTTGTTGTTGTTGTGCTAAGACACGGACTTTGTGGATGCAGAAAAAGCTGATGTACTATTTTAGCATTCTGATTGTCTGACTGAACGTTGAAATGATAATTGGAGGAAAAGCTCTAGCAATGAACATATGTGCGCTCGTGCACACACACACACACACACACACCTGCACAACAGCTTACAGATTTAAAAGTAATTGGTTGCAACTAAAACCAGTAAATGTCAAATTTTGACGAATTTCTTTTTGGTCATTTCTATTTAGAAATAGTTTTGTAATCGTGATCGGAACTGCTGTTT
>CM030851.1:647500-720000 GCA_018105865.1 Metaphire vulgaris | reverse complement strand
TACTGACGACCCCAATATCATCAGACGACAAATAGGGTTTATTTCGAGGTCAGAGACTCCTCCGCCGTGACGCCTGCATATCGCTGGGGTCGGAAGAGACGAAGCATCGCTTTGTTTTACTTACTTACGTTTGTTCTGACTGGCTTTCAGAAAACGATTTCATTTCCACGACTTGGCATGTGTGCGTGAGTGTGAGGTGTTCTTTTGAAATCGGCTGATCTGCCTTGCGGAATGTTGCTTAGTTTAATCGGGCAAATCATTTTCTACGGACAGTGAAAACACTGACGCGTCTTTTGTGTTTCTTGTTGGATTATGGTGAATTTCTGCGCATTTTGTGTGTGTGAAGCCTTGCATAAAGACTTTGATGTGCAGATGAGATGCAGTCTCATGCTGTAACATTCAACTGACTGATGAACTCTGTGTGACAATGAGAAATGGCTTTATCGTGCTTGTCAGAGGCAGATGCTGTCACCAGGTCGTACCTAGGGTATTTGGGGGTCAGAAAATTAAATTAGCAGGGTAACAGATCTTTGATTAACAAATCGTGAGATTTTATTGAAACAAGATTAAAACTACAGATACACTTTTCTTGCTTTTACTGATGCAAACTGGTCTATGATCATGTGACCAAAGTCAGTTTTTTCAGTTTCTGAGTAGATTGCAGATCAGTTTTTGTTGTTGTTGCCCCTTTCAAGTGGCGCCCAGGGCATCATCCCTTTCTGTCCTACCCTAGGTACACCACCACTGGCTGTTCACAGCATTCTGCAAATCACTTTGCGCGAGCGTTACGTATTATGGCTTCCGTATTCATGATTAGAATTTTGGCCGTTCTCTGAAAGAAATGACCGTGAAACATTTCATGTTGCACTTTCTCTTGTGAATTAGCATCGTGATTGTTTCGTTCGTGATTTGTATGAAATGTCTTTGTGTACATTTGGACGCATTTTTGTCATTATCCTTAAGGTGCTGTTGATAATGCATGAGGCACTCGGTGGCGGAGTTGAATTTTGTGACGTTGAGAGATGTGTGACCGATGCTTTAATCGTAAAGAGATTCTCAGATCCTCTTTTCAAATTATCAACATCTGGTGGTGAACAATTGAACGTCATGCATTTCTATAAATTCTGTCTTTTTTCACAGTTCGAACAGCGAGTGTGACATTAAGAACAGTGACAATAGGAGGGCTTGATTGTAACGGCTGTACTTTCGCGTGCTACTACTGGATGAGTTATGAAAAACTAGTAGCGAGTGGATAGCTTTTCAGATGTACAATGGTTGCCCTTCCTTCGAATATACTGTGACGTGTTTTTTTGCAGTTTTTCTGAGCGGCAGTTTACTTTTTCGGCCTCCAATTGTGTCGTCAGATGTGCTGTGTCGGTTGGTTTGAGCTTCACTGGCGAAAGTAACGATGATTTCCAAATATCAGTTACTTATTTTAAGACAGTTCTCTGCCATTTGTCGTCCTAGAGATGTCAGTGGGAGTTTTTCTTGGTCATTGTTTAAGTTCTTGTATGCTAGAGATAGTTTTTTTCTTCTGTTTTCCATTGTTGCCGTTGTATAGTACTGCGCCAGAGGCATCTGTACAATGTCAGTCTTTATACCTCTGCTGTTTATAAAGTGATGATTTTCGTGCTTTTGAATAATTTCGTGGGTAGAAATTATCCATAATATTTATGCGTTAAGTATTTGAGTCAGTACAGGAAAGCCCGTGCCCACGATGACCGAAAGGCACTCGCATCTTTGGTCCAGCAGTCGAGTCCTTCTGGCTGTTCCCTCTCCGTCCAGGACGGCGAGAGATCTGTCACGCGAGGGAACCCGTCCAATGGAACGCTTTACCAGACGAAGTGACTAAAGTGACCTCTTCCGAACTGTTTGCAGAGAAACTAAAGACGCACTTAATCAATATCTCCCACAAGTGCCCCGTGTAAAGTGCTCTTGACTTTGGCCTTTGCCATGCTTATTGCACTATATAAATTGTCAAATAATAATAATCATCATCATCATCATCATCAAGAAATCATGACATTATATTGATGCAAGATTAAAACTACAGATGCATTTTTCTTGCTTTTACTGATGCAAACTGGTCTATGATGTGCTCAGTCAGTTTTCTCACAGTTCCTTCTCTTTCTACGCTGAGTAGAGAGAGAGAGCAAGATTGTAGAGGTATTTTTGGCACCCCTTTCAAGTGACGCCCAGGTCATCTGCCCTACCTGCTAATAATGCCCTAGATATGCCACTGGGTGGTGAAGACATAGTCTACAGCATTTAGTTGAGAGATGGTTGGTTCCCCTCCCCATCTCACTAAATGCCTCTGCTTCCTGAGTTTCCCCCGCTCTTTATTCTTTCATCCAAGTTTAGGCCAATGGCCATCGGTTTGTTTATTCGTATGTTTTCCTAGATTTGCTGTAAATCTTTACGCCTCGTAATATTATTTTTGTAAAATTTGTAAGCAAAATTAGGTTTGCAGTCTCAAGAGATTTAAGCAGAAGTAAAACGGGTCTTTGGCAATTTATGTTGCACTTTGAAAACATTTTGAATTTTCAGATTTTGGTGTAAAATGCATGATAATTTTATAATCTGTAGCCTGTCTGTCAGTCTGTGTCTGTCTGTGTCTCCCTCCTTGTCTTTATAGTCTTATGGTGAAGTCTGAAGGTTTATTAGTGGTATGGTTATCTTTTAAGAAATTTCGATGTTAAAATATGAAGTCGTCTGACTTGTGCTATGGTAGTAATTCTGTGGGTTCTATGGTTGTTAATAATGTTGATCAAACCTAAGTTAGAGGGAAGCTGTGTACCATGAGTAAAAGTCAAATCCATTCTGTTAACTTCCTTTATTTAGCTTTGATTCTGTGTCTGCTTTGCCTTTGTTTCAATATTGTTGAATATTTGAACTGAATGGAATATCTGAAGGACAGTAATCGATGATTTAAGTTGTTGAATCTGTAAATTTGCTGTCATTTGATTAAATGGTTTTATTAACAATTATAATTTTTTGTTTCATTGTTACTTATGAAAGCTATTTCAAGAAAAATTTCAAGAAAAACTAAGTGCGTAAGAATAAGCTACTGCTGTTCTACTCTTGAAAGTGCTATATAAACTCACGAGATTTTACTTACTTACTTAAGGTACTTTTATACTTATTCGATGCGCCAGAGGGTGGGAGGTTAACTCTTTCACTGGTTGAGACTGATCCCCCCCATGTGGAAATTGAAAATGTTCGTCTCTATCTGTCAGACCGCCCTCTGTTGATGGTCGAAAACTTTTAGATGGGGTGGTCCAACCCTTCACTATCTTTTTAAGATCGTTCACACAGATTTTTGGGCTGAATTTTTGAAATCGCCTCTTGTTTGACCCGTTGCCGGACCTGTCTGACCACGATAACTGAAATTTTCTTGGCAATGATGCAACCCCCGAGCGTTGAAACTTTAAATTGCTTGACGCCTAATTCAAAGTCATGTACAGCAGGCGTATGACTTCAAGCGATTTCGCCTTATCTATTTATTCACAAATCTCCAAAATGTGCAGAAGCATGGGCGTCCGGAGGGGGGTGCAAGGGGGTGCAATTGCACCCCCTGGAAAAATTGTGGAGTCACGAAAAAAGTAAAATTGCTTGTTTCTTTCATCACAAAACCTTGTTTTTGTACCCCCTGGAAAATTTTTTCATTTCTTTCGCCACAAGACCTTGTTTTGCACCCCCTGGAAAAATTTCTGCGGACGCCCATGTGCAGAAGAAGACCTAACTCTTATCGTGGCGTGTAAAGTTTACTACAGAAAATATGCCACGGTTGTTTTGCTCAATTGAGAAGATAGTCTACAGGATGTTCTAAGATAACCAACGAAGATGTATTAGGGGATGGGCTTACTGAAGGACAGTGTTTTTATCCAGACTTCAGGCCTTGGGTGGGGTGGGGGAAGGAAAGTTGACTTGGGTGGAGGGGAAGAGGCACGGTCCAATGCAATTTTTTAAGTGTTGTGATTTGGGGGGGTTGAGGGATTTGGGGAGGGGGAATCTCCCCCTAACAGGCCTGGATAAAAACCCTGCTGAAGAAGCATCGTTTCGTAATCTTTATCTCCATCCTAATCGGTCTTCATCGTATGCACAGGCAATTGTTGCAGCTATAAGAGGACCCGACAATAACAGTTGTATGGAATGGAATTATTAATCTGAGCACAGCAGACGACGGCTGAAGCGGAAGCTGGCTCTTCGCCACAGAAAATCGACGTCTGATATTATTGCAGGAAAGCAAACGCCATTTAATTCGCCACCAATTGCCTTCTATCGGTCGAAGGCGCATTGCGTCCACAACCGTCCATCCGTACGTCCCTGGGCCTGTATAAGTGTGCGCAGCGAATTATATCGTGACATTCGCCACACTTTGTTTCGACGGACATCTCTCCTCTGCGTTCGCCTTAATCATATAATAGGCCTCTATATCGGCGACGCATAATAATCATTGTCATGGTCGACGTTTATTGCTTCGGACGTCGTCGGCTGCGTAAATTGTTTCGGTTTATTTTGCGCTTTCGTCGCTGAGAGACGAAATTCATAATCATGTCTCGTCGTCGACAGGAGTGGCTGTTGTTGTTCGACGGAGGGGTGGGTGGAGGGGACAGTAGGGGCGGGAAAGGTGCCACTCTCGACCGGTGAGCACTTGGCCATCGTTGCTTCAGCCGAAGGGGGCGTCGCAATCGAGACAGCTGAGCGGTCGAGACCGGTCGCCGTCCTCGTCTCACGGCCGCTGCTGATCATCGGCCGATCGAACTTCGAAGAAGAAGACCCCGACACGTCCTTCGTGACCTTCTCTTCACCCCACTCCGGTGTCTTGTATTTATCGGCGTTTAGAAGAACAGTTCAGCAGACAATAATAACGGACCCTTTGTTACGACGTATGTCGGTCGCCGATAAAGAACACGAATTTTCGGTTCGGTTGAAACGGCCTCTCGATCTTCTTCCCTCCCTCATTCCCTTTCTCTCCACATCGCCTCCAAGAGCAGAAACAAAGAACATAGTATTACGCAATGTAATGCTACGTTACGATTACGGCGTTACACTGCCGCGTCCGCAGCCGGGAATCTGCGGATCGGCAGACGACGTTGAGATATAACGGAAGTCTCCTTCTGCGCTGGACCGGAAGTCCACCGGCGTTCCACCGGAAATGGACGCCGTCATACGTCAGACGCTGCACGTGACTCTTCGCAAGGTGAACCGGTCGTCGACTGTGATCGGCGGAACCGACTCATCGTCCGCAGATTCCATTCAGTCGTTCTTCGTCACCAACCTCACCGTCGTCTTTCCGGAAGGAATCGTCGCCGGAAGAAAACCGACCGGAAACACCTTCGATTACACTTCCGGTGGTGGCGGCGGTGGCGGTGCTAGGACCGGGGGTACGGCGGGTGACAAGGCGGGCGCCGGGTACTACGTACTGGCGGTACTACTCGTCTACAGTATGTCTGTCGTGGCGCTGCTGGCGTCTCACATCAAGAGAAAGCACGTGAAGATACTCGAAGATCGAGAAATCCATAAGTACCTGAGAGAATTCCAGGTAAGAAGACGATTGCAGGTGACGAATTACGCGCATGGACCACAAAATGGACAGAAACCCCAGAAATTTTGTGGTCGACAGATACTTTTCTGACCAACATTTTGTGGTCGGTCGCATTCTCTGGATATTTTTTAAAAAGCAGAGAGCGAACACTGTTACACGGTGGCGGCTTCAGGATTTGGCAAGTGGGGTGGCAGCAGTACTTAATCTAGACTCCTGGATTCCGGGGGGAACTGACAAAGCCGGGGGGAAACTGACAAAGCCGGCGGAATTCTGCTAGGGGGCTGCTGTTAGTTGATGTAGTATGCCAAAATTTCCGGGGAGGGCAATTTTCCCCTCTCCGGAAACGGCCTAGATTAAACCCTGGGTGGCAGCTTCTAATCATGGGAACAAGCTATTTTTCATAATCCAGAACTGGCCTAGTTGCTTAGAACGAACGCACTAAGGTATGTGGGCCACTAGGGAGGTCAGACATTCAATAGGGGCACGATCCTCTCTGCGGGGGATCCCATGTAGATCTAGAGCCACTCAGCTGCTGTAATGTTGCACGCTTGTTGAAGGACTCTTCTGTTTTCTCTGCGTTCGTGTTTTGTGATCCGGACCAAAATGGTGGATTGTCTTAGAAAAAGCAATGTCCGTCGGACTTTTCCCATCCGAAAATATTCGCCCCCTATGTGGGTTCGCCCGTTCCACGTGGGGATGAGTGGGGGTTCGGACCATTCTTTTTTCTTGTGAAACCTATTTTTGAATAAAAACAGTGGCGTAGGGGGATGAGTTTCGAGCTGACGAACAAAAAACGTTATCGCCTCCTTTTTATCCCGAGCAAAAAAATGGTCGTCAGCACATCATTTCTAGGGTTAGGGTTTTTTCCTTGTAGCTTAGACTTTTTTGTCAGCAAAAGTTACGCCACTGAGTAAAAGTCAAGTAAAAGTAACTGTGAATGAGCTGTTTTGCTTGTCAGCCTATTTTTCGCTAAAAGTATTGTCAAATTAGGAATAAAATTTCCTTTTTCGGCAAAGATTATTAAGTTTTTCCCTTCTATTTTCGCGACCAACTTTCTATGAATTCATTTCATCCTCCTACGAAGAAATCCTGGAACCGCCACTGGTCATCGACGTCGAATCACTTGGACTGTGATAGGGGTTGAACCCCTCCGGCTACGCAGTCCGGCTCCCTATCATCCATGCTGGGACGGGTCGGGGGATTTGTGCAAAACTGTTGAGGAGCTTGATGGGAATGGGAGGGAGTAGAATGAGGATGCGAGAATGAACGGAAGAAGTTAAAAGCGCCGGAGATTAACACGACGATGTATTGCTATTTGCTACGTCAGCGACCATAGACTTCCACTCTGCTTTGTTTCTGGTTCTTCTTTTCAGTTCAATCAATTGTCTTTGAGTCCTGTTTCTTCTCTTCTTCTTCGGTTACCTGTATGTTTTATTCTTTGTCTTCCTTCCTCTCGCCCTTTGTCCCTCTATTTTTCCTGTTATTGCCAGATTTTCCAGTCTGTTCTTACTTACTATGCGTCCAATATATTCGAACGGTTGCTTCTTGGTTGGTTTTTAGCGATTTTTTTAATTAATCGAAAGATTGTAGAACTTCGCATTAGTGATTTCTTCCTGTCTATTACATTTTTGCGCGTTCGTCTGAGGAGCCGTGTCTCAGCCGTCGTTCCCGGGTCTTTCTCTTTTTCCTTTTCTTCGGCTTCGCTTTCATCATTTCGCCACTTCGTGGAAAGTGAAACATTTTGACAAAAGAATTGTCAGACGAAGAGAGGAGCAGGCGCCCTTTGTCAACGGGGCAGACGTCAACCTACGAGCCCCAGCGCCTCTCCTTGGGGGAGAAGCACTGGGGAGGGTTGTTTGAGGGAGGGGTGCAGCCATCGTTGCCTAGGCGACGAGCGTTGAGTCCTATTCGATCGCTGCTTTCTCTCCATTGAATGGCGGGTTTTTTCGCTTTCATTCGCTCTGCGCAGTCCGTGTCGTAACCAAGGAGAGAGAGAGAGAGAGAGAGAGAGAGAGAGAGAGAGAAAGAGACGGACAGACGGACGGACGGACAAACGAACATAGGCCTAGATAGAGAGATAGGCCTACCTATCGGTAAGATTTGCTTGCGCTCAGAATTGATTTGAACAAGCAGTTGCTTGTCCTCTCAAAGCCTCGGCTTACATCTGCCAAGACATCCGGTTGACAATGTAACGATCATTTAATTACCCGCAAGATGTTTACACTTTTTCTCTTAGATCAACACTCAGTTTGGCCATTTCAATGGTTGACATTGATGCCATCATGCGTCTTTCTCCTAAAGCATTCTCTCTCCTCCCTCCCTCCCTCTCTCTCTCTCTCTCTCTCTCTCTCTCTTCGCTCGTCTAAAATTTATTTTGAGTTTTTTTTTGAATTCAGAAGAATCGATTCTCTAAATAAAGACGGAAAGCATGCAGTGGCGAGTAGCGAGTACCGGCGATTGGGAGATCTGTCTTTCTCGAAATGGGGGAAAGGACTTCTGCTTCTAATTTTGTGAAATGAAGGGGCATTTAACTTGAGGAGGGAGTTGATCCGCCGAGTTTGGATTCAGACGGAGACAAGGACTCGTAGCGATAGGATCCCATCTCTGCTACCCTTCAAAAGGTTGATTACACCATCTCCTCCTCCCCTCCCCACATCAACCCTCCTCACATCAAATCACTGATGTAAGCTCGGATTATGGCACAAGGAAATCCCTGTATGTCATTTGGCGTGAGTTGTCAGCGCCCAGGGCAAGGCAAGCGCTTGTGAAAGCTAGCAGTCTCTTCCAAGGGTCCAATTACTGCTTAACCCCTCCATAGCCTATATCGCCTAGACATGCGTATTTAAGAAAAGAGTGATGTCCTTAAAGTAAACTGCATTTTAATGCAAAAATAGCAGAATAGCCTCCGCCCTCTACATCAAAGCCAAATAACAAACTCTGAATCACAATTTACTCCCCTTCTTGCAACATCTCGTCATGTTTTAATTTCTAAGCTCAAATCATTTCTCCTCAAAAGATCATTTCTCTTTAGCTGTAACGTCCCACCCACTCACCCTTTTGATTAAATGACCCGGCATGAACGGCTCCATCTTTGGCTATAGCTATTTCATTCTGAGATTTTAGCCTCACGGCTTAGGGATAAGGAGCTACTTCGGTGCATCTTTTGAAAGAGCTATAGAAATTAACGAGATTATTTTACTTACTTACTTAATTTCTTTAAAATCGACTGCAAAATTTTCAATAAAAGCATAGAAATCCAGAGTGAAAGCTGTCTTTCAATTGACAGCATTGTGAGGTTGCTCTGTCTCTCTTCAATGGCTCCTGGTTTAATTTAAGTTTTGAGAAACTTCTTTCACAACTGGCAGTTGATACAGTAATAATAAGTTCATAAGATTTTAAAATTCCCAATCGAGTCAAGACTGACATCTTTCACTTGTGAACAGGCCCGTCTTTACGTGTTAAAACCAGGGCACAGTGCCCGGGGCCCCGCGCATCTTAGGGGCCCCGCGCAAAAACGCGATGACTTTTTGGCCTCACACAGATATGAGACGGGCCTGGCCCTATACTAGCCAATCCACAAGATATTCAGCAGGACCTTCATTTAGATGATGTCCCTCGTTCTCGTACAGTCAATGGCGTTAGTGTGTATTATGAAAGGGCTGGGTGTGCTCTATTTCGAACCATGTAGATAAAAATTGAGAACGCTATTGTTGGTCATTCTTGCAAAGGTTAAAGCAATGAAGATGGAACAAGAGGAAAATGTGGATTTTTTAGGAGAATTCCTTCAAATCGAATAGATTTTTACATATCTAGAGCCCATACGCAACAGGCAACAAATATAAACCTGTCCCATTAAAAATCGGGCAATCTGCATCTTAATCCAGCAAAAAGATGATTCCATTGAAAAAGATAATGTGATGTCTTCAGCAAGGGTCACAGATATGAAACCATGCTTGTGAATCCACAGAAGCAAATATAAACCTGTCCCATTAGCAATCTGCTAATCCAGAAAGAATCCTCGAAGCTAGCCCTCATCGGCGTTAGAGTCTCTCTTTGTACTTAATACGTGTGTGATGAGTTTGTTCAATGCAAGAATTTTCTCTTTCTACCCGCCGCAAATCTTGTTATCATCCTCCATAGAAATACTTTGCTGCGACTGCCTACCTGGATCCACAACCTTGACCACCACGGACTACGGATCATGGAATATGGACTATGGATTTTGCATATTTTGAGCTCTCGTGAATAAACTGGTGCACTGCGCCAAACTTTGCTTTCGGGCAGCTCTATAGAAATTTCGTCTTACTTACTTTTACTTTCAGTATACAACAATGTCTCGATTTGCAGGAACGCAGGTCATTCAAACTTCGATGTCATGCGGCTTACAATTGCAGCCAAAAGTTGATCAATAGTTAGCTTTGAGTTGCTGTTCCCTACTCGATAAAAGTGTCCCGGTGTCGGGGTCTCTCTCTCTCTCTCTCTCTCTCTCTCTCTCTCTCTCTCTCTCTCTCTCTCTCTCTCTCGTAGCACCCTAGCTGCCACTCCATGCAGGTTAACGCAATTCTCTTTTATCCTTCGATTATTATCTGGCGCTGATTGAAAAGGCCTCTTCCTCTGCAATATTGCGCGAAATGTAGCGCAAGCTTCCGGGGAGGATTCTGACTCTTCCGAGTTCAATCAATCACGCAATCAATTCAATCAATTGATCGATCCATCGATCCATCAGAACGTTTCGTCATCGGAATTATTCAATGCACTCGGCGTCAGTCGACGGTCGCCTCTTCAGAGAGAGGCGTTTTCAGTTGATTTCCGAAAGTATAGAGAGAGACATTCTGCTTTTGCCGGAAGGGGGAGAATTTCATACATTTATGCAGCCCACCTAATTCACCGTTGTTTGATATCGACCTGTTAATTATTGTTATCATCCAGTCTGGTATCGATCCCAATCGCTATCGCAAACATAGCCCACCGCAGGCTTCTTCTATAGCGCCTCAACTGCGACAACACCCAACATTGCCACAACGCTATTGCATAGGCATATATCATGATGTTCAAAATGTTATCTGTACTGTATATGTATTTTTATAATGACATTATTGGTTGACTATTATATATACGGTTTAGATATATTTAGTCCTTACGTCGCGATGCGTTCGTGGGCGAGCGTTGGTCTATTGAATATACGGTTTAGACCGTTTATCCGCTTATATGGTCGCGATGCGTTGGTGGACGATTTTTTTGTTAGACGACGTTGCAATTAATTAATTTTTCGTAAAACCGGTTTATCCACGTTTGCAGCATCAGAGGGCTGGGCATGCGACGACGTTATTATTGATGAAATATTGTTAATAGAACCGGTTTACATCGTTCAGCATCGATGATGATGGGCGTGCGACGACGGCTATTTTATACAATTGTTTGTAGAACCGGTTTATCGAGGTAATGCAGCATCAGAGGGCTGGGCGTGCGACGACGTTGCTACTGGTAACAATTGTTCGCAGCAATTTTAACGTACATTTGAGCGTACACAAAAATACGTACTACTACGTCACAAAACGCCACAGTTGCGTGATTTTAACGTAGGTAGGCCTAATAGTTTACGTGGCGCAGAGCTACAGAGTAGGTGGCGATCATTGAAAATGTTGTTCAGCATGAATTCAATGATTGGGTATTATCAAGTAAAGGTATTTAATTAGTATTATCCTGCACTGCGAGTTAAAACGATTTGCCGCTTAAACCCTCTTTTGCCAAGTATATAATGATGTTCATAATTATGTTGATATGTATACTATGAGATGTATTTTTATAATGATCATTATGTAACCCATGCCTGCCCTTGTATATATATATATATATATATATATATATATATATACCAGTAATATAACAATAACTGCTTATTTGGTCTACTTCACTGAATATAGTGTATAACAAAAATATTATTCGTGTTTTTATGAGATGTAATTTTTTGATAAAAGGGCTGAGTGTTTTTTTGTTATTTATGTGTTTCAAATAATTAATTTTTCAAAATCTCTTCATCCACGTTTAGAAAGTGAACAGTGATGATAAAAACTTTTCTGGACATTATTGAGTAATTATTATTGATGAAATATATAATGATACATCGTTCGTTGATGATGATTTCGTGTTGACAGTGTTTGTGTGGTGTTTTACATTGAACAATGATTTTTATTTAGTTGCAGGGTCTAATCTGCAAAGTAGTTAAATAGTATTATTATTATTATTATTATTATTAACTTATTACTATATTTTTATTATTATTATTATTATTATTATTATTATTGCCCAGCATTATTATTATTACTACTACTACTACTACTACTACTACTACTACTACTACTACTACTACTACTACTACTACTACTATTCAATGGAATATATTTGCTATGGAAATGAGTCTATCTATTTTAAATGTAACATAAAATGACAGACGATGAAATAGCAGAACTCCTTAATGGCCATTCGCTGTCGACATTCATCGTCTGTTTTGTGAGAAATTCTTTTTGTGATTCTTTTGATGACGAAAAGCTTTCTGACCGCTCAGCCATGCTTTACGTCTGAGACAAATCCCCGAAGATTGCGAAGAGGAGGAGAAGGAGGAGGAGGAGGAGGAGGAGGAGGAGGAGAAGAAGGAGGAAGAAGGAGAAGAATAAGACAGAGACAGCGACGAAAAAGACGTTAACAGACCGAGCGGAGAGGGGAGAGAGGAGGTGCAACGCGATCGAAGATAATTGCAACTAGAAGAGGAAAGATAAGAAGATGGTTTGACACTCATAACGATAAGTTGATAACGATGACGATTTGACGTTACCACTAATGATGTTGTTTGCGACGGTGACGATAATGATGAAGATGAAGGTAGCGATGATGATTCTGCTGCCGATGATGAAGGCGACGACTATATTGATAGCGATGATTATGATGTTGCTGATAATGACTATATGATAGAAACTGGAATCATGTTCTCAACTTCAGAAAAAGTGTGACGGGCAAAAAGGTCATCGGCCATTTTGTGTTGTGTCTTGTGTTTTATGCGTTTATTATTATTCGTCCTAATTTATCGTGTCAGTTACAGGGTGGCGCAAAAAACCGGACTAGTCACATTTAGGTTTGCATTTAATATAGTCCGGTTTGTTGCGCCACCCTGTATTTTTATTTTGCGCCCCACCCCTAAATTTTGCGCATTCCCGACCGATAATGTTGCGCCCTCCTAAATTTTGCGCCCCGGGGCAGCCGCCCTGATCCCACTGGGGACCGGTCGTTGGATTTGTGTAAATTCGTTGAGCAGTTGGCTGGAGAGAAGGTTTTATGAAATCGAGAAATCTGCACGAAATCCGAATTATTGACAGGACTGCATTTTTTGCTCGTCAACGCTTTTTTATCTGAAAGTGTCCGCGTGCCTCTCCCCCTCCACCCTATTCCGGAGTTCTGGCTGCGCCACGGCTAATGCGTCTGATTGTTTATTTGTTAATTGAGGTTGTTAAGGAGAAATCGTCACGTGACTCCTATCAGAATCTGAAGTCGGCTGTCATCGCTCGTCTGTCGAAGGAACGAGGCCAGGCCTATCGCAACCTCAGTCGCTCCGTCCTCCCCCTCCTCGCCGTCTCCCTCCCCGACCGCTCCTTCTCCTCCTCCTCCTCTGGTCCCGGAGTCTGGGAATCGCACGTCGGCTTCTACGTGGGCGGCGCCGGGGGCGGGGGCGGCGGGGGCGGCACCCACCCGCCGTCCGCCCTCCCCACCCTCAGGGAGACAAACGTCGACGAAGACCTCGACTACTCGGCCGCCGCCGCCGCCGCCGATGACGACGGCGACCAGACGAGTGCCGGGTCCCGCGCCGGCAGCTGGACGGCGGGGGCAGAGGGGGGCGGCTGCGGCGGCGGCGGCGGCGGCACCAGGACCCAGCAGCGGAAACAGAAGATGATGATGATGATGTCGACGACGACGAAGATGAAGTCCGGGAGTCTGGACGCCACGTCAACGGCCAGATGCTCCTCTTGGCGCAACGGTCCATTCAAGGGCGCGACCTTCAAGAGGTGGCCGCCGAGGAAAGTCCAGAGCGAGATCATGATCGACCCGGTGCTGCTTTGTCCCTCCGGCGACGGACCCCGGGCCCGGCCTGCCCCGGGGCGGTCCCTGGGGCCTCGGCGGCGGCGGGGATCCAGCGCCCCGTCTGCATCGAGTTCAGGGGGATCTCGTGCAAGGCGTTCGACTACAGCCCCGGCGGGGCCGACGAAGTTTCGCCGATGACCGACGACAACAAACCGGAAACGGAAACGATGTCGCTCGACGATGACGTCATCAGCATTGGCGCTTCGCAGACTCTACCGCATGACGTCAGCGACGCTCAGAACGGATAGAAAGACTAGAAACTCAATAATAATAATAATAATAATAATAATAATAATAATAATAATAATAATAATAATAATAATAATAATAATAATAATAATAAGTATTATTATTATTTAATAGATATAATTTGGCACTTCGAATCATATCTTATATGGAGAGAAAGTCATGAAATCAATCAAATGTTTAAAAGGTGTCAAACTTGGAGGAAGAAATGTAAATAATCTTAGGTTTGCAGGCGATGTCACTTTAATAACTGACTCAGAGGAAAAACTGCAGGAACTTCTAAATAAATTAACTAGCAATAGAAAGCGAAAGGAAATGCCTTTAAAGATCAATATAAATAAGACTGTCTGCATGGTGATTGCCAAGAGCAAAGTAACACCCACATGCAGTATAAGACTAAATGGCAATTAAATCAAACAAGTGGCACTCTTCAAATAGGCCTACTTAGACAATAGTCATTATGATAACCAGAGATGGGAAATTGGAGAAAAGACATAACATCAAGAATAGAAATGGCCAAGGCAGCATTCTTGGAACTTAAAACGATACTTACAAATAGGCACATCTCTTACGAAACACGATTAAGAGTGCTCAAATGCTATAGTTGGTCAGTACTCTTGTATGGAGCAGAGACATGGACTATATCCAAAGCCATGTAGAAGAAATTGGAAGCCACAGAAATGTGGTTTTTACGAAGGATGCTGAAGATTTCATGGACGGGAAAGAAAACCAACGAAGAGATCTTGAATGAAATTGAAATAAAAGAAGTCTGATGGTAACCATCAAAAAAACTTAGCATGATTTAAGGTGGCTTAGAAGGCATTACTGCCTGTGTGAAAGCCACTAGGGGCGCTAACGGGACTTGAACCCGCTCCGTCATCCTGACGCTCCAGCGGGTAACCCACTCTGCCATCTTCTGCCCCGAGATATATTTGCGCAACCGTTATGCCGCGCTCTTAAAGAACAGGAACATGAAGACGAGGAGGATATGAAGAAATTTGAATTAGAAAGGATCGGGATATAAGAGGATATAAAAGGCAGCTTTCCTTCTTCGGACACATAATGAAGGATGAAGGCCTGGAGCATTTGGCAATAGCCGGAAAAGTGGAGGGAAAAAGAGCCAGAGGAAGAAAGGCAGAGAAACACCTATGTAGACTGCCTACAAGAAGGAATTGAGGGAGTAAAGAAAAACATCGAATTAATGAGAGGATGTCAACGATCGAACAAAGTGGAAATCCATGGTCACTAATGTAGAAATACACAGCAATCTAATGAAGAAGAAATCATATATGATTAGGAGTAGACTACACATTCAAATATTTCCTGAAATGATTCAGTGTAACTTTTTCTTTGACTTTCTGGCTTCATCTGACTCTAATCCAATTAGGATTTGGTGCGCCATCGGCTGGTGCCCTGGGCATTATGATAGTGGCGCCATAGAAGTTTATTTCTTGATTGTCTGATTGATCGATTTATTGATTGATGTTGCAGAAGAGTTGGGACCCTATAAAGAAGACATTAAAAACAAATGATTTAGCGGATAAGCGTCCCCAACATGCCGCATGCTTGCAAACCCTGAGCTGTGATTGCAGAAGACTTTTCGAAGAAGGTCCCGATTCTAGGGCATCACTGGGTCACTGGGATTGGACTGGGTCCCCGGCTGGGTCCCTGGGTCTCTGGGTCCCTAGACCTCTGGGTCCCTGTGTTGCTTTCCTGCCCTTTTGTTGTTTTGAATATATGTGAGAATCGCACTGCTATTTCCAGTGACGCAGATGGTATAGGATTTTGCTGAAGAAAGGGACCAACGTATTCGACGTCGATCCCGTTTTGAATTTGCCTTCGAGGGCGTCTTTTATCCCGATCCTTTCTAATCCTAAATTTCTTCATATCCTCATCACCCTCCTTTTTTCGTGTTCTATAGGAGCGTGGCATAACGGTTGCGCAAATATATCTCGTGTTCAGCTTTGAAGCGCTTTTTGTCATGACTAGTAAAATCCGTGATTACGCAGTTCATAAATTAACAACAGTGGTTCTCACACGGCAGTCCCTACTGAACCACTTTAAGCCTTGTTATATTATATATTATTATAAGCAAATAATTTATTTTTGATTTGAACAAGAAACCCTTAACAACATTACCCTAAACAACACTATCACACGGAGACAGTGTTATTTCTAGGATTTTGAATTTGGGGTGTCGGGAAAATCTGGAGGTGTCGGAATTTTTAAGTCTCTGCCCAAAAAAGGCTGACAAGCAAAAAGAATCATATCAAGTCCCAAAAGCAACCAAGAAACATTAAAAAGTCTCAAAATACCTCTGACAAGCAAAAAATGTCATCCGAGAATAAAAGTTGGGGTGTCCTCCATTAGGGGGTGTTTTGAGCTTTTGTATGCATACCATTGTCGCATTACCAAAATTTTTGGGAGGGGTGTCGACCTCATGTTGGGGGTGTTAGGGGGTGTAAAATATCTTTGCACGGAGATCGTTCTCTCGGTGACAGTTTCTCTTCCATTTTTTCTGATTTTACTTTCTTGGCTTTTTCTGAGAAACCTTTTCAGCCTAGTTCGAGGACAGTTTTCTCGCCAGCAATTTAGAGTTCAGAGGTCAGTTTCTGGATTTGTTTTATTTGATTTTGCCGTGAAATTTAAGCAGACGTTGTTTGACCGAGTGCAGAAAATGATTCCGTGCACAAGAAATGGCGGAACTGGACGAAGAGAAGAGAAAGAGAGAGAGAGAGAGAGAGAGAGAGAGAAAACTCTCGGTCTTCGTTTTTCCACCTCCTCCGACCAAAGCGATTATTCTGGTCGTGTCGTAGGAGGTCCTCGCAGTGTGCAGTCGGTGCAAAGTGCCACGTCTAGCAGTTCACAATAACGGATTAGTGCAACGTAATATTGAAAGACACGAAACTGCTCTCTCTCTCTCTCTCTCTCTCTCTCTCTCTCTCTCTCTCTCTCTCCTCTCTCTCTGTCAGCTGTTTGGCCTAAGAATTGATAAACTGCAATCTTAGACTGTGTCACACCAACTCTGGTTATGTCCTGTTGCTTCATGTGAGGTTCTCGTAATAGTGAGTCAATTCGGAGATCTTCTAAAAGTAGCTTGCGTGTTATTTCTCCCAGTTGATCTGATCTTCTACGTCTAGTATCTGTCCTGCCATCGATCGGTGCCCAAGGGTATTAGATATCGTGCCATAAAAGTGCGTAATTGTTATTGTTATTGTATTCCGTTTCTAAAGTGGATAATTAATTTGCCGACGCAGGTTTTAGAGGAACAGTTCCAGGTGCGACGGTTTCCATTTGGGAGAGCTTTTAATTCGTGCATCGGTTGAGGTTGATGCAAATCGATGACTGTCTGCACTGTATCCATTGCCATCTGTCCTTAGACATCGACGCCAACACCCGCACACCCACACACTGTACATACACACACACACACACACACACACACACACACACACCATTCGACATAAATCGCAGGAGTGGCTGACTGCCGAAGCAGAAAGGAGGAAGCTGGAACGAAAGGAGTTACTCAGAGATACAGACAGCCATACAGGCAGACAGACAGGCAGTCACTGAGTCGGTGGGATGTGCATGTGCGTGTCTGTCTGTGTGTGTTTTTCGTCGCATGTGCCGTGTTCAGCAGAGCGACAGATGCTGGTCATGAGTTCGAAGTCCGGAAGGAGAACTCACGAGGCGCCGCATAACAGCAGGTGAATCTCAATTGGGTGTCGGAATTGAGTGAGAAAAAAATACGACCCAGACACGAATGGAGTCGTACCTCTCCCCCTCTTGCTCTTGCCCTAGTCCCTCCCTCCCTCCCTCCCCCATCGCCCAGAAAATCAATCGTCCTGTCGACCCTTTCATCTTCCACGCATTTCCTGTCTGCCATTCATCTTCCGATCTGTTTAATATTCGCCCGGTGGCAATTAGCTTGCAATCAATGGCCGTTGAATTCATGGTCTCTGTCTGCTTTTCTGCAGCCGATCAAGTCGTCATTCTCTCACAGTCTCCGTTAACCGTCTTCTCCACAGTGCCTATTTTACCCCCAAATGGAAATTCCTCAGAACAGAGATATCGAAAGTGATTTTGGTCAAATTTTGAAATTTTTCATGATGGCCTATAGTTAGTCCAGGTGATGTTTTGTGGCGTAAAAACTCGTGTTCTCCGATCGTCTTCGTTTTTGTCGCCTTCAAAGAATCTGCTCTCGAAATCCTCGATATATCAATTCAGTGTTTAATCTAGATTCCTGGACTCCGGGAAGGGGGAACTGATAAAGCCGGGGGAAATTCTGCTAGGGGCCGCTGTTAGTCCATGTAGTATTCTAAAATTTCCGGAGGGAATTTGAAATTTTCGGGGAGAAAAGGGCAATTTCCCCCGGAAACGGCCTAGAATAAACACTGTATCAATTGTGCCCTTGGATATATTTGAATTTTAAAACCACTTACATGTAACTCCAAAACAGAGACTACTTGAGAGATCTGTTATTGCAAAAATCGACAGATTCGAGCCAAGCATCCGGATTGAAATGTCTAATTTTATGGCGTCACTACAGGGTCTCAAAGTATTCTGCAATCCTTTCATCAAATCCGAACAAAATATTGACATGAAATTTTGTCAAATTGTGAATTTTTGAAGAATTCCATAGTGACATTATTTTGCTCGTCGGAGAATATGGTCGATGTACCCCCTAATTCGGGACCCTGGGTACGCCACTAACATCTCTCAACTCATTTCTCTCTCTCTCTATCCATATATATATATATATATATATATATATATATATATATATATATATATATATCAGTGTCGTGGCCAGGATTCCAGAATATGGGGGGGGGGACACTTCCACCCTTTTGGCCCAAATATCTTGCTTTAAAATCTGCTGCTTGGTGCGTTTTCCTCGACACACACACACCATTACTCACCCCATCATTACTCACCGGGCTTGAACTAATCTCACGACCGGTCCCGATTAAAATAGGGGGACCGGCCCCCGTGCACCTCCTGTGGTCACGCATGTTCTTTGTTTTATAATCTTTCTACCTGAAATCTAAAGTAGTAAGGTGCGCTGTGGATTTTCTGTCTTTAGACTTCTTCAGTTTAGGACTTAATTAATATTAGAATTCTTTCGGAGTCTTTCAAGTTCATCGCAGGCGCGGAGGTGTTCTGATTGGCTAGCGGCGCTTTCATTGCGTCCAGAAACGAATGGCAATTTTGAGCGAAAAATCAAAAGACATGAGAGTTTTCTTTCGTTTAGATACGAGGAGAGATATCTATCTATCTGAGATAGATATCATAGCTATTCCTATCTTAGAACAGTGACGGTTCCACCATGTTTATGACTGGGGATGCATCCCCCACCGGTATTCCAGCAAATGACCTTTTTTTCGCTTCTCAGCCTATTTTCCGGTGAGTTTTTAAAAAATTCAGTGAAAAATACTGCGAAAATACCTTCTGTTTTGCTTGCCTTTTTGGCAAAGTTTATTAACATTATTTAGCGGGCAAAACACTAACCATGACCTTTTTCTCTCTTTTCTTTTTCTTCTTCTTCACTTTTCATCTCCCTCCCACCAACTTCCTATAATTTTTTTCATCCCCCCACCAAGAATTCCCGGAACCGCCACTGTCCTTAGAATGATACAGTTTCGCTAAATATCATGTTCTTGTTATTGCTGCTGGTTCACAATGTCCGTTGCCATGACTTTGTCCAAGATTGTTACGCACGAACGAACTGAATAAGCAAAGGGTAATTAAGATCAACTTATGAACCATTCGTGGTCTTTCAAACACTGCGCTTCAAATGATTTTTGTATAAAGTTATTATAATATAGGCATACTGTAAGTTGTTATTTCAAAAAATTTCAAATAAAACATATTGTTGCCTTGTAATTGCAAAAATCGATAAACTTTGCGTTGTAAATGCAGACTTGATAGACGCAACAAAACTGTAATGTATCTTCTACAACAATTCGCATCTGCTTATTTCAGGGAGCAAAGGATATTTTGAAACAGTTAAAAATTGAGTATGAGAAAATAATTATGTTCTCGATTTATATACGCTTAGATAGTCACTGAAGCCCCCAATGTCGACTGATCACTAAAGGCCTATAGAGTTTCAGATTGAAAAAAAATCGTCGTTTTGCGTTCATTTGGAAACACGTTATTGACGATTTCTCATAAAGAACATTCTACATTTTGAAATTGTTGACAAATAGCAAATTTTCTCAGTGTAAGTCTCTATCAGATATGTAATTTTAAATCTCTCTCTGGCGAATTTCAGTTGACTTTTGCAAATGGCGTAAATTTTCTGCTGTGTCTTTCTTCAAAGGGTTTCTTTGCGTTGGTATCTTTATCTGTGTACACTGTAGGATGTGTTCTCGTTTATTAATCTCATCCATTAGCGTCGCCACGGGGAGAGGCAAATAGGGGCAACTGCCCCCACCCCCCAACCTGCCCCAAACCACCTAGCAGATTCGCGCAAATCCGGTGAAAAAGTTATTTATGGAGGGGGTGGGAAGGTGGGAAAGAAATCTGACACGCCAGCCCCCTCTTGCCTACCCCAACCAAAAATTCGCGTCCAAATGCCCTCCGGGTCCAAATGCCCTCCGCGTCCAAATGTCCCTCCGCGTCCAAATGCCCTCCGCGTCCAAATGCCCACCGCGTCCAAATGCCCACCGTGTTCAAATGCTCACCGCGTCCAAATGCACACATTTTGGAACCATTAGCGTTGCCACGAGGGCAAATGGGGAAACTCCTCCCAACCTGCCCTAGACCACCTACCAGATTCGTGCAAAGCCGGTGAGAAAGTTTTATTGTGGAAGGGTGGGTAAGGAATCTGACACGCCAGCCCGTTTTGCCCCCTCTAGCCAAAAACTCCCGGCGACGCCACTGATCTCATCCGCCGTCAGCCCACACTCTCTCTCTTCTCTCTTCTTATGTCGTTTTCTCTCTCTCTCTCTCTCTCTCTCTCTCTCTCTCTCTCTCTCTCCTCTGAGTCTCTTTCTGCGTGTGTTCAAGTTGAAGAACGAACCTTTAGTAGACGTCGTTTTAAATAGAAACGACATCAAATTAGAACTCTTCTAAACGTGTCTAAGAATTGGTCTAAGCCAAGATATACACTACTGTTTGAGAATTTCTCGAGAGACGGAGTTTGCAATATAATGACAGCTGAAATTTTTACGCAATTACAGCAGCAGCAGCAGCAACAACAGTCGGGATAGAGCTTAAGAATGACGTTTAATGGTTGAAATACATCCAGGTAACAATTACAGTTGCACAGAAACTCACATCAGCAGTAGTTGTTGCTATTAGATTACAGAGTACATTCATCGTGGCGAAATAGTTTTAAGGTCTTTTAGGACCTGAACTCGGGACACAGAGGAACTGCTCTGCAGCATAGGATGCTGTCAAAAGCATTCATACGCCTCCCAAGTCGAAAGAGAGTGATCGCCCCCTGGCGACAGATTTCAAACGTCAACGAATAAAAAACGTTTCGACGAAATCAGACGCTGAAATAATTTCCATGGCTCCACTCAGAACACACTCCAGCAATGACCAGGTATATATGCTCCCCCTCCAAAAAAATCAGGCTACCTTAAAGTTTTTTATGTGTTTTTGAAGATTCAAAGTTTTTAAAGATTTATACCCTCCCAAATCGCATTATACTCCCTCAGATCAAATTCCTGGCTACGCCCCTGGCAATGACGACGATTTGAATCTAGTCGCAAGCTTCGTAAAAAGTTTTAAGATTTTTCAGAACGCTCTTTGTTACAAAATACGATAAAGAAACACACACACACATACATGCACACACACACATATATATTATTATTTACAGCGAGAGCGGGTGATATTTTCAGTAGACGATGACGAAGAAAGTGTGTCTTATTCTTTGAGTAGTTGGGAATAGTTCTTGTACGATTCGATGTTTCTCTTGAGGAAGTCGGAACAGGGTCCAAGGACCCGTTCAAACCTCGCTCTGTCCATCTTGCAGCACTTGAGTTGGCCGAGGGCGACGACAGACGCTGCCCTTGGACGATCCAACAGCAGCGCTATCTCTCCTACGACGACGACGACGACGACGACGACGACGACGAGACGACCAGCAGAACAAGAAAAACAGCACATTTGAAAAAACAAAAACAAAAAACCGCAAAAGTATCGGACCTATTCTAGAAACAAGTTGCCAATACAGGAACAAACCTACCAGAGGACATGAGCATTGTAGAAATAGTGATACAGTTACAGGACGTGAATGAGGCATTTGTGACAAAATATTAATTTATTAGTTTTAATGTGCACTAAAAACAAGGAGACAAGGAAGTGGAATACAGGAACAAACCTACCAGAGGAAATGAAAATATTAATTTATAGTGTATGAATTTGTGACATAAGAAAAGAAAAAAGTTTTAGTTTTAAAAAAAAAAAAAAAAAAGGGAGACAAGTATTTTTTGGAATACAGGAACAAACCTAACAAAAAGCATTGATGACGAGTGATAAAAAAGGTCGTGAGGCATTTTTGAATAGTATAAAAAATTTCCAATTATAGTTTTGTCAAAGAAAATTTTCAAATACAAGGAGACAAGGAAGTGGAATACAGGAACAAACCTACCAGAGGACAAGCATTGTAGAAATAGTGATACAGTTACAGGACGTGAATGAGGCATTTGTGACATCGTATACTGCAAAGTTTTAGTTTTATCTGTAGACTCAAATACAAGGAGACAAGGAAGTGGAATACAGGAACAAACCTACCAGAGGACAAGAAGACAAAGAATGAGATTACACAGCAAGACCATGATATGGATGAATGGCCGCTGGTTTCAATCTGATCTCCAATCTCGATCCTTTCAGGTTTCATGCCTTAACCAAACTTTATTACCATTCGACCTATTATGGAGTACTACAGGGATCTGTTCTTGGACCTGTATTGTTCAGTCTCTACACTACCCCACTTTCATCTTTAACATCTTTAATTAGGCCTAACTTTTAATTTGAATCATCAACTTTATGCTGACGACACTCAGTTATTTCTTTCCTTTACGCCGTCTTCCTTTAAAACATCAGTCACTGAACTAGAATCAGCATTTTCGTTAATTTCATCGTGGATGTCAGATAATCTCTCTGCTCTCAATCCTTCCAAAACAGAATTTCTTTTAATTTAGACTGCCACAACAACTGAAAAATATTGAAAATCCCACACTGATTTTAGCCCCAAACACAATGATAACCTCATAAATATTGAAGCTCACATATCCAATGTTCCCTCTAAGGTGGGCGAGCGCCTAAAGGAGGCGAGACATAAGCCCGAAAAATTTTGTTATTGCCCAAAAATATAGCTTGTATTTTTTCAAATTATAAAAAATTAAATATTCAACTTAAGTCACGACAATTAAGTGCTGAAAAAGGTCATCGCCTCACCACGCTCTTTGCTTCTTTGACGTCCTGAAATGAATGACTGACAAGCAAAAAAGGTCGTCACCATTTTTTGATTTTGTTCCTTTGCACGAAGCAAAACTGCCCCAAAGTTAGTCAACTGGGAAACAGTTGCTGCCCAAGAGAAATTATTGTGGCAACAGTTTTGCTTCTCTCACCAAAGTAATCGGAAGATCCAAGATTTCCGATTTCGACTGCCTCTCCCTCTCCTTCTGGCCGCTGAAGTACTTTGGCGGAACCCTTCAACAATTCGAAGTTACGTGGTCTTATATATATATATATATATATATATGTATATATATATTGTTGATTTAATTTGAAAACAAAGATGACAGGTTTTCGAAGAAGCAAATGGGAGTGACATGTAGACAGTAAACGTCCAATTGGACACATTGACAGTAACGTCTAATTGCTGGATGATTTTGGGTTTCAAGATATTAGTATTTGCTTCAGACAGAGAGAGAGAGAGAGAGAGAGAGAGAGAGAGAGAGAGACAGAGAGACAGACAGAGAGAGACAGAGACAGACAGAGACAGAGACAGAGACAGAGAGAGAGACAGAGAGACAGAGACAGAGACAGAGACAGACAGACAGAGACAGAGACAGAGACAGACAGAGAGACAGAGAGGCAGAGAGACAGAGACAGAGACAGAGACAGAAACAGAGACAGACAGAGACACAGAGAGAGATGGAGAGAGATGGAGGGAGATGGAGAGAGAGAGGGAGAGAGTTGTGGTGTACCTCTAGAATTATGAAGAAGTCCTCTCCTGGGTCTCCTTGGCGTATCACTTCCTGTCCGTCGCTGAACTGCGCTGGTTCCAGAGCGTCGGCAATTGTCAGGATCTCCCATTCATCGAGATCAGCTGCGAAGGAAAGAGGCGGGAGATCAGTCGACGACTGCTGCTTTAGGGGAGGGAGAACCCACCCATCCCACCCACACCTCCACCTCCACCCCAACTCAGCCGAGCAAATTCCAAATCACGCAACGCCAGAGAAATCTAGAATGACGTTCCTAATGACGGTTTCCGAAATTATTGAAATCTCGAAGCTGGTCGAGATAAGAAGGAATTTGCCTATTGCTTGAAATTGTTCATTTTGCGTTAAACAAATATTCTAATCTTTGGCAGGTAATAGTATCGAAGACGAATTGCTTGAGAGCACAGGATCGAACCAGAGGCGTAGGCCTAGCGTACTTGGTTCCCAGGACATCCCCTATAACTGCCCAGTGCCCAACCCTAGATACGCCACTGGGCGAAACCAATCAGTCGTCAAACCTAAAATAGGAACTTTGCTGAGGAACTCTTTGTATTGTTTTCTCTTCCGTATTGTACTTCCCTGATAAATAGAAACACTAACAATAGAAACAACATCATAATCATCACCGCGGTTATCGTCGTCGTCATCATCATCATCATCATCATCATCAATCGTCGTCATCGTAATTGATTCAAAGAATCTATCATCATTATCTTTGCAGTTGCAATCAAATTTGATTTGGTCAACCGTTTAGCTTTTCGTTAACTTAGAGTTTAGTTATTTCATTTTAACCAACGGAGCGATTTCTATCAACGCTTTCTGTCCAGGAGTTGCTTAGACTAACAGTTCTGAATTTTAAGAGGATAAGTATTTTCTCAACGCTGAACACAGTTCATCAGACTTAAACTGAATTGCGTGATATTCATTTTAAACAGAATATTCTTGTGCAAAGTCGTTTTCGAATAGCTCTGTTTTGTAGTTTTAAAAATTAATTCACGAATGTCGCCGTTAGATTCGCGTTTAAAAGCAACTGACTGCGACCGTAGTAAAAAAAACATTCTGGGGGTTTATTGATTGAGTTTTGAAATTACCATCAGGATCCTTCTGTAACTGTTTCGGTCGATTCCCCACAACTGAACGTCGGTCTTGGCCTGAAACATTCGCAGGCAATGCACGAAAATTACTCATAATAATAATAATAATTATTATTATTATTATTATTATTATTATTATTATTATTATTCATAATTGAATATTTCCTGACTTTATTAATGTATCGCTTTCTTAGAAGTTCGCCGTTAACTTGCAATCCGTAAAAAGACTCGTTTCGCTTTTTTTAAACAATGACTGAATCAAAGAAACAGTTCAGACGAAAGTGTTGCTATAGTTGCATGCGCATGTAGTGTGGACTGAAGAGGCCAGACGATTCATGCAGCGACCATGATTCGCTTGCCTTGATCGTAGCCGCTCTCGGTGTTCCGTAGATCAGAGCCAGTTCCCCAAAGCTGCATCCTTCGCCAAGAGATCCCACTTGCTTCTCGTTTACATAGATCTACCAGAAGAAGACAAAGAAGGAAAAGAGGAGGATGAAGCTGATGGTGAATGAAGAAGAAGATGAAGAAGAAGATGATGATGAAGATGAAGAAGAAGAAGAAGGCATCATGATAATGGCATCATAGAAGTTTATTGATTGACTGAAACCATCAGTTTTCACGAAATGTGTGAAGATTGTGAAATAATACAAAATAATGATTGAGAAAATAAATGTGCCATGCGAACAATTCTCTATATTGGCACACTACAGTAGGCTATAGCAGCGTAAGAGGTAACAAGTGTAAACTGTTCAAACAGAGGGAGGAACCAGCGAAGAAGATCTGTTTAGTGCAAGGGTTTTTACGGACAAATGGAACAGTTTGAACGAAGAGGCAGTAACAGTTGAAACAGTAAACGGATTCAAAGGTTATCCGGGAAAACTTGGTTATTGAATGGTGAGTTTGTTGCTTTCAAACGACGTGGCTTAAGGCGCCAATGCTTATGCAATGCTGCAGCTGAGACATTGGCTTCGATAATTATCGAAAGAGTTCACAGCTAAAACCTGTGAATTATTCATTTGACTGCATAAAGTATTTTTTATTAAAGCTGCGGTTATTAACGATTAATTAATCGATTAATCTTTAAAAATTTTTTAAAAAATTAATCGATGTCGTTTGACTTCGACGTACTATAGTTGATGCGAGGATAGTGGAGACAATTAAATATTAACGAGAAATTTTGATTGTCGTAGCATTATTATTTTTAACATTGTGAACGAAAATAATTTTTGATGCATTGAATTCGATCTGAGAACCGCTGTACAGGAATATTTTTTAATCAATTCATGAATTTATCTGATCGTCGAAACGTGACCTGATGCTTGAATTCGATCTTGTACGGGAATATTTTTTAATCAATTTATGAATTTATCTGCGTCACGTGACCGCTTCATATGAGACAGTGAAAAATTGTGTGATCAGTTGACACCTACATCCACCTCTCCCTGATCAATGACATAGAAATTGTCTCCCTCATCACCTGCAATCAATAAAGCAATCAATTCATCAGATATAACTAAGATCAGTCAATCAATCGCTCACAATCAGTGAAACAGACAACGAATTCAGAATAAAAGAATTATGCTGATCTCAGTGTTATTAAAATGGAATTCAGATCTACTAAAGAGGAATCTCTTTCTCTGGCTCTCCATTTAGTATCTCTGCTAATATTGATTTCCAATTTAACGCTAGTTGACTTGTGTTTCTATTATTATTATTATTATTATTATTATTATTATTATTATTATTATTATTATTATTATTATTATTATTATTATTATTGAATGGATGTTGTAATCTTCGATCGTTCCTTGATTTCGATTTGGTATTAATCAGGCAGTCGGAATGAATTTTTAGCAGGGGGGAGGTGCAGATCTTCCGAGGCGAGGTGTTTGGTTGTCACAATTTTCGGCGGACAAGCCAAAAAAGGTCATATCCTACCGTCATTTCCTATATTTTTGAGTCCACAAGCAAAAAATGTCATTTCCTACATATTTTTGAGTCTAAAATTCCAATGGGTGCAGATCTGAACCCCCAGCTTCGTCTTCCATGGGTGCGATGCACCCTATTTTTTCCAGAGGGTGAAGCTGCACCCTGCACCCCCACTTTGTACGGGCCAGGGGCAGGTATTAATAGATTGAAATCAATCAGAAATACTCGTTTTAAAATCTAAGACAGCTTAATATTTGACCCGGTGACCTCTAAGTCGTCTTTTGTTTCACGGTCAATGATCATGATCAATAATATTGATCATAGAGCGTCTCTTTATAAAGGAATCGGTGGCAACTGATAGTAGCAGATGCAAAGTCATGTTCATTGTCTTTCCAAGTGAAAGCAATGCAGCAAGACAGAAAGAGAGACAGAGACAGAGAGACAGAGAGGCAGTACAGCGCTACAAAAGAATTACAATGCCCATTGCATTGATAATAATTATTCTTCTGCAGTCTTGTTCTATTTTCGATCGCCAGCGAATCCCGCGTGGACGAAACCAAATCCATACATCAGAATCTAGAATCGAAAGGGCTTCGAAGCCTTACGAAATAGCTCCAAGCAGACGCACAGAGAGAGAGAGAGAGAGAGAGAGAGAGAGAGGGAGAGAGAGAGAGAGAGAGAGAGAGAGAGAGAGAGAGAGAGAGAGAGAGAGAGAGAGAGAGAGGGAGAGAGAGAGGGAGAGAGAGAGAGAGGAAAACATACAATCACACGGTGACTGAAGGGCATTGGAGGCATTGGGAGGAGGCCACCGGTGGGTGGAAGTAAGTAAGTAAAGTAAAATCCCGCGGTTTTATATAGCGCTTTGGAAAATACCACGACAGTAGCTGCTTATTCTCAGGTGCTTAGCCTATCTTAAAATCGCAATGGTAAATGTAAATGATCAGTCAGACAATGGTCAATATATCCAAAGGTCAGTGAGGCGAGGTTGTTATAGCTATGGAGGAAATGGTTCAAGAAAAAGGAACGATTTAAACTTAGATCTGAAGACATGATGAGATAATGCAGGAATTGTAGGAATTGAGGATTCCGAATTTAATGTTTGAAAGTGTCTAAGACTGCGGAGGGAAGCTAGGATAGAGTTTAGGGATGTGCGGGTATACCCGTGACAGTACCCGTACCCGCGGGTACGGGTAGGGTAGGGTACACATTTTACGGGTACGGGTCGGGTACGGGTACAGCGCTACGGGTACGGGTACAGCGGCTACGGGTACGGGTATACCCGTTTTACCCGTAAAGTTATATTTTCATTTCTCACTACTATAGCAAATTAGCAATGCAGTAATAGAAAAATAATATTGAGTAAAGTGTATTAGTATAACTTGTACATCGCGTTCAGTTTGTCAGACAGCATGCATTTTACTTACTGAAAACATAAAGGAAATACAGATGACGTCATCTGACATCATCAGTAATAAATCCATAGTGGCGTCCTCTGACTCCTCCAAGGACTCTTTGACCGAGAAAGTTCTTCTGGTAAAGTTTTGTGGTTTAACTTGAGCTCTAATGCCTGCTCATAGATAAATGATATCTACTAAATAGTTTAAACAAGCCCATTCATGTCGGCTTAGGAGCTGACTGATTATCCTGATTCCTGTACTAGATCTGCCCTAATCTAAACATGCGTGCTATTTACAATGAATAGTTATCCCAATTTCGTAGCCCCTATTTCACTGTTGCCTCTCTATAGTCTCTAGGAACGGATACGGGTTCACGGGTCCATGTACAGGCCTTGTAGTACTTGTATCCGTAAACGCACCCGCGGGTACGGGTCCAAAATTCCAAATCCAAAAACTCCAAATTCCAACCAAAGTCGGTTACGGGTACGGGTACGGGTACGGGTACACAGCTTACGGGTACGGGTCGGGTACGGGTACAGCGCTACGGGTACGGGTAGGGTAGGGTAAAAAAGTTTTTCCACGGGTACGGGTAGGGTATGCATTTTGCTGTACCCGCACATCTCTAATAGAGTTCCAAAGTCCAGGTGCGACGTATGAAAAGATACGGTTGCAGATTCTTAGGGATGACTGATTGAGTGGGCATGACAGAGTGAGGTAAGATGACGAACGTGTGGGTTGAGGAGGCTGAGGTGTTAATAGTGATCTAAGGTAGACAGGTTTTGATGACTGAAGTGAGCTATATGTAAGTGTTATTATCTTATATTGGATACGTTCTGATATTTTAAGCCAATGTAATGATTTTAGTATGGGTTAAATATGGGAGAACTTAGGCGACTTAGTAACAGCACGAGCCAATGCATTTTGAATAGATTGCAATTTATTGACAGAGGCTTTGGGAAGGTTATAGTAGAGGGAGTTACAGTAATCTAATTTGGAATGGCTATTCAAGTGAAGAAGAAGAAGAAGAAGAAGAAGAAGAAGAAGAAGAAGAAGAAGAAGAAGAAGAAGCAACCGTATAATAAAAGACATCGTAAAAGCGTATTACTGAAAATAATTGAACGCGCTTCAACAGCCCTGCCTCTCATTGAGAGAGGAGAGAGAGAGAGAGAGATGGAGGGAGGGAGGGAGAGGGAAAGAGGGAGGGAGGGAGGGAGGGAGGGAGGGAGAGAGTGTGAGAGAGAGAGAAGGCAATGGGACAGAAGGAGGGAGCGAGTGAGAGATAGAGAAGGAACCTAATGAAGCATGGAATTACAATCAGACCTGATTAACGTTGCGTCTAATTGGCCTCTCCGTCTGAGTATTCTTATCGAAAGGCGCTAAATAAATTGCACCTTGCATTGCCAATTACAATGCATTGACAGCATGACTCTGCAGACATTTTTAACCCAACTCTATTATGGATAACTTTTGAATTCATTTATTACAAAAATTCAGTAGAATTTTGCTGCATTTTTGCAGTCTTACAACTATTTGAAATCAATAAGAAAATAAGCTTCCGGTCCAAAACTCAACAAGAGATACAATAAAAAAACACAGAGGAAATCTACAAATATCGCATTTAGTTCAAACAATAACAGACTAAGTCTAAAAGGGCGTTGAACGCACCTTGTTTGATGATGACTTCGCCAGCAGCATAGACCGCTGGAAACATCGCATCGAATATGTCTCTGCGTAGAGATAACAGTAAAAGACGCGTTGAAAGCGTTGAATTTATCTGAAGAAATGATCTAGTATCCATGATCTAATATCTATTGATCTAGATTCTATGATCTAGCATCTATGATCGAGTATCGATGATCTACAGTAGTATCTAGGATGATCGAGTATCTATGATCTAATATCTATGACCTAGTATCTATGATCTAATATTTATGGATCTAGATTATATTATCTAGTATCTATGACCTTGTATCTATGATCTAGTATCTATGATCTAATATCTATGAATCTAGATTCGATGATCTAGTATCTAAGATCTAGTATCTATGATCTAGTATCGATAACCTACAGTAGTATCGATGATCACGTATTGTTCGCTTGTAATCGTGAAAATCGTTTTGCCGAAAATATCCGTCTGAATTGGAGCTTGGATTTAATAGTTATGTTATTATTATTATTATTATTATTATTATTATTATTATTATTATTATTATTATTATTATTATTATTATTATTACATGGCTATTAATGTGAATAAAGTTATTCACAAAGTGAAGAATCGTGAATAAGTGCGGTTCAATTGGAGTGAACAACTTGCTCAAGGTTGTTGCGCAGTGGCAGCTATAGAGTATAGACATTGCATCAAGGAATGGCGTGAATAGTTTCCATGTTTTACATTTTTTTACATTTATTGGGGGAAAAGGTAAAAGTCATGCTAACTAAAGCATTCTAGAGCGTGTAATAGTGAAGATCTCTTAGCTGCAGGAATTCTGTGTTTATGTCTTACAGTCATAGACTACACTGTTCATTTATATCGAAAATGCCTAATTCAAACGCATATAGAGGTGAGAGAATAGTATATCTGCCGAAGTGGTTCAATCAATCAGTCAATCAATCAAGTGGCTGATAATTATTAATTATCAAAGACCATTAGACACCTTTTTTCTGAGTCGTCCAGGTGAGAGAAAAGAACGGTTTTGGCGATTGCCTTCGAGAGAGCGGCGGTCGTTGCGTCATCCTTCGGTACAACCTAAGAAAGAAAGAAAGAAAGAAAGAAAGAAAGAAAGAAAGAAAGAAAGAAAGAAAGAAAGAAAGAAAGAAAGAAAGAAAGAAAGAAAGAAAGAAAGAAAGAAAGAAAGAAAGAAAGAAATAAAGAAAGAAAGAAAGAAAGAAAGAAAGAAAGAAAGAAAGAAAGAAAGAAAGAAATACAAACACAGATCAATCAATACAACCACAGTTCAATCAATATAATCACAGACCAATCAATATAATCACAGACCAATCAATATAATCACAGATCAATATCACCAGGCAACGCCCATAACACTGACAGAGACAAAGGCCTATTCAGTCGTCGTAAAATTCAGACGACAACCGAGAGAATTGAGAGAGAGAGAATTGAGAGAGAGAGAGAGAGAGAGAGAGAATTGAGAGAATTGAGAGAATTGAGAGAGAGAGAGAATTGAGAGAGAGAGAGAGAATTGAGAGAATTGAGAGAGAGAGAGAGAGAGAGAGAGAGAGAGAGAGAGAGAGAGTCAAAGTCATTTTTGACTAGAAGAGTTTGCTCACTGCTTCTCATTATTTCGTTTATTTTAGTGTCTTTATTTTCTTTGATATTTCTTTTAATGCTTTTAAGGTTTGGCTCTTATAATAATAAGTTATTATTATTATTATTATTATTATTATTATTATTATTATTATTATTATTATTATTATTTCATGTTATTGTTGTTGTTTTCATGAAAAGATCTGCTATTCGGACTTGACAGCAGAAGTCTTGCTGTCCTTCGTGTCCTGAGAGCCCTTTGCTTTCTTAGGCCCTGCTGCCTGTCTCTTCGTGACAGCTTTCTTTGATGTCTTTGGAGCATTGCTGGGTGGAGCAGCTGTCCGCTTCCTCGGACTCCTTCCCTCCGACAGGTCAACGTCAACAAATGCAGCTTCGGTTTCAGCTACTGTTGACTGAGTGACTGAGGCTTCTTCTTTGGAGCTGTAGGTGGGTTTTTTTGAGTGCTCTGCTGTCTCCCCAGCCTCTTTGCAGGTCGGTCGTAAGTAGAGAGTATGCTCGTACTGAACGGTGTAGCAGCCCTTGATGTCGCAGAGTGGACGATACGGTTCGACGATTTCCAGATCGCACAGATTCTTTATTATTATTATTATTATTATTATTATTAATTTAACGTAATTTCAAGTGGCTTAGGAACTAGTATTATTATCATCGAATGCTTAATGTGCTAAATGATGTCAGCCATTTGATTGCGACATTATCAGCTGTGTGTAAAGTTTGTAATCCACCGTCCTCTAACCTGGTGCATGGACGGTGGATTACAAACTAGGAACTAGTAGGCTAAGTTATCCTATGCCAGAGGAATCAAACGCGGCCCGCGGTCCACAAACTGGTTCTTGTGGACCGCCGTATCTCTTGAACATGTGTCTTATGTATTTCCGTCGTAATACTATTCCAGTTTTATTACAGTCTTTGGTCACTTGGTAATAAATTATGATTAAAACCCTTAAAATATAAACCATACAGAGCTCACCTTCTATTTCTAATATTGTTCAGAATTTCTGTGATTGGGGCTCTGTCCCAGATTCCGCTTCGAGAACTAATGGCCTTGAAAACATTTATCAGGTTGGGGTTTGGGGAATTGCCATTTTCCTGTCATGAAGTCTGACATTCATTATCTGCATTTTAATTTTCTCAGTTTTATCTGTTGCTTTGGAGTGCGCTTATAACAGTCTATTAGGAGGACCCCGTAGTTTCTCGTAGTTGCCTACTGCGCCGTATTAAACAAAGGAAGGATAAGATTTCCCTTATAACTAGCGGACCCTCACGAACGATGGAAGACAGAACCGGCTTCAAAAAAGTTTGAGTAGACCTATCCCTGACCCATGCGAAAACCATAGTAGGCTAATCTCTGTCTGTCTGCCTGTCTGCCTGCCTACCTGCCTGCCTGCCTGTCTGTCTGTCTCTCTCTTTCTCTCTCTGATGCTTGGATGGAATCTGTCTTCCAAATTCTCGCCGACATTAAAATAGGTCTACAATGGATCCCAGTTGTACACAAATCTACAACAGAGTATATTCTAATTGTGCTAATCGACCTACTACCCCCCTCCCCCTCACCCAGGGGAGTCAGACCTGATCACTTCGAACAACTGCGTTCCTACATGAATGCCAGCATTCGTCATGTAATGGCGCACCATAAGCGACGACTGTGTTGGCATGACAGAAGGGAATGGGTGGCGACAATCGCGATCGAATTCGCCAATGGATTCTACGTCAACATGACAACGACGTCACGACGTCAACGTGACTCCATAGTGACATCATGGCGGGTTCATTACTAGAAACAACGTCAGACACGCACACAAGATATATATATATATATATATATATATATATATATATATATATAGAGAGAGAGAGAGAGAGAGAGAGAGAGAGAGAGAGAGAGAGAGAGAGACAGACAGAGACAGACAGACAGACAGACAGAGACAGAGAGACAGAGACAGACAGACAGACAGACAGACAAAGATAAAAACGAAAAAAACATATATGTAGTGATTAGTGGTTGAAGTAATTATTAATACTCTCTGGGGAAACCCGCCTTGTCGTCACCATCTGCCTCCCCTCCTCGACAACTATTAGATTAATTAGCTAAGATCTCAAATCTGTACGTTCTGACTATTATAGTAGTTCGTGACTGTTAGGGCTAACGATTGGTTGATCTTTGATTGGCTATACAAAATGATAGTCACTCAGTTACCTTAGTTGATTGGCTAAATTAGTATAGTTACTTGTGCGCTATTGGATAATTAATGGACCGTAATAAACTATAGCTAGTCGAGAGCCATGAGACGACGTGCTCTCTCTCTCTCTCTCTCTCTCTCTCTCTCTCTCTCTCGTAGGCTGTCGCTCCTCCTATAAGCGCTTAGATTAACAGAAAAGCCAAAGCGAGTAATTAGTTTCCCAGTGGTAAACCCTCGTTTACACACACACGCACTCACACTCGCTCACACACAGACACACACATACAGACAGACACACACACACACACATATATATATGTCATTATATATATTATATATATAATATAATATATTACTTTCCTGTAAACACTCGTTTATATAAATACGTTATATATATATATATATATATATATATATATATATATATATATATATAATATGTATACTATATTATAGAGTACAGAGACATAGAGAAAGGAAAGCAAACCGCAGCTACGATAATATCAATAACAATAACAACAACAACAGAAATTATTATAAAAAACGTTCGCAAGTTTATCAAACATCGCCGTATATTGGCCGTGAGAATGACAGGTGTCAGATGGAAACCAGCAGAAAGCAAAATGAAAATAACAAAACACTGGAGAATTATCGAGCAGAAGCATTAAATGTCAATTGTTATTGATGCTTTTACTGAATCATACAAGTGTGTTGGTATTTTCATTTTGCTTTCTAGTGGTTTCCATCTGCCATTCTCACAGGGCGAATATACGGCGATGTTTGATAAACTTGCGAACGTTTTTCCTAATTATTATTGCTGTTTTTCTAAGATTCTGGGGATAGGGTCGTGGAGTTAATCCGCGCTGCCCCCACCCCACCCAACCCCTGAATAAATATTCGGACAGCCCTGGACGACGGATGAGGATGTGGGGGTGTAGCTGCAAATAGGTCTACAAAAATTATCCTTTTGATGTGGCCCTGTGACCGAAATATCGGGTGCCTGGCGACGCCCCTGCCCAGGGGCGGGGTAGGGGGCATGCGCGCCTCCTCCTCCTCCTCCTCCGACAGGATGTGCTGGTCACCATAACAGCACAGACGTTAAGCCCAAGATTCTATGGTATTTTAGCGGCGCCTTTGATGAATAGTAATTAATTGTAAACTTTGCATCATTACCAGACATCGCCATCTACACTAATTACAGCCCTGGAGCATCGTGTAATTTATGTAGCGCCAGCAGAGTTTAGGTCGACCCTGACCTTTTTGACATAACTGGCAGCGTCCTCCTCGGTGTAGACCTCCGCGCTAACTGCTCCTCTCCTCGGTCGCCTTTCTGATGACGTCATCGAAGGAGGAAGATCGTGACATTCATCCTCTTCGCCAGGTGGCGTCGTCTGAGCCGCAGAAAAAAATTCAACAATCGATTCAAATATCTCCAGAGACGGCTCCGCATGAGGGTCCGGGGGAGGGGAGGGGAGCCCAATTCCCCTGTTGAATGTCTGGCTCCCCAGTGGTCCCCATACTTTAGTACACCCATTCTAAGCAATTAGACTAGTCCAGGTTATGAAAGATTGTTGGTCCCCCCATGCTTAGAAGTTGCCACCACCCCCATAGGCGGATTTAGAGTGTAATATTTGGGTAGGCTAGCATGGAGGTCTGGGGGTGCCATCCAGCACGCGTGACAGACCTGGTGTTGATGGAAAAAACATGTTTTTGTTTTGGTGGGATTAGTTGGGTAGGCTTAAGCCTGTCCTAGCCTTTAATAAAATCCGCCTATGACCACCCCACTTGCCAAATCCTGTTTCCGCCATTGAATATCTGACCGGCAAAACCGGCGTTTATAATAATGTCTAAAAATAGCGGATAATTAGAGAGAAGAAGATACATCACGGTGTTCGATGAGCGTCCGTGCGTGTGTGTGTGTGTGTGTGTGTGTGTGTCCTTTCTAAGCCTTTCCCTGTTCTTTGTATTCCTATTGGATTCCAATTCCAGATAATCACCGTGTCTTTGGCTTAATTACATAATTATTGATTAAATCTCTAAAAGACTACACTTCGGGTAGAATCGAATTATTATTATTATTGCTGTATTATTATTATTATTATTATTATTATTATTATTATTATTATTATTATTATTATTATTATTATTATTATTATCGACCTGTATTGATCGTCCAGCCTAATGGCATACTCCTTGGTCTTCCTTTTGTCTTTCTTCCTGATATAAGCCTACGTCCCCCCATTGCTGTTCTAAACAATGTTTCTCCTCTTCAGTGGCCGCTCCAGGATTTGGCACGTGGGGTGCCGTTGGGGTGGCAACTTCTAAGCATGGGGCCAACTATTTGTTGATAGGTGTGCAGTAGTAAGCATAGGGTCCCAACAGAGGGCCACTGGAGGGCAGGCATTCAGTAGGAAGCACGCCCCCGGACCCCAACGTGGAGCCGCCACTGTTTCTCTTAGGACGTCGTGTCCACAGTCTTCGTTTGATCGTGTTAATTAGCGCTCTTTATTCTCTCTCTCTCTCTCTCTCTCTCTCTCTCTCTCTCTCTCTCTCTCTCTCCATCTATAATACCTCTTCGATTGATTTCTTGTCTGTCCACTTCGTCTTTTCCATCTTCCTCCATAGCCACATTTCGAATGCTTCCAACTGTCGAACGTCCTTTTCCTGCTGAGTCCATGTCTCCGAGGAACATATACATATAGGGTTCCGCTCCAAGCCCCTCCACACACACACGGGCTATCTTAGCTTCCTAAGTCTCTTGAAATCACGTTGCTGCTATTATTATTATAATCCCACCAACCGCTGGTTATGTACTGAAAGTCAAAACTAATGAATTTCTTGAAAATAGAAATAAACCCGTTGACAGCAAAAACAAAAGAGCCATCTCGAAACAATCGACGGCGAAAGTTGTCGATTCGTCGTCAGAAGCAGATTCATTTCACGCGAAATCATTCGATCCCCATAAAGGTCTTTGCACCGACTGACACTTATCGTTACAACCGCCAGACCAGTTTTAATGGTCAACTCGACCGGTTGTTACCCCCGTTGTGACCGGCGCCATATGCAAACTTCGCGGAGAGATTTGCTTTCGCAGTACACAGCGCTTTCCAGCGGTGAGTTGGAAGAATAAGGAAGAGCATAGACCAAGGTCACTGGGACAATATTGTCACCGAACACAGAATAAAGGGAAAAATATAAACTTAACTCTTTATCTCTTTGTCAATCTGCATAATAATAATTGCAGCGGGAGCGCTTCTGAGTGATTCTTCACAAGAGGCGCTATACAAATATTTCGTTACATTACATTACAAATGGAGTGGTGTCCAAATCGAGAATGTGTGTTTGCTGCGATTCGATGAAATTTGCGTATACATCGAGTTCCACGAGAGATATCACATGTAGGCAGTGGCGGTTCCACGTGGGGATGAGTGGGGATACATCCCCACCGGACTTCCGGGGTTACTTTCTTTGCCTGTGAACCCTATTTTTGGGTAAAAGTCTAGTCAAACTAACTGCGAATTACCTTGTTTTTGCTTGTCAACTTATTTTTCGGGTAAAGTATAGTCAAATTAGGGTTAAAATTCCCCCTTTTCAACTTTCTCCGGCACAGTTTATAGATTTTTTCCCTTCTATTTTCATCCCCCCACCAAATTTCTTGAAACTCATTTCATCCTCCCCACCAAGAAATCCTGGAACCGCCACTGCTGACCGCTGAAACGAATTCCGTCGATTATATGTTTCCTTTGTCATGACGTAATATTCCACGCAGTGACATCTATTCTAATATTTCGGAGTGTCACTGCTAGGAAATGACCGGAAATCGCTCCGGACATTCGCTCCGGCCGGATGGCGCATTATTCGGCAATATCCGGATTCGCCAAATTAGACGTAGCCTATGTCACCAAATCATTCCGAATCAATCCGAATCATTGTCACATTTCATGTCATTTAACTGGGGAATAAATCTGTAACTCAATGTAAACTGGACGGCTCTGAGCCGTCGCGCCCGGTTAAGGGGTTAATGAAGAACACCCGCAAATTCCCGCAAAATTTATATTTAACCGGAACTTCTGTACGTCACACAGAGAACCAGTCGAGGTGGCATAAACGGCAACTGAGTAGTGAGCATCAAGTGACTGCTGGTGACTGGTAACTTTGGTAAGCAGTAAGCCAGGGTCATTCTAATCCTGTGCGGCAATATTCGCTTCGAATCCGTATCGGGCAAAATGTTTACCCAAAATATCCGGATCCGGTGGAAAATTCACATCCGGTCATTCCCTTGTGACTGTTTTAGCTACCGACTGATATCTATAATAATAATAATAATAATAATAATAATAATAATAATAATAATAATAATAATAATAATAATAATAATAATAATAATAATGACAGGGATTAGAGTGGTTCAGTATCACAACCGACCTTTTTCTTTTGCTTGTCAGCGTTTTCAGGGTTTGCCAGGGGCCTGAGCCGCTACATGTCGCCCGGGACCCTGTTGGCCTTTATTTTTACTTATCAGCCTCTTTCGGGATTTATAGCAGGGTTTATCGCCTCCGGGCCCCCTACAAGTCGCCATCTTCCTAGGAATTCATTGCATCCCCATCAAGATTTCTTGGAACCGCCACTGTTTTGGGGGAGAACCACTATGCTCCTTCCATCCATCCATCCATCCATCCATCCATCCATCCATCCATCCATCCATCCATCCATCCATCCATCCACCCATCCATCCATTCATTGTCATTATGGTCGTTCTGTGTAATCTCATTCTTTGTCCTCTTGTCCTCTGGTAGGTCAGTTCCTGTGTAGTCTCCTTTGTCTTCTTGTCTTTGCATCAATAACTAACAACAGGACCTTTCGACGTACAATGTTGACATTCGCCTGATCTGTGTAAGCGCAGATTTCTATGCTTATGTACGAGTGGGGGGGGTATTTTAGAGGCTTCCGCCAAACGTCCTGTCCATTCTGGTTTCGATGCAAATGAGGAAGACAGAATAAGAGGAAAATCTGATTTCTTGCGTCGATCGGTCGTGTACGCGTTCGTCTCGACCGCCCGAAGAGAGGCAATATTGTCAATTGCAGTCACGTGTGTTTATGCAAATCTTCTTCGGCGATGCCAGAGGCGCTGTCGTCTGTCTCGAGCGGAAAACAACGCCCGAGGATGCAACGACGGACAGAATCATCTGCCGCTAAGACAACGGAATACTACGAGACAATCATCGTCTTCTTCTGCTCTTTGCAAAAAACGAATCACGGCAGAAGACGCCGCGGCGACCGTGCGACGCGTCCATTGCGGTCGAAATCAAGGACAGATCAACGCCACTCCGCTGCGGTTGACACTCGTTGGCGTCAACTTGGATGAGAAAAGTGGGGGGCCCAACCTCAATGCATTCCCCCTTCCCTATGGAAGCCTCTCATAAAGTGGAGGGGGCTCGAGTCTAGGGGCCGAATAGAAGTTTACGCCTCTGTTGACACTTGTAACACTCAGGCGCGCTATAAATGCCATAGAAATTTTTTCGCAAATGCCCAGTATCACGTTAATATCCATGGCGTAGCTAGGATTCTGCAATAGAGGGCACCAATGCCTCCACTTGGGGAGCGTCGTGAGGCCCTTCTTCAGCTGAATCTGGGGCCGAGCCTAAGCCGGCAAAAAATTAGGGTAATACTACATTAAAATTTTGAGATTGGAGCATTTCTCGGATGATTTGACCGCGTTCTCTACAAACCCCCACCCCAACTGATAAAGTCTTTTGACCGGTCTTGCACGAATCTCACAATCAGTTTAGGCCCGAATAGGGGACCGGCCCCCATGCCCCCCTCGTGGCTACGCTAATGCTAAGAGCCACGAAATGCTGGTATATCATAAGAGCGAATAGCTTCAATTTATGAACAGAAGACAATTCTAGAAATTTAAAAATTCGAACTGCATTTTGAATAAGAATTATTTTCTAAATTTTTATTGTCCCATAAAACCTTCGGTAAAAGACACGATTCATCCGTCGATCGATCGCCTTCACTTGTCATTGTATACAAGATGATCAGCAGATCTTTCACTCGTTGATGTCCCTCGTTCTCATACAGTCATTAACGCTAGTTCGTGAATATTATACAACACCCCCTAACACCCTCAACACCCTCCCTCCCTCCAATTTGGGACCGACACCACAACACTCCCCAATCTCAGCTCTGGGATGATATTTTTTTTGCTTGTCAGACTTTTTGGCAGGTGACCCCAGAATTTACCGACACCCTCCCCTCCAAATTGATAATCCTAGAAATAGCCCTGCGCTTGCTGTTTCTCAGCGCAATTATCCAGGATCTGTATTGACTAAGCCGCGGGGTTGTCTTTGAGGCGCTATAGAAGTCGTGCGCGGGGGTCTCAGTCCGGAATTTGACTTTATTGAAATAAGGCGTCAGGTATCGTGTCTCGTGTCACCGCTCTTGTAGACAACACAATTTGATTCGATGTGTGACGGTCGGTGTCTAGACATGCAAAAATCTCAGCGCATTGAATAATATTATTTCTATGGTGAAAACCACATTTCCGTTTGTCCCCATCTTCATTGCATCAAATCCTACGAGAATAGTCAATACATCTCGTCTCGATTTTGCTCTACAGCGTTCGAAATGAGCCTGATGAGGCACCTCTCACTTCTATTGCAATTTAATATTCACGATGTATTTGTAGAACGCAGTCAGCGAAAAGGTTAACTAAAGCAAACGTCAAATGCAGTTATTCGCATGCTGCAGAATTCGGGCGTTTCCTGGCAACCGTTGAAGAGGGGGCAAGCGACCCTTCTTCCTTAGGGTTCCTAGTTGGTTGGCAGGACTGCAGTCCATCCCTCCCAACCCCCTCTCAGAGCCTATACATCGGTACGAATCGGTAACTGGCGAAGACCACTCGATGAACGGCTGGACATTTGGAGGAAAAAGTGGGGGAGGCTCTATCCACTCTATACCTTTCTCCTTCCCTAGCCTGGATAGCCCCCTAGCTTCTCAAAAAAGAAGGCTGATCTAGGCTGATGCTAGAGTTATTTCAGAGGCCAAAAAAATGCCGAGGACGCTGACAAAGCCAAGACGGCTCTTAAAGGCTCACCTGTACAGCACCTCCCTCCCCTCCTCCTTCTCCTCCTCTTCCTCCTTCTCTTCCTCCGGCGACGGGCACCTGCTTCGGATCGTTATTGGCGCCAGACGCAGCAGCAGCAGCAGCAGTGACAGGTGGTGCAGTGCGACTGTCGTCCTGTCTGCTTCAGATTCGTCGTCTGCTCATCGGAGGCGTCGACTGAATCGGTCGCCAGCTTCTTCAGTTTATTTCCCATCGCAGACAGAATTCAACCTCCGATGCTCTTCTTCTCATTCGATTTCGATCGAGCCCGTCTTCTACCAGCACAGGCCACCGGCACCACCCACCGGCACCACCAGCGCCTGACACCGCCTCGGTATTGATCAGCGGCGGCTACAGTGAGGACCCGTTATGCTGATTCCTCGTGTTCTCCTCCTCCGTACAGATGGAACCCGCTGCGTCTATGAAATCGCCAGTCCGTTCTGTTCGAACGACGACGATTGACATTCCCTCGACACACGCCACCAAACAACACCCAGCGCAACGAACTTCTGTACCGGAATGCATAGCTGCATTATGTATGCACGCGTGTGTGTGTGTGTGGATGCGTGCGTCTATGCGTGCGTCCATATGGCTGCATGCGTCTGTGTAGACTGCGTTGACGCATGGGCGAGTTATTAGCTTTCTGTGGCAATCGATCAAGAGAGAAAGAGAGAGAGAGAGAGACAGACAGACAGACAGACAGACAGAAACAGACAGCCAGAGACAGACAGGCAGACAGACAGACAGAGAGACAGACAGGCAGAGACAAAGACTGACAGAAAGAGGCAGAGAGAGACAGATAGACAGACAGAGACAGAGAGACAGATAGACAGACAGAGAAGACAGAGACAGAGACAAAAAGACAGTTTTACTTTATGCTTCGAATATTGCAAACCCAACGTCGAATAAACTCCCTCCAGTCTCACCTCCACCCATCCTCCACTCCTTCGCCCCATCCTCCCCCTTGTGTTTCCACCCACCTCCCACCTTCCCACCCCTTGCCTTTCACCACCAGATCGCCTTTCTCCATTAGCTTCATTTGCTATTTATAGTTTCGATGGAAAAGATGGTCACGTGATCCAGGTTCGTGGGTTAAGTATATTGAAATGATGTTAAATATACTAAGAGCACTTCCGCTTTGGATTGCAGTCAAAGCGCAGAGTAACGAGTGTTCTGCTACGCTGGCTCCCTGTCAATGCACTGCGACAATGGTTCCCTGTCAGTACAATAATTGCTCTAGAAAGAACGAGGAGGAGGACAACGACGACGACTGTATAGCTTAATTATCATTCTGAATTGTTGTCAAGTTCACGGGGTCACGTGATGACATCTGTTTCTGACCTAATTAGACAAAGAGTTTGCATATCGACGCCCTTAGAGCAAATTACATGTAAATTCAATGTTTTTTCATAAGTAAGTAAGTAAGTAAGTAAGTAAAATCTCGTGAATTTCTATAGCGCCTTGGGAAACAGCACAACAGTAACTGATCATGACATGCCGAATGAATAACGTAGCTACTTAACTCACAAATCTAATAGCTAAATAATTTAAAAATTATTAAATCAATATTTTGAAGATCTTTCCACTAATGGCGGCCATTTAGACACGTCAGAAAAAACGTCCCTTTTGGGAGACCGTACAGAAGATATTAGAAGTCGGATTTTTCAATCGAATTTCAACATCCAAGTCCGGACAATCTGTGAAATTCTTCTATTAAACGAGTTTGTCTTTTTAATGAAATAATGTTTGAAGCATCGAAATAAATAGAACAACTAAATTCACCGAATTTCGTTACTGGAAAGTCTCGATCCGTGATCTTCTGACTCCTGATCATCGCTCATTCTGGATCGGCGATCGATCGATCCGAGACGCAGACCGGAACCGGATTCCAGGCGTCGAATTAATTACTTGTCTCACTGGACGCCGTCACAGCAACCGCCCTCCAGCCCAGTCGCTCTCTCTCCCTCTCTCTCTCTCTCTTTCTCTCTCTCTCCCTCTCTCTCTCTCTTCTCTCTCTCTCTCTCTCTCTCTCTCTCGTCGGCCGGCGCCAACGGAGGAAAGCGCAGACAGACAGACAGGCAGAGAGAGAGAGAGACAGAGAGACAGAGAGGCAGACAGATGGTCCGAAGCATCAGACGGGTACCAGCGCATGCTAAATTGGCCACCACCGAATGTTCAAAATGGTCACGTGGTGACCTCGCTTCTATACAAAACTATTGATTTTTTCCATCTCCTCAGTTGCTGCTGCTGCTGCTGCGGCGGCGGCGGCGGCAGCGGGAGGAGGACATTGCCTCGGAAGAGCGCAGACGACTCATTCGAGTCTCGCGTCTTGCGTCGACGAAAGGAAACGCAGTCGCCATGGCAACGGCGACTTCAATCGTCCATCGTTCGTTCTCTCGCTCGCTGTTTAGCAGCAGCAGCAGCAGCAGCAGCAGCAGAGATGGATTGCCTTATCAGCGACTGTCAGAAGTGGGTCGAATCGATGTCAGATTGGCAGAAGAGAAACGGGAATTCTCTCTGACTGTCGACCAGCAGACAATGGAACAGAGGAGAGCAGGGATATTTTTACACCCCCTAACACCCCCAACACCCCCAATCTGAGTACAACACCCCTAATTATGATGCAGCTAAAATGATAGCGCTAACAAAGGGGAGGGAGGGACCCCAGAATATTTCAACACCCCCAAATTGATAATCCTAGAAATGACCCTGGAGGAGAGGCATCGAAATAGATCCATTTAATCTAAGTCTTTATGTAGCGCTTCTTAGGTCTGTCGTGAAAGAGGCGCCGTGGTAATACAGTGAGAACCCGATACGTACGTTTTCTCTATTAACACGAATTTTGAGTTGCAGATGTTACTGAGACTGAGCTATGCTTCAGACTCAGTAAATACGGAGTTTGGTTACGAAGAATCAGCATTCGATACTTGAATTACGTGATAACGAGGTTCAACTGTATGTCAGCGCGCCATTTCTAAGCAGAAGAAGTTGTTCACAACAAAACAATACGATGGAACCCGAAGACATGACATGAAACTGTCTAAGAAACGGGTTGGGAGATACATGCAACAGTTTTAATGTCAGAGAGAGTGGCAGGTAAATGGAATGAATTGGAAGAGAAGATGGTAATGGCTACTAAAGTGCAAATGCTTTTAAAATAAATCTCAAGTTCTATAGGACACAAGAATGGTCTTGTAGACTGCAAAGAATGAGACTACACAGCAAGACCATTACGAGGAAGAATGGCTGAGCTAAACATAGTAGTTCTCGCCAGTGGCGTAACTAGGGGGGGGGGGGCACTTTGTTGACAGCCCCCCCCCCGGGCCCCGGGCGGGGAGGCCCGAAGAGGGGTCGAAGCTAGGGTTAGGTTAAGGTTAACCCTAACTTAAACTTAACCCTAACCCTAGAAATGAGAAATGATGTGGTGAGGACCTTTTTTTGCTCGTCAGCTTGAAACTCTGGGGCCCCCATGTCAAAGATGCCCCCCGGGCCCCCAAAATTCACGCTACGCCACTGGTTCTCGCACAGGGCAGAAGACGACTTCACCGTGTTAACTCTTACCTACTATATACTACATTATTAATTTTCTTGACTTACATAAAGATAGCTCCATCAGAAATCTAAGAAATAACAGAAATCTATATATTCCTTATGCTCATACCAAGACTAGGCTCTTCACTATTAAGTACTCGGGTCCTAGAACGTGGAATTCTCGACTTCTTGCTGAGCTAAGATCTATTATCAACATAATTCATTTTAAGAAAAACCGCAAAAAAATTCTTTTACAAAGCCAATTTGTAATATAGTATATATCAGCTTTTTTGATTTTCTAATGTCTTCCATTACCTTATCTAATTTATCTACCCCTTTTTAGTCTATCAATATTGATTATTTTTCGTCTGGCAAATTAGGTAACTCCACCTAAATGTCTTATTTATGTCCTCACTTGCTATACTAGTCGTAGCTTACTCTATCTTCTTAGGATTACCACCTTTCGGGATCTCTGATTCCTTAGGTAGTCCTTTTTTTTCTCATATACAGTTACTCATAGAATTTATTCGTTTGTTTTGCCTTTTCACTTATTTGTTGATCACTTATTATAAGTTAAATTTAAGCAAAACTTTTTATACCTTATATATACTAGGTATGTTTTTCTTCTATATATCACTTACATGTCATGGTTGTATGTGTATGTATTGTGAAAAATAAAGACCATTTGATTTGAATGTCAATCCTGTTTATAGTGTCACGCGAATGCCATTGACGGCGCTTGACAGGCACTTTGTCACTTCCTCTCCCTAAATACGTCAGATCAGCATTAAGAGAACACGTGACCAATGCTGTTCGTCATTAAAAGCGAGTGTATTATATGTGCCATTGGCGGTGGTGACTATTACCATCTATACATTCTGGACATTTTCTGATTAGATGTAGAGACTCGAAGCTCTTCCGAAAGGTTATTTGTCCATTCTAATGTCTTCGAGTTTTCTAAGAGTAACAGCGGCTGAGAGATACTGTAACGAGGAGAGCTAATTCAGTTTCAATCGAGATCGTTTTCTGTATGTCGTGTATTCCGGAATCGAATAGAGACCTCAGACCGAGGCAATTTGGCAAACGAGAACGAGGCTCGACGAAGAGGATCAGATCCGTCGAACCCTGTAGGCTATAGGGCTGCAGCCAGTTACTTCTTAGAATGCAGAGAAATTCTTGAATAGAAACGAAAAACACCCTGAATGAATCCAGCTCACACACACACACACGCACACACGAGTTACCTCTTGAATCCATGGGAAACTTCTCCACTAAAAGCACTGACTTTGGTGAATAGATCAGCGTTCCCCTTATATTGAGACAATTAGGAGCCTAAGTCAACGCAATTTTAGGTCGATTGTCACAAATAAAAAGAAAATTAAGTACTATAGGATGCTAGATCGGTCTTGCGTGTAACTATTTGACTGTAGATTGGTCTTGCGTATAGCTATTCGACTGTACTGTAGTTTGTATCAGTGTTTTATTCAGACTCCAGGCCTTTGGTGGTGGTGGGGGAGGAGGATTGACTTGGCTTGATGGGAAGAGGCACAGTCTAATGCCAAAAAATTTCAGTGCTGGGATTTCGGGGGATTTTGAGGTTTGGCAGGGGGATCTCCCCCTAACAGACCTGGATAAAACACTGGTATTGATTGGTACACACAGTATTGATTTAATCGTAACAACCTTTGTTTATTGTGTTTACCGTAAGCGCGTATAACTCGTCTTCAGTTTGCCATCATAGTGCGCTGGAGAATATGGACTGGAATTCCACTGGAATCTAGATGAAATTCTTGACGGAAGCTGCGGTCGATGGCTGATTTGCGTGTAATTGGCGTTGAAGTGGATCGTAGAGTACAGTCTCTCCGATATCGATCTCTTTCCTCGTTTAGGAGACTTTCGATAAATCATTCTTGCGGTTGAATGTGTTTCTGCGGAAGAAAGAAAGGGTCTTAGAAGTCCAACTGAGGAGGTTAAGTCTCGCTCTTCTGGCTTTGTGTCGACGTCAGTCGCCGACCGACATGCACCATCTTGTCATGCGCGTTCGATGACATTGGGAGTGGGTTGGTATACAGTATAGGCCTATATATATATATATATATATATATATATATATATATATATATATATATATATATAATATATATATATTCTTTTGTCTTTCCATGGAATTTCAAATTTTTAGGCATTCTAATCAAGAGAATTTACCCATCTAATTATTTTTAATTACAATTGATCACGCTGAGAATATACTTGCTTTTCATTTCATGTTGCCAAGGACTACACGGCCGACCGTTTACCAAGACCATTCGAAAAGCAATGAGCTCTCCTGTTCTTCCTGTTTTATAACCGCGGTTAAAGTGCAACGCGAAGTGAATTCAGTGCATCTGACAATGCAGGACTCTATAAGCCAGGGGGTGTCAAGACTAATTCTAATTTTGATTTTTGGTGGCGGGCTGATAAATGACATGTGTTCCTTTGTCCTCCATGGAATTTCTTTAGGGCCAAATGCATAACTGCTTGTCAATATTATATTCCAAAATCTGAGCTATCTAAAAATCTGAAGTAAAATGACGAAAACATCAAATGGCCATATACTCATTACATTATTTACATTGATTTGATTACAACCTATTGTTGTAACTATATATGACAATTTGACAAACCGTATTCTAGTCATGCCTAACAGAAGCAGTTACATTTCAAACTCTGTTAATGGCGAAGAACTGAAGATCAACTTGAAAACATATAAAGTTAGATGATGGCCGATGTAGATGGGGAAGCTGATGAGACGTGACATTGCTTATTTTTCACTAGTTTAGCAATGTCTGGTCTTAAACTTGCAGCCAAAGCTATTCTCAGATTTACCGAGGATTTTGCTAACTAGCGCAAGTATGCTAGGTGAGTATATGGCTGCATATATTGAATATAAGTACAAGTAGGCCCCTATATATTTTGACCATTTCACGAAAAATAGATTTTTAAAAAGACTGTGTATCGTGTGGTTTGAAATGGCTCTCCCTAGAATAAAATTGCGACAGAATATATTGACAATTCTAGAACGATTTGACACAATGAAGATGGAAGCAAACGAAAATGTAGTTTTAATTCGTTTCATCACTCCTCTGAATTTTTGCTTATAGCCAGCTTTAACAATAGTCCTTCCATAAGCTCACCATTTTGTGGCATTTCGAACGCTCTAGAATAAAATTGAGATGGAATATATTAACAATCCCAGAATGATTTGACGCATTAAAGATGGGGACACAAGAAAATGTGGTTTTAATTCATTTCAAACTCCTCTGAATCTTTGCATATCTACTGTATAGTCTACTGTAGCAATAGTCCCTCCATAGACTAAGGTCAAACAGGGAATCGATTTCATAATATTTTTGTTGTCTATGCAACTGTAGTAATCTCCCGCTGTTGATGTAGCGCGTCGATATTATAGTTCAGTCAACATCACCAACGAAACTCAACACCAAAAAAGGATTTAAGCTCTTCCATTTATTTGTCACGCCTGAAAAACACAGGATGTACGATTCTACGTCAAAGCAATTTTAAAACCTTGACCACGGGCCAAGGTTTTCGACACCCTCTGATAAGGTAAAAGAGCTACGACGATTAATATAGGCCTATGAAGGAACGATGGACGGACGAACGAACGAAAACAGCGAAGGACGTTAGGAGATTATTACAATGCTGTGGTTAGACTGCTTGGACATGGCTCTGCTTATTAGAGCAAACGGGTGATCACGCAGAGACAGGAAGTAGGCTAGAGCGATGAGAGGCAGAGGAGGAGGAGGAGAAGGAGGAGGAGGAGGAGGAAAATAGATTGGACGACGGTAAATTTAGACGGATTGCGCTTAACAAAGATCAATCTGAAAATGTTGTTTGAATATTGCGCTAGATAAGATCCCTCATCAGATGACTTATATACGGGCGATAATACAGACAACCAATGAAATCAACAGGAAACCAAAGGCGTCGGATTAATCGTGCCTTGTTATGCGCCTTCGACTGCATGCTGTTGAGTCACGAAGAAGAGTTATCTTCTTCTTCTTCTTCTTCTTCTTCTTCTTCTTCTTCTTCTTCTTCTTCTTCTTCTTCTTCTTCTTCTTCTTCTTCTTCTTCTTCCTCCTCCTCCTCCTCTTCTTCTTCTTATTCTTCCTCATCTTCGTCTCCTCCTCCTCCTCTTCTACTTCTTCTTCTTCTTCCTCCTCCTCCTCCTCTTCTTCTTCCTCCTCCTCCTCCTCTTCTTCGCCTACTCTGCTGTCATTCCTGCCTCCACTTTCCCTGGCATCTTGTCTAAATGTAAGAGCATAGTATGTTGTCTTTCTTCTTGACCGTTAGGATGCGGTGTCAGTGTCTCTCGGCACTTGACTGTAAGCATTGTCACTCGCAGCAACACTCTTAAGACAACGCCGCCCCCTTTGCTTCTGCTTTGCTTCTGCTTCTGTCTCTTTAGTAACGAAAGGTTTGCGCAGCCGAAGTCGTGAATATCGCGTCTCTCTCTGTAGATTCTATAATCTCTCCAGATGTCTGTCTTCTCTAAGACTGACTTGACAGATGATTGACGTGATTGTTCCTGCTGTCGGATAAGTGATATTTTTCTTTTGACAGATTATGTCACACCGTTCATAGATGTACTAAAGAGAAAATACGCTCCTATGTATAGGTTTTACTGCTATATTTGATGCTGTTGCTAAGAATCTGTTGCATATTTTTGGAGGTTAGAATTTTATATAATTGTATTCTTCTGAATTTTTATCCAAATGAAAGGGGTTTTAGATTGTCTCTTTCTCTCTCTCTCTCTCTCTCTCTCTCTCTCTCTCTCTCTCTCTCTCTCTCTCTCTCTCTGCTGATCCGGTGGCATTTTAGGCTTTTAGAATACAATAATAATAATGCCCAATATTGATTTAATCGTAACCTTAGTTTATTGTGTTTATCGTTTAGGCATTTTCAGTCCAATCACTTAAATTCCCGGAATCTGCTGTAAAGCGTTCGATGAATGGGTCCCTGGATGATGTGACAAACAGAAGCTGAAGGAACTCATTCAGACCCACAATCCAACCCAATAGGGAATGACGGAAGGAAAGAAAGAAAGAAGAAGGAATGATGCTTCAGCGAAGGATGCAAACGAGATTGTCATCCAAGGAGACAAACACGAAGACAAAGAGTCATTCAACTGTGTCTTACATTCTTTCTGCAAAAGAGTTATGACAAATTGTAATCTGCGTTACAAATGTTTTCTGGAGAAACAAGAACTCTTGTGAACGGCGCCCCAAAGTTGCAAACATCTTCTGATGTTCAGTACAAGAGACAAAGCACTGCCATCATCCAGAAAAGTGGAGACAAATTCAGAGGCGTACCCAGGGTATTTGGCGCCCATGGCGGAGGGAGGGAGGGGTCAGGAAATTAAATTAGTAGGTTAACAAGTTTTTAATATTAACATATCATGACATTCACTGACAAACGATAAAAACTACAGATGCACTTTTCTTGTGTTTTTTTTCTGATGGGAACTGGTCTACGATCATGTGATCCAAGTCAGTTTTCTCAGTTTATTCTCTCTTTCTGCGCTGAAAATATTACAAGGTCAGAGAATTTCAGGCGTCCCATCCAAGTGACGCCCAGGGCATCTGGCATACCTGTCCTACACCAGGTACACCACTGCATCATATAGTACGTCAAATGTCTTTAAAGTTCACGTTTCAGTTAAAGATGGAAAAGTACACCCCTCTCTACATTAGGTTTCTTCTCCTTGGGGCGAGAAAATACTTTTCTTGCAATTCAGTATGACTTGATGGACGCGTTTGTGTCTCTATGCGTCACGAAATGGCGCTATAGAAGCTGACGATTGGAATGGTTCGTGTGCAGTGTTTATTCTAGCCACCTAGACATTTGGGGAGTTTAACATTTGGGGGGGGCATACATTGGGGGATCATACTACTTGCCAAAATATCAAAAATGTTTTTGGGGATGGGGAAATTTCAAAATTTGGGGAGAAATTCCCCCAGAGAAGATCTAGAATAAACACTGGTTCGTGTGCAAACGGTGCAAAGGTTTCTTGATGTGGGACAGACGGGAACACGGTGGCCTGTGAAGGGGGTTCTTAGACCACTTGGGGCATTCCGGTTCCCGTATCGGAGGACGCTTCTTGATCGGCGGCGGCAGACGACGGGTCGACCGGCAGAGGGGTCTGATCTTGACCCTGGGCGGGGTCATCGACGTACGTCTGCATGAGGGCGTGACGAGGAATGGCGTCGGTCTTGTCGTCATGCACTTCTTCACGCATCACTTCGTTTCTAGAAGAAGAAGAAGAGGAGGAAACAGGAGAATCGAAATTCTTTCTTCGATCCGATTGACTGCGCTATAAGAACGAAGCGAACAAGAACAAGAGCAGCGTTCGTTACCTGTCGAACTCAGGTAGCGGCTTGTCGAAGTCCTTTCTTCCGTGCAACCAGTAGGTCATCTGCAAACCTTTACCCTGATAATAATACAACAAAAACAGGTAATGAACATACACGGTCATTCCAAGCTTCGTCCATTTCCACCGACCCCCACGATTTCCCAGGATCTAGTATTCTCGAAGTCGACCATTTTCAAGGTCGACCATTTTCAAGGTCGACCATTTTCAAGGTCGACCAGAGCAAGTTTCCGCCATTTCGAATGTCATCCGCTGTTGCAAAATCTTTTAACAGAAGCATTAGACGTTATGTATGGGAACAGTTAATCGTGGAAAGTAATTTGAAATTTTGTCGTTATTGTTGTTGAAGGCACTATTATTTTAGAAATTTCTATAATAATAATAATAATAATAATAATAATAATAAGGTTTAATAGTGGTTCATAAGGGTCTAATAATGTGAGAACCATTACATCGTAAAATTTTCGCACTATGAAAATAATCTTTGTTCTTGTGGGCGAGAAAATACTTTTCTTAGAATTCAATGTGACTTAATTGGATGCGTTTATTTTTAAAATGAATTATTTGAAAAACGGCTTCTATAGAAGCTGACGATTGAAATCTTAATGTGAATATAGGCAATATATATATATATATATATATTTTTATATATATATATATATCAAAGGTACCTTGATGTTCATTTCTCCTCTGGGCGTTGTTTCATAGCTGCCGTCTTCCATGAGATAGGCGTAAGTGGCTCGGCTCATGTGTATCCTGAGCGCTGAAAGTGAAACCAGAGAGACACATAGTAGGAGGAGGAGGAGGAGGAGGAGGAGGAGGAGGAGGAGGACATCGCCGGTGTAAACTTACTTTAACGAAGAGCTTTTGAATCGCCGGTTTAAACTTCGTCCGTTCAGAAAAAGCAGACAATGTTTTTAAATGGGCAGAGAAATTTATTCGTTTGTCCACTTCAGACATTACAGTATATATGCGCCAATAATGCATCTGTTTAAGACGCATCTGTTTAAAGTTTCTTTTGGTTGTTAGGTGCCTTTGACTTTAGCCTTATAGTTATGCCTACGGCGCCGAATAAATTGTCCTGTATAAATAAATAAATAAATAAATAAATAAATAAATGTAAAGTAGCGCTGCTACTAGGAGTCATGAAATACGCAGTCACGTCAATATTGTTGCATCTCGCTCGACATTGGGTACTTTCCAGTACAGTTCCTTAGCATAGTACATGCTTTTAATGTTTGTTGTATGTTATTTCACAGCAATTACACCGTAGTTTTACTGCATTTTCATTGTATTTGCCTTCTCTCGTAAGCAGTGTTTAATCTAGACTCATGGACTCCGGATGGAAACTGACAAAGCCGGGGAAAACTGACAAAGCCGGCGGGGGAAATTCTGCTAGGGGGCTGCAGTTAGTCCATGTAGTATGCCAAAATTTCCGGGGGAATTTGAAATTTCCGGGGGAAGGGTAATTCCCCCCCGGAAACGGCCTAGATTAAACACTGCTCGTAAGTCCGTCATAGTTTTTCGTTTAGACATCACGTGTCGAAAGTGAAGTTCTTGGTTGAAAGTGGGTTGATCGCGAAGAAGAAATGAGAAAAGAGATAAGTGAGATAATAAATAGTTCGTTGGTAATGCACTCACGCTTTCCGCTCGACTCCATTCTGGCCGCCATGTTAACGGTGTCTCCAAACAGACAGTAGCGTGGCATGATGTTGCCGACGACTCCGGCGACAGAAGGTCCCGAATGGATGCCTCGACGAAATCAAACACAAAGAAGACAAAGACTCAAAGGACGCAAGCTGTAATTAATCAGTCTCAGGTGTCTCCTGCTTCTAACGACTAACAACGACGACGACGACGACGACGACCGAGAGAAAAAACCAGTCGTTTAGAAATGACCGCACTAAACAGGAATATCAAAGAACAAGCTACGATGAAAATCTAAAGCAGGGGTGTCAAACATACGGCCCGCGGGCAGGATGCGGCCCGCGAAAGCTTTTCATCCGGTCCCCGCGTGTATGTGGCTGAATACAAGAAAAAACTTTATGTTTAAGCAAAGTTACTTTATTTATTAAAGGCGTGTTCAAAAAGAAAATTTATGAAAATCGGAAATTACATACGTTGAACTCAAACATTTTAATACGATAGAAATGAAATAAAGCTGTTTTGAAACAATTTTTATATTATACTGTTTTGTGTAATCGACCTACTGTAGTTCGTGTTAATGTTATGTACACAAAGACTTTATGTGGTCCACTATATGAAAAGAGTTTGACATCCCTGGAAAGATAAGGTCCATTGGATTGCTTTGTACATAGTGATCAGAATAAGGAATCGCGAGGAACTCAGCATTAATATGTGCGCTGTTTCGCATTGTATATACTTGTACTGCTAATTGTATTTTTTGTAGAATAAACGATAGCAGTTGTAGCGAACAAAAATATAATCTGGAATAGAGGGATGTATGAGTGACGTTGGCTTTCAACTCAGGAGAAATCCTAATAAACCACTCAATATTCAGCTATCATCATCATATTATTATTATTATTATTTATTTTTATTATGATTATAATTATGATGATGATGATGGTTATTATTATTATTAAAATTATTGTTTTTGTTGTTGTTGTTATTTTTGTTGTTGTTGTTGTTGTTGTTGTAAGATATGCTTACCGATGCGTAGCTGTAGTCGTTGGTGAGGCCGATGTCTGATCTTGAAGTGAGTGACTGCGCTGAGTAAATCAAGCGAGACATTTGCAATCTCCGATGCGTGACGCCGTCCATTGCGAATGGGAATTCCACTGACGACCATGTACGCATCGCCGATCGTCTCAACCTGTCAAATAGACAGCATACAGCCCCCCAACTCAGTTCAATCCACCTCCCTCCTCCCACCGCCACAGATTCCCCGCTCAGCATACTGAGTACAGCGCTCGATAACAGTACGAGTATCTAGATTTTGCTGTAGTTAGATTGTAATTAGCAGTGGCGCAGGCAGGATGCCGAAATAGGGAGTGTAGCAAAATTTTCTGCTTAAAAGTATTTTATGAGCGAAAAATCTGTCGCCAGGGGGTGTTTCGCACATTCGCGTATTCTCTGTTTGATCATGCCGCCTATACCCACCCCCAGGGCCGCCGAGAGAAATTCCGGGTCCTCTGCATGGCAGAACAGTCTTGTGCCTTGTTGACGGACGCCCCAAACGCCCCTGCGTCTTCAACCCCATCTGAACCCTAACTGCAGACCCGCCTGCGCCCCCTACAGATCGCCGGGCCCCTGGGCATTTGCTCCCCCTCTCGGCGGGCCTGCCCACCCCTCCACAATTTCTCAATTCCACGACCGGCCCCAACCAGAATGGTTTTCCCGAGCAACAGTCTGCTGAAATGACTTCATCTGTTCTAATGTAACGTAATGTAATGTAACTTGTGACAAGGCGTTACAAGGAAGTGTACTCTAATGTTACTGAACCCAATGCTGTTTACCTTGTAGACATCGTGTTTGGAAATGATGTCATCGAAGCATGAGTAGAGGTCGTTGAGAAAATAGACGATCTTTGAAAAATACAAATATAATGGATTCACTGAAAAAGCTGAATACTTTAAATGAATTTGCGGAGAAATTGACAAATTAGTCCCATTTGCAGTCAACTTCAAGAGGCAAAAACCATGTTAAAGAAATGTCTGCTAATGTTTCTGCCTGGTTCGTACTTCTAGGCATATGTGAATTATTACTCAACATTGTCAAACGAAGACAAGACTTCACACAGCACTGGAGTTTTAAAGCAGATTTTTAAAGCGGTGAGAGTCCATAGAAGGAGTTTGCTTTGAGATACGAAGGTTTTGGAAAACCTGGAGGCCTACAAGAGTTCTAAAACTTCGATTTAAGAGGAGAATAAACTTATCTGGGAAAAGTGTTTGTCACCGTGACGATTTTTTAGTCACAATATATTTGCTGTTTTAACACAATCCTATAAACGATCTCACTTTCTTCTTAATAACATTGATTGATTGACCAACTGATTGATTGATTGATTGATTGATACTAAAGGAGTTTCAAGCCTTCTTTCAATTTGGACATAATTTCATATTCGAGCGCTTCTGATGTTCGTTCATAAGAGGCGCTATATAAATGCGTTTCTGCATTAGGGCATTAGGGCATTAGGGTCGACCCGACCTGCATTGGACTGCTGTCAGCTGCTATGGTCGTGAATCCGACGATGTCTGAGAAGTAGATGGTCGACTGGTCGTAAGTCTCCGGCTGAACGAATTTTCCGGCTTTCAGCTGCTCAGCCACTGACCTGCGATGTCGACAAATCACGCAGCAACACTGTTGCCGCTATTCGTGTGCAGATTAAACGCTATCTGAAATCATCACTTTGTAGAGAACAACTTACCTTCGGACTCTTTGTTAGCACAAGTGGTTCTACTCAGTGGGATATCCAGGCTATAACAGATAGGGCAGATGTCACGGGTGCCACTTAAAGGGTCGCAGGCGATTTTTCTCTATTCAGCGTAGAAAGAGAAGAAACTGAACAGAAATTTTTCCAGGAGGGCAAAACATAATGGTCATGGCTATGCCAAATAAATTTTTGATAACACAACGTTAATGACAAATTTCAATGTGAAATATTGGCGTTTGCATTTTCCCAGTTCTCTTCAAGTGCGGGCGCCCACGAAACTGAGAAAACTGACTTTGATCACGTGATCATAGACCAGTTCGCTTCAGTAAAAGCAAGAAAAGTGCATCTATAGTTTTAATCTTGCGTAAATAAAATGTCATGCTGTGTTAATTAAAGATTTGTTAACCTGTCAATTTGATTTTCTGGCTCACTGCCATGGGGACAAATACCCTCGCTGCGCCCCTTGTTCCACTTTGGCTTTGAAAAGTCTTCTTGCGAAGCAATTTCATTTTGGCATTTCATTCTTAATTTTTCTGCTTTTAAATCAAACCGATCAGGTCTAAAGATCTGAATTAATCAACATTCAATCTGCAAATTGCAGCCATGGATGATATCAAGACTCGTTTGGGTGGTGGAAAATAATTTTCCAGCGGAGAAAATTTTGTTTACCATGAATCTACGCGCGAATGCATTGCGTAGCATATTATGTTCACAGACGATGACGCACTATTAATATAATATGCCCCGAAATACACTATTTCTGAAGACGTACACTGGCAGCAGACGGTACAACAGACGATCAGTCTTCTGTTTCTCTTCGAGCAGCTGCTGCGTCCTTTCTCCCACGCTCTCCTCCAGATTCTGCGCATACTTCTCCATCATTCCCATCACAGTATCCAGAATACTTATCCTAAACGATACAACCACATACTTCCAAGTATACCAACACCTCTCAACTATCTACTCCTTGAGTAAAATTCAGGCGGACACGCTGCTGATAAGAAAGTTTAAAAAGAACTAACGTTTCCAGTATGTAGGCAACACTGTATCGTCGTTATGAGAACATTTCTATTGGACTGAGGTAAGAGACCGAGATAAAGAAAGATAGAATTATCAATAGATTTCAAATTTCAAATTAATTTTATCGTCCATTTCAAACACATAGGTGTTCATCGGGGACGCCTCAGACCACAAACCGCAGTGCTCATCAGCAGAGCAGACTGTAGCCGAGGAGGGTCGATTCGGTCCAAGTCAAAAACCAAAAATCAGTCATGGCAACACCAGGACTTAAGGAGGAAACAAAGATTCTCGATTATTTTGAGCAGTGGCGTAGCCAGGATTTTCGGAAGGGGGTTTGGTTTTTAGTTTTGACCGTGACCAACTTCGGAAAAACCGTTGCATTCTATAGCCAGGTAGTCAAGGGTGGTTGGCCCCCAAAATCGCGTCCCAAAATTTAAAAATGCATAGAAACTCATTTAAAAATATTTTATTTTCGGCAGCAAAAGGGTTTTAAAACCCCAACCTCCTGGCTACGCCACTGATATCTAGTGAAGGAGACGAAATTGAGACAAAGGAGCGATAGAATTATCGATTATATGATTAGACTTTTATCGATCATCAGATTGAGTGCAGGATGAGATCTTATTACTCTCTGCCTTTGATTTTTCTCAGTCTGCTTCTGATGCTGTGGAACGAAGGTCTGGCCTCGGCGTTTTCATCCCAACAGGCTCTGATGAGGTCGACGAGAGACCGTCCCAGCTCCGGAGACTCAGGTAAGACCGGACGATAGGGACGCTCTCACCGTTACGAATGCGGTTGACAGCGTCTATAGTAATGCATGGGGAGAAAGTTTTCTACTACGAAGGTTAGTCTATTTTGACAAATCCGCTTCCAGTAATAAATCAACAAAGAGATATAAAATACAGTAGAATGGCGGCACTTTCTTCTTTAAGTCTCTTCTAAATTCATTTAATTGAACTTCTATAACGCCATTTTAATAATGTTCTTGACAGCAGTCGATGGTCGCTCCGAAATTCTGTGAATGCGCTCACGATGTACAATAGATTAATAAGATAATTAATTAATAGTCAAAGAATTAATTTATTAATTGTATAAATTATATATTAATTAATTTGTACGTAATCCAAGAATTGGGCCCATATGGGGGAGGAGCTTCGTGCGTTATGATCGGTCACCCTTTGTCAAATAAAATTCTAATATTCTTGAAAAACCGAAGACAGAAAATAATACGTTTCAAGATAAATTTTTTGTCTGCAGATAAAAAGAGAAAAAGGTAAGTATGTTCTCTTTTGGTGATTGATTTGTCACGTGGTTAATATAATGATTAGGTTTTTATATTTTCATCTGACTAATTTATATATTTAATGCTATTGTACATCTTTTATCCAGAGAATGAGCCATCATTTGTAACATGGTGTAGCTAGAATATCAGGTGTCCGGGGGCTAGATGTACCAATGGCGCCCGTAACTTCAAAAAATCCTTTCGATCAATAAACCTCCTCCTCTATTTCGGTTCGTTTCATGCATTCATTCATTCATTCATTCATTTATTCATTCATTCATTCATTCATTCAAACATATCAATTTCTTGTTCAAAAAACATTTCAATACCACCCCGTTTATCTAGATAAAAATTGGTGAATTCTGATATCAAAAAATTTGGCGATCAAGTTGGCGCCCTCGGCGCCCGGGAGCGGTTGCCCCCTGTCCTCCCATATAGCTTTGACTCGATCGCTCGTGAAGAGGGGGCGTCTGTACGGAGAGCTTACTTGCCTCTGGGTGTGACGTTGTCGAAGTTGTATGGTTCCGTTCTCATCATGATCTCATAACAGACGATGGCAAAACTAAAGACGTCACCTCGCTGAGTTCCTCTCAACGACGGAACATTCTCTCGAAGAATCTCCGGTGCCGTCCACAGTTTCCCTACAAAGAACCAATCCCTCGGCTGAGAGAGTTCGCCGTTCAAAGTTCAGAGCGTCGGGTGCAGTTCTTAAAGCTGGGTCTAAGGCGGAGAACAGTCCGATTCGTAGATTGGCAACGCCATTTTTGCGGAGCACTATAGACAACAATTCGTGTCACCCAATTCCAACTGGTAGGCCTAACCAGGGCGCGATTTGTAGGAGGAGGGGTGAATCTTCTCCCACTGCCCAACTGCATCCCCCTACTGCTACATCCCCCACCACTACATCCCCCCACTGCTACATTTCCCAACAACTACATCCTACCAAGCTCGACATATCCCCCTCCCCACTGCTCCAGGTCACAAATCGCACCCTGGACCTAGCCTCCCACTACCGCTGACACATCTGATGGTGATTCTGAAGAGAGAAATATAAGAGTTGCTGTGTAGACTACTGTAAGTACCAGATTACATTACATTACAGACCAATGAGCTTACTTATCTTAATTGTTTAACCGTTACTGCCTCTGTAACCCGTGTTTATGGAACTAACAGACTAGCGCTACATGTATATACGTGTGAATGTGTGTGTGTGTGTGTGTGTGTTTGTGCGAAATACGTCTATAGGAAACTTCGGGGTTAGACATAGAGCACTGAGCTGAGAGTAGATACTTTTGTATTTGTCGGCTTCGGTTTCTTGGAAGCTCTGACCGGACATGATGCTTGGCAGTCCATAATCAGTGACCTATGAAAACACAGCAATCAATTCAGTCTGGTCCAAAGCTCGATCATACGCGTATGACAAAATAAAATACGTATGATCGAGCTTTGGTCTAGAGTAAAGCAGTAGCGCCTTGGAAAGCAGCACAACAGTAGCTGCTTATTTCGCTCCAATCAAGCTTATTCTACTAGTAGATAGATAGGCTAAGAATTGACGATTCAAATCAATTCGTTGGCGTCGCTTGAAACTGCGAATGAAAACTCGAAATTCCGTCGAACTCCTCAAGACGTTCTGGAAAATTCGTCAATTATTAATGAAGATGTCAATAGTCGTAAAATTAGAAAATTTTCTCTAATTCGAGTAGCTTCGAAAACTTATCGCAGAACAGGCGTTATAGAAAGATTTGTATTTGTCTTTATATTTAGCATCATGGCATGGCAGTATATATGCCGTGAAATTAGGCCGCCAGTTAGGCCGTGAAATTCGGCCGCCAGTTAGGCCGTGTCCTTGACCTTGAGGGTCCATCTGGCGTCGATGAGGCAGTTGGAGCTCTTGAGGTTCCCATGTGACACCAGATGAGTGGAATGGAGATAGTGCATTCCCTTTGCCAAGTCACTCATGAAGCTCAGCTTAAACGAACTGTCGAGCTTAAAATTGTCGTTCTCGAGGACATCCTGTCACAGAAAACACGCACAACAACAATTGGCACAGGAACAACACGAGCAACATCACTCAGTAACGTACTTCGTCATAACGTACTTATCAGGTAGGTAAAATCGAGTACTTTACATCCTGGGTGCGTTATATCCAATGCCATCCAATACGCTAGCGCATCACTCGTAGCCGAGACCATTGCGTTGCGTTATAAAATTCTGTACATTACAATCGAGTCCGTTATAAGGAAATTAAGTTCTACTGTATGCAATGTGCATTGGCATGATGGAGGTGAAGATGATTGGAGTTAGCATCCGGCTGGGGGGAGGGCGTCTGGGACAGAGGCCATTGAAAGGCTTCTGTTACGGGCGAGGTTTGAACCCAGGGTGTCTCATATCCTGACCACTGGAATAGACCATCACTAATCCTATCATCTGCACTTGATAATTTCTATGTTCTTCTAGTAATACATGTCGGCGTAACAACTTCAGCAAAGAATAGAAAGCTTCTAATTCAACTGCGAAGAACCCGGTGGAGAGGAAGACTCGTGGATGGAAGCAGAAGGGAGACGAAAGAGAACTGGAAAAGGGAAGAATTTGAGAAAACGGCCGATAGCGATATATAATTGTGGACGTACGTTGAGACTGCCTTTGGAACAGTAATGCCAGAGAACGCAACTGTGCGGGGGATCGACGCACGCCCCGACGAATACGTTGACATTCTCATGAGAAACATCTTTCATCTGCGATTCAACAAACAGAAAACATTACATAATTCAGCCAAAAAACTTAACAATATAGAATTTCTTTCAGATGTGCCCAATACTGCGTTGAAATGAGATGCGAACGGTGAACTGAGAATAGACGACGACTTATTTGGTCAAAGGGCTTAATTAATTGATGGCCCTGCTAAAGCATTCATAAGAATCGTCTATATATTACTGCGTGAAATAAACAGAAAATATTTTCATTCTGGGGTTTAGGAAACTATTCTGGGCCACTGTGGACCCTATTTTCTTTTATTAACAACGTCCACGGATTTGCAATGCAACAGAATATTTCTACAGCGCCTCTTAGATTAATTACTTATGAACAATCGCTCAGTCACTCGGACGCTTTCTGGGAACGTTTTGATGTTGTTGTTGTTGTTGTTGTTTGATGATGATGATGATGATGATGATGATGATGATGATGATGATGATGATGATGATGATGATGATGATGATGATGATGATGACGACGATGAACAGCTCACTTCGTTGAATTCTATGAGGACCGCTCTGCTGATCTGAAGATGTTCCTTCTTGATCTTCTTGATGGCGACAACGATCCCCTTGTAGATCCCCACTTCGGAGAATATCTGACCTGTTCCAGTTCCGATGCTCGGCATCGAACGCGTCTGAGAGGACTTCGAGTGGTCGTTCAAAGCACTGACGGCGGCCAGCTTGAAGTCGTTCGAAGTCTCTCGACTGCACTGGGAACGGTTGTTACTCGTCAACGATTGCTGGAAGCATTTTGAAAAGAGAAACGCAGTTAACAGAAATGCCAGAAGGGGAGCGTCTATAGGCGTCTTGGAAGCTGCTTTCTCTGCTGTAAAATCGACCGATGATAAAATTAATGGCATTCATATATTCCAGACAGATTCAACGTCATCGAAGATATTAGAACAATGTTCCCCATATTTTGGAAATATTTCTCAGAGTTTGTTGTGGGGGCTTCAGGCGATGAATTTGGGGGCGTTGTCCGCTGAAGATGAAAGGTCTTTAGGCTTAAATATAAATGCAAAAATACTTATCCTTGTAGATCCCCCTTCGGAGAATATCTGACCGGTTCCAGTTCCGATGCTCGGCATTTGCTTGATCAATATGCCATCGGAACGCCGGAACTGAGCCGTTCCATCGGAAATTCCGGCGAAACAGGTGGTGACGCCGTTCCGATGGTGACGCCGTTCCATCGGAACGCCGTCAATATGCCAGAAAGAAGTATAAGAATAATTCTACACAATGCACAGACCATGCTAATATTAACAACACGACTGATTCTACGCAGTGGATAACTCTGACACTGTAATTCTGATAGTTTCGTCGTTAGACGTTCTGGGTTTGCTGGGGGGGGGCGGTGAATCATTTCATTGGTTGAGGTCGAACCCCGGGTGATGGTTAGAATGTTGGCAATTTGCTGTCCCTTAATACCAGCGACTGAAACTTGAAAACAACGTGACCATTGATTGTTAGTATTGTAAACGAGAACCCATTCGGACGCCTCAGTGGTTTGCTTGAAATACTACTACTACTAGGCCTACTACTACTACTACTACTACTACTACTACTACTACTACTACGACGACGACGACTACGACGACGACGACGACGACGACGAACGAAGACCTCTTACCGAGCTTCCGTCTTTGAGTTTTCCGGCTCTCACTGGTTCGATGTCTTCCCACTTCACTTTCCAACTCGTCATCAGCAATTGAGTTTCAAACTGCTGTTTCCTAACATCAATAACAGTCACCAGATGTCACCGTCATCATCTGCTGACAATGTCATGTATTATAATAAGGACTCATGCCAGGGGCGTAGCCAGATATTTGATTGGGGGGATATAAATTTGTGGATATATATATATATATATTATATTTATGTTAAATATATATTTATTTATATATATATATATGTGTGTGTGTGTATGTATGTTATATACAGTATACTGTATTATATATAGGCTATATTGAGGGGGTAGCCTATATATATATATATATATATATATATATATATATATATATATATATATATATATATATATATATATAGGCTACTATATATATATATCGGTATATATATATACCGATATAGCTCCGTCGCTACGGCCCTGACTCATACAGCACCTCCTCAATTTCTATTCAGAGGCGCCTCCCTCGGCAGCGACGGCTCTAGAGTTTCTTGGCGAGAAACTGAGACTCTAGGCGTTGCTACTATTGTATATCTGCTTCAGCTGTCATAAATCTTTCATTTTCACAAGAATTGTCGCTTAATTGTTTTAATATTAAAACAAAAGACATTGAGAGCAAACGCAACCGAGATCACAGAAACTATTTAAGAGGAAACTTCGAATTTTGGAAGATGATTGGAGACGTGGACATAGAAAGCATGATAAAGGGTAAACTTCAGAAGAGAGCGGGAAAATATTTAAAAACTGCATGTCAAGGGTTATCGATTCAACAAAATCCCCAGAGGACAATTAACATAGTGGTTCTTGACTCCCCTGAACCACTTTAAACCTGGTTATATTATATATTATATTATAATTGTGGAGCGAATTCTACTTTCTTTTATCTCAATGCACTTAGTTCTTGCTTTTAATTTGTGTTTTTGCTTTTTGTGTTAATTTTTGGCGAAATTGTGGATTTTTGTTGGTTTCGAAGATACTCAAAGATCAAACTTTAGTGTTTGAGTTGCATTTAACTTTTTAAAATATTCGGAAATCTCTGTTAGACAGATATTCGCAATTAAGTCAACAAATAACACAAATGAGCACCGTTCTCGTGCGAAGCAAGAAATAAACGAATGTGAAGTTGTTCAATTGTTCTCATCAAATAAAACCCCAATTCGTAAATCAATTGTATTAAGATCGTTGACAATTATAAATGAAATAATTCTCAATTTCAATCACCGGGAATTTGAATACAAGCATTTCGTTTGCTAGAACGAACAAGGTCATGCATTCGAAATATCGTCTAAACGAGAGAAGAAGATGTCTAATAATAATTATTAATGGATTAACCTGTAAATGAAGAAAGCAGTTGCTGCCGAAGCAACGACAGCGAAAAATCCAAAGAAAACGGCGGCGACGATGATCCAAGGAGAAGCTGAAGAAAGAACAGTCTCATGAAGAAATCCAGAATCCAAATACGATTGCGAAACGCAAACTGTGCGTCGAGAAACAACGAAACAACTCGCGCATTTAAATCGTCTTCGTTAAGCTTACTTTAGAATCCACCGGTTCAAACACGCCAATAATTATCACAGCAAAGCAGCAGACTCAGTCATTAGACGAGGGGTCGGCAAACGACGGCCCGCGGGCCGCATCCGGCCCACCAGTGAGTCTAATCCGGCCCTCCGGCGGTCCGGCCCCACAGCATTTTTGTGAAAAAAGGTAATCACCCTTTCAAAAGTCTGACAAGCAAAAAAGGTCATCAGTAGTTGTTTGCAATTGATGTGTACATTTTTTCGAGAGCTTTTGAACTTTTTCCAGCACACACTTTCTAAAAACATAAACTTTAAAACCTTTTTGGGGTCTGTCGAAAAATTCGTGGTATGCTCCTCACATTTCCATAGCAATCTGCCCTCGCTGTCCAAATGGTTGCCGACTCCTGCACTAGACTGAGAAAAACGGTATCGTTGCAACAGAAACAACAGCAACGACTACAACGACAACAGCTACTTCTACAACTACTACTATTTCTGCTGCTGCTACTGCTGCTGCTGCTACTACTACTATTATTATTATTATTATTATTATTATTATTATTATTATTATTATTATTATTATTATTATTATTACTACTATTATTACTACTACTACTACTACTACTACTATTACTACCACTACTACTACTATTACTACTACTATTACTACTACTACTACTACTACTACTACTACTACTACTACTACTGCTGCTGCTGCTGTTGCTGCTACTATTACTAGGGTGGCATCAATTTGAAGAATAGCATGAATTGGACTACTACTACATTGGCTACTACTATTACTACGGTGGCATCAATTTTGAAGAGGCCAGACCCCATTTGGACTGGGACCATTCGTTGTGTGGGATTCGTGCAAAATCGTTGAGAGTAGTAGTTTGGATGGGTCGGGAAGTATGTGAGATTGAGGAGAATGCAACGGGACTTTTTATCCGAAAAGTGTGCCCACTATTTCGGAATAATTACGGTTACGCCATTGGGTTGGTGGGTGGATATATTGATTGTCGTTATACTTTTTCCTGACGAACAGAGTTCTCCTCTGAATCCACAGATGGGAGAATCCGGTGGGGAGTATTGGTGCCCGATTCTCCCGTCTGGCCATCGAGGGGGTTCCAAATCTTTACGAAATTCCTGAAGATGACAAAATAGAAAATAGTCCATCACTTAATCAAACAGTCAATCAGAGAATGATTTAACAAGCGAAGACTCAACTATATTACTCATCAGCTCAGTCGTATTAGGACGGATAGAAATCTGCGTCCGTTATCTGAGATTTGTGGAAATACAGATCGAGCAAACCAAGAGGTAATCGTTAAATGAGCGCTATGCAAGAATTTCCAGTTGAGTGTCGCAATTGCACTGTTCATAGAATGCCTACTGATGTTGATACAGCTAACTGTAACTTTTGCGATTAATTATTGTACAGGGTGGCGCAAAAAACCGGACTAGTCACATTTAGGTTTGCATTTAATATAGTCCGGTTTTTTGCGCCACCCTATAAATGTTGCCAGGGTGCTTTTCTAGACTTTGAAATAGTTTGGGGCTTGGGCCATTGATATCAGCTTAGGTTTATATATTAACCGGTGGCGTCGCCAGGAATTTTGGGTTAGGAGGGGAGGGCAAAATGGGGCTGGCGTGTCAGATTCCTTACCCCACCCCACCCCACACCCCACAAAAAACTTTCTCACCAGATTTGCGCGAATCTGATAGGTGGTCTCAGTCAGGTTCAGGCAGGCCCCCATTTGGGAGGCGACGCTAAATAGAATGAAAGAAAATGTGATAATAAGCAAATGGCACAAGAATAAGAATAATTATTTGCTAGAATAGATTAAATATCATATCCAATACATTTTTACAAGGATAACACTGTAATGTACAAGCCAAACCGGAAGGGGCGTAGCCAGGAATTTGATTTGCGGGGTATAATGTGATTTGAGAGGTATAAACCTTTAAAAAGTTTGAAAATCTTAAAAACACGTTAAAATTTTTAAGGTAGTCTGATTTTTGAGGGTATATATAACCGATAAACCTCCTCCCGTCGCTAAGCCTCTGCAAACCGGTAGGCAAACCAGAGGCGTCGGTTTTTGGTTAGGGAGACAAAGGGGGGCTGGCGTGTCAGAATCCTTACTCACCCCTCCACAAAAAAACTTTCTCACCGGCTTTGCGCGAATCTGGTAGGTGGTCTGGGGAGAGTGTCCCCCATTTGCCCCCGTGGCAACGCTAATGGTTCCGAAATATGTGCATTTGAACGCGGTGAGCATTTGAACAGGGATGGTATTTGAACGCGGTGATCATTTGAACGCGGAGAGCATTTGAACGCGGTGAATATTTGAACAGGGATGGTATTTGAACGCGGAGAGCATTTGGACGCGGTGAACATTTGGACGCGGAGGGCGTTTGGACGCGGAGAGCATTTGGACGCGAATTTTTGGTTGGGGGTAGGCAAAAGGGGGCTGTCGTGTTAGATTCCTTTCCCACCTTCCCACCTCCTCCATAAATAACTTTTTCACCGGATTTTCGCGAATCTGGTAGGTGGTCTGGGGCAGGTTGGGGAGGGCAGTTGCCCCTATTTGCCTCCCGTGACGCCGCTAATGATATCAACACATACTGGGCTTCTTATATGTGCTGAAGATTAGAGGGGAGGTCAAAGTGATTGAGTGGATTTGGGGTTTTTTGCTTTGTTCACTGTCGTAGCTCTTGTAAAACCCTTTAGAACTACAAGTTTGCTATTATGAAGAGTTGGGACATCATAGGAAGTTGTGACCGATGTACTATGAAAATAACAATAACAACCAACCATCATTTATAAGTCCATTGACTTAATAAATGTAAATTCGAGGTTCATTTCGATGATTCAGTAAGCGCTTTGCCAAACGCGTTGATACAGTGAAACCCCAATAACAGAGAAAGCTGTCCTTGTTAATTAAAGAGATTCCACTGTACTTAGCTATCGAGAGCGTTGGAAGATTCCAAGAGGAACGCGGCGAGTCGAATGCAGTCAATAGCGTTGATAATAACGATCGGCTTCAAAACAGTTTAATTACTTTAATTGAATTAAATTTTATAATAATAATAATAATTATTATTGTTATTATCTCAAAATGTTTATCCCTTTGAAATTTCGAAAATTATGGTACATATTGGAACGAATACCGTTTTTCCGCCATATTCCGTGTGGACCAGTTGTCCGGTTCTCTAATTGATCACCTGCATCGAATAGCATCACACTGCCCGTCATGCCTTCAAAGTACAAAGACACGCATCACATAGTAAGTACTTATACTATATAAATCAGCACTCCGCCAAAACCGTGCTCTGAATTCTAAGAATCAAAATGACTTTTACGATACGTTATAACAGCGGCGGAAATCAAAATACAGTGAATAAGACATTGAAAATCGATAAAAGATTATTATAATTATATTTTTATATATAATGTAAATAATATATACTATATATATTGTAAGTAGGTAAGTAAGATAGTAGAACCTTGTGAATTTATATAGCGTCTTCAATAGTAGTGTCGCAGTAGCTGGGTTATTCTTAAGCGCCTTATAGTCGAAATTTGGAATAGCCAGGTTACGTAGGTCAGTGTATTAGGTAAAATGGGTTTCAAAACAGTTTAATTACTTTATTTGATCCAAATGATCATAATATCCAAATGATCACTTTATTAAATGATCACCTTTATCTTCAAATGATCACCTTATCCAAATGGTCATATTCTTATCCAAATGATCACGTTATCCAAATGATCCGTCATCCAAATGGTCTCTTTATCCAAATGATCAGCATATCCAAATGGTCATGCTTATCCAAATGATCACCTTATCCAAATGATCACCTTATCCAAATGATCACCTTATCCAAATAAATCACTTTATCCAAATGAGGACTTTATCCAAATGATCACGTTATCCAAATGATCAAAATATCCAAATGAAGACATTATCCAAATGATCAGATTATCCAAATGATCATATATCCAAATGATCACCTTATCCAAATATATCCAAATGATCACCTTATCCAAATGATCACCTTATCCAAATGATCAATTTATCCAAATGATCACTTTATCCAAATGATCACTTTATCCAAATGATCACTTTATCCAAATGATCACCTTATCCAAATGATCACCTTATCCAAATGATCACCTTATCCAAATGATCACTTTATCCAAATGATCACTTTATCCAAATGATCACTTTATCCAAATGATCACTTTATCCAAATGATCACCTTATCCAAATGATCACTTTATCCAAATGATCACTTTATCCAAATGATCACTTTATCCAAATGATCACTTTATCCAAATGATCACTTTATCCAAATGATCACTTTATCCAAATGATCACTTTATCCAAATGATCACTTTATCCAAATGATCACTTTATCCAAATGAACACTTTATCCAAATGATCACTTTATCCAAATGATCACTTTATCCAAATGAACACCTTATCCAAATGAACACTTTATCCAAATGAACACTTTATCCAAATGATCACTTTATCCAAATGAACACTTTATCCAAATGATCACTTTATCCAAATGATCACTTTATCCAAATGATCACTTTATCCAAATGAACACTTTATCCAAATGATTTATCCAAATGATCACTTTATCCAAATGATCACTTTATCCAAATGGTCACTTTATCCAAATGATCACTTTATCCAAATGAACACTTTATCCAAATGAACATTTTATCCAAATGATCACTTTATCCAAATGATCACTTTATCCAAATGGTCATTTGGATTGACTACGGAAGAGAATAATAAGATGCAACGATATATGTGAACCTGTTGAGATGAAAAAAACTCTGTTTGTCTGTCTGTCTGTCTGTCTGTCTGTCTGTCTCTCTCTCTCTCTCTCTCTCTCACCTTGAAACAGTTTCCCGCGCATTTCTGAGGCGACGTCCGCTCCGCTGCGTGGATCGAGGTTCTTGTTGATCGTGTCGTTGAGAGCGAGGGCGTAGAGGAGGATGGAGTCGTGAAGGAAGGGAGAGTACTTGTCGCCGAACTTGAAGTTCTGCATCTGGTTGGAACCAGCAGAAAGTTCATGTAGACGACACAGCCAATGACAAACAGACAGACAGACAGACAGACAGACAGGGACAGGCAGACAGAGAGAGACGGAGAGATAGAGATTCCAATGTTATCCAAGTGTATTCGTTGGTCGCCATCTTATGCAGTCTAGATTTAGGCTAAGCGTCTAATAATCTCATGCGGTACTATTATCGAAGCGCTATATAAATTCACTAGATTTGACATACTTAGTCTCAGAAGATCGCGTTTAGAGGCGATGCTTCCTTGTTTCGTTTGTTATTTTTCATCGCTAAGGAAATTCTTAACGGGAAGAAATTAAATACCTAGTGTATGTGTGAACATCCTGTCCAACGTATCAATAGATTGAGTTGATAGAGTTCTAAACTTTCTCTCTCCCTCTGCTCTCTCTCTCTCTCTCTCTCTCTCTCTCTCTCTCTCTCTCTCTCTCTCTTTCTCTGTCCCCTCTCGCTGCATCGTTCTTGTATTTGTTTGTAAGTAAGCAGAAATGTGAAAAAGTCATCGACATAAGACGCGTCGTTTGGCGCTATATAAAGAGACACTTTCTCTCTCTCTTCAGGGCGTCATTCGAATGAAACGAGAAATCTAAAGCGAAGAAATGGACTTGCGTTGATGTTCTCCGGAATGAACTCGACCCACGGCGGTTGCAGCATCCGCCTGGCCACTTCCTTCCGGAACTCATTCACTTCGGAATTGCCGAGGGCAGCCAAGGTCACCTGAAGACACGTCAGAACACAGCGTCCATCTGCTACGTTCACACTTAAAGGTCTTCTTTGGAAGTTACCTCAGTCAACAAATCAGGCGTCGTGCAACAATGACGGCGAGACATTAACAGTGGCGTATCTAGGCTCTGGCATGTGGGACAGATGCCCTGGGCGCCACTTGAAAGGGCCGCCAAAAATACCTCTACGATCTTGCTCTCTACTCAGCGTAGAAAGAGAAGAAAGTGAGAAACCTGACTTCGAATCACGTGATCATAGATCAGTTCGCATCAGTAAAAGGAAGAAAAGTGCTTTTGTATCTTTAACCTTGTGTCAATAAGATGTCATGATTTGTGAATTGCTTGCTGGTTTAATTTTCTAACCCCGTCGTCACGGGCGCCATTTACCCTGGGTACGTCACCCGCGTCAGTATAACTCTGACATTATTTATAACTATTTTTTTAAATTTATTCGCGTTCTATTCTTGGAATAATAACAATTCCGTCTGACGTGGAAAACCGCTTCGAAGGCTGCTCTGGCGTCGGCGTCTCTTCCGTCGTTTCCCGCCCAAATGTCCTCCGGGCTGAGGTTGTCGTCGGGAAGCATTTCGATCGTGATGAACACGTAGTCTCCTGTGGTCATGCCGAGGTCGTGAGCCGTCAACATGAATCGCCTTCTGTCCTCCTTCGGCACGATCAGAATGACAACTGCACGACGACAACGACAAACAACAACAACAACAACAACAACAACAACGGCAACAAGAATAAGCGACTAAGAATAAGCTGATACTGCGATCAATTTGTCCTGATCTTCAAAGCGCTATATAAATTCACGAGATTTTACTTACTTGCCTGCCTGCTTACACTGTACTTACGCAATAGCATTTCCAGCTGAAGTGATTGACGAAGCTTACTGAAGCCATGCGATGGGCAAAACACAGCACTTTAGATAACAAATGGGCACCGAATGGATAATGACAACAGAGAATAAGTACAGCCATGCCACGTGACACGAAGATTGCGGATTCGAATCTTACATTGGACAATATCCTCATTCCATTTGTCTTAATCGCCTGTGAAGAAGGCAACAGGTAACAATAGCATACCCTAACGGTATAACTATCAAACAGACCAACCATCCTTCTCCTCCTCATCGTCATTAATCATCATCATCATCACTACTACTACTACTACTACTACTACTACTACTACTACTACTACTACTACTACTAATAATAATAATAATAATAATAATAATAATAATAATAATAATAATAACAATAACAGGAGCATCTTGGCCACCAATGCTGCTAGTAATAATTATGCAGAGTTCAACAGAAGTTTTCCCATAACGAATTTCAGACATTTGAAAGAAATGACAAATGTTGTTTCTCGGTCAGAAAAGCCCTTCTGAGATTTCATAATTGCAATCAATGGAGCATCTCTTTGCCGTTGTGTTCTTCTACTTGATGCGATTTGCTCACCTCTTCCCTCCTGCTGGGTCATGCTGAGGACGGTGTTGATGAAGGCGTCGGAGGGAAATCTGTCGAACTCAGAAGTGTAGGTTATCGTCAGATTCGCATCACGAAACACCTGGAGACAGAGAAAAGTCCCGAAAAGGGTTAATATCACCTGGTGTTCTCTATTTCTAATCAGTGGAATAGGCCTGTTACCTTAAATCCTAGGGCTGAAAACAGATCACTGGGGCCCGGACCCAGAGGCGTAGCGAGGGGGCAGGGGGGCATATGCTCCTGGCGTCGAGGTGAGGGTGCCAAAATCGGGATTTAGGAGTCAGTTAAATACAGTCAGTTACATAGTCAGTTAAATACATAATCGATAAGAAGAAACAAGTGCGGCGACCTTTTTTGCTGGTCAGGAGTATAGGAAGAGGGGTTCCTGTAAAGAGTTGACGGGCGCCGAGAGAATGATGTGACGACCTTTTTTGCTCGTCAGCAGTTTTGGGGGCGCCAACGGTACACTTTGCCCCCGGACGTCGGATACCCTCGCTGCGCCCTCTGCCTGGGACCCCTATTCTAGCTGGGGCCTGTCATGGGAGTGGCGCAAACCCGCTGAGACAGTTTTGGGGCGGTTGCGGAGTATGAAGAATGAGCGAAGAGAATGCGCGAATGTTAATATTCAGGATATTAATGAGAAAGTTACTTTCTTTTGTCTATTTTGAAAGACTCCAACATTGCAGTTCAGAAACTAGTTAGTAATTGAAAACTACCTTCCGAATTACCTGTTAGGTTATTACCTTTCGAAACACCTGTCCGATTCTTACCTTTCGAGTCACCTGTCCGATTCTTACCTGTCGAATCACCTGCCCGATTCTTACCTTTCGGACTGCTTTTCCTGCTTCCAGCCAGAAGAAATAATTGGACGAGATGACGACCACCTTTTTCCAGTTGTACATCTGGAAAACCTCGACCAGGAAGAGAGCCATCTTGTCGAAAGATCCAAGCGTCCGGACGAGAGTCGAATAGACGGACTTGTCCCTGAATTCCGGATCGCTGGCCACCCACGAGATGATCGGTTTGTTCCAGAAGGACGCCAGTTCAGCCGCCATCCGACAGGCTGCGTCAGCGCGTCAGAGAGGAGGAAGCGCCCCAAATGCAGCAGAAATCAACATGTCCAGTCATTAGCCTATTACTAAATGCAAACAGTGGCGGTCCCAAGAACTCTTGGTAGGGGGGGGGGATGGAATGAATTTCTAGGAAGATCCCGCCAATTGTCAAAGGAATTATATGTAAACGGTTTAGGAAGAAATCTGTAGATTTTATTTATAAAATACAATGTTCAGAATTGACAATGTATAAAAACCATTTTAGTCTGGTTGTACAAAGTCATAGTGCAAAATGGAGTTTTCTATTGCTGGAAGAGAATTTGTCGATGACATTCTCTATGGATATGTCCATATCTTTTGTGGATATACATCGAGGCTAATCCGTTTAGACGATCATCTTCCATTGAAGACGCATTT